>CM064871.1:66293482-66603085 GCA_032719365.1 Prinsepia uniflora
CCGAAACCATCCATTACCACCATTTTCTTCAAACACACAAACACCACCACCATCACCCTAGCTCATCCTCCTCCATGCTTGTGTGTGAACGTGAAGATGAGAGGAAGGAATGAGGGGCTGGACGATGGCAGACAATGGAGGACATGGCGGGGGAAAGCCGAAAACCTTGGGTAAGTATTCAAAATCCAAAAATCGGTTTTATTGCTTTTTATTCGATTCTAAGGATTGGGAAATATTTCTGGGGACCTAGGGAGAAGTTTAGGATTAGTTTTAGGGCTTAGGATGGCCTGGAGTGGCCGTGAACGGCGGGGGGAAAATCCGTCCACCATGGCTGATCGGAAAGGCACGATTTGGTGATTTTTGCTCGGGGTTTTAATGTCTAAATGATAGGAACTAAGATTATGATGATATTAGGATAAAAAGGAGATGAAATTGACCTAAAATAGACCCTGAACCGGTCCAAGAACCAGAGAAAACCGGTTCAGTCCATCGGAGAAGAAGATGAATAGTGCCTGCGTGTGGGCTTCACGCGCAGGTGGCTTTCTAGGGCGCGTGAAAAGTAATTTGGGGAAGTGTTCAACACGTGAAATCTTCTATTCGATGTAACGAACATTTTGAGACTGGTTTCGTATCAATTGGACACCGTCTCGATATGTTTTGGGGCATCGGAAGGTTTAGGGTCGGTTTAAAAATAGTTAAAAGTTCGGGAAAATTACAGGGCTTTGGTAGGAGGTTAATAAGGTAGTTAGTAACCTTCTATTACGATTTGGACAGGTTTTGGAGTCCCGATGATGGTGATTGACTCGGGAGAGCCTATGGCACGCAAATCGAGGCGGCAGCTCGGACGGTCTGTGGGTGGACCTTGGTTTTCTAAATTGGTGCATGCATAAATGTTTATTATATGTTTTATTACATGTTTGATGATGTCATGGGTGCATTTGTATGTGGTTACGTATAGGCACATATTTCAAGGTTTCGGCCCTATATGGTGTTTATACGGGTCGGTATTTCTTTATTGGTTTTAATGAAAAGGTTTTGGATTTCTAAAAGGATAAACTCGGGTATGAGACCCATTTGGTTTTGTCTCGGGCATATGGCCTCAGATATCGGGCACGGTGCCCAGCTGATGTCCTATGTTCGGGCACAAGACCCAGGTTACTTTACGGTTTTGATTTCAGGTCAGGGAACCTTAAATGGATTTCCAAGTTCATGACGGTTTATGGGAACCGGCATGAACCCTTGTTATGGTATCGTGGTTCATGACGGTTTATGGGAACCAGCATGAACCCTTATTGGTCATTATGGTACATGACGGTTTATGGGAACCGGCATGAACCCTTGTTGGTCATTATGGTACTTGACGGTTTATGGGAATCGGAAATGGATGATGGTCTATATGTATATGAACTGGATGTTATGGATCATGACGGTTCAGGGGAGCCGGGCATGAATGTTTATGTTATGTATATATATGTTCATATACCTTCCTTTACTTCTATTATCTCCTACGGGGAGGGTCGTTGGCCTGGTTGGACCCCGGAGTAGTCACGGAGCACCGACTGAGTGGAATCACCCCCCCAGTTGGGTTCCTTACTCTCAGGAAGGCTATGGTTACTATAACCTCGAGTAGGATCAGTGGTCTGCGGACATTGACCTTGACTTTGAGAAGACTCAGATTGAAACCCGGGTAGCACGCGTGTAGCTTTGGATACCGTGACAGGATTGGTTGTGTGACTTATATGTATATATGATATATGATATGATATATGAGATGTGATGTGTGGTTACACAGGTTTTGGGTTGAGCCCCGTATGGTTTTGGGCAGTGGTCCATATGGTTGAATCTTTATGATTCTTTGATATGTGGTGTGCACAGGTGTGCACAGGATTGAGCAGTGGCTCGTGTATTGGTTTCAGTATGGTTATGGTTATGGGCTGAGTCCCTTATTGATTTCTTATGGATTTGGGCAGTGGCCCGTATGGTCGATTTCATTGTGGTCCTTTCGACCTTGGTTTATTTCTGATTTGGGCATAGTTCCCACATGTGGTCCATTTGGTTAAATGGTTTTCGAATGCATGCATGCTTTTTAGTGAAGGGTACAAATGTCTTTATGGAAATATTTTTATAAACTTTTGTTTTGTCCACTCACAGCTTTTAATGTTTTGACTGCCCTTCAGGTTGACAGCCGATGTGGACTGTAGCAGAGACCGAGATATCACATGCCTCCTCCAGATCCTGGCGTACTCTGATAGCCCGGGAGGGCAAAGGTCGGAAATATCCCTTGTCTGACACTTCGTGTCAGACGGGAGTAGGGTCATCCCGCGTTAATCCTAGGGGGATTGGGATGGGTCCTGTCATGGGATCTCAGCCCAAATCTATTTATCATCATAAAACACAATTTTGCAAACCAATTGAAATCATGTTTATCCATATATTTCATATTACTAATCCTGTCACGGTATCTAGAGCTACGCGCGTGCTACCCGGGGTCTCAAAGCCCAAGTCTCTCAGGATCCACCCAAGTCAATGTTCGTAGATCAATGACCCTCCCTGAGGTTATAATCCATAGCCTTTCTGAGAGTAAGGAACCCAACGGGGCGACTCCACTCAGTCAGTGCTCCGTGACTACTCTGGGGTCCACCCAGGCCAACGACTCTCCCTGGATGAGACAATCCATATATAAAAGATGGTATACGAAAAACCTTTTGAAATCATTCTCGAAACCTTTCAAGGGTTCATATTCGGCCCCCATAAGCCGTCACGAACCATAAAAACCTTTCAAGGGTTCATGCCCGTCCCCATAAACCGTCATGAACCAGAAATCTATTTATGGGTCCCCGACCCAAAATCACAATCTTAAAACATAACAGGGCCTTAAGCCCGAATCCACATACAAACTGGGCCTCCAACCCAAATCGTAAACCAATTGGGTCTCGTGCCCGATTTCGTAAACTAAATGGACCTTGTGCCCCATATCGTAAACCAAATGGGCCCCGTGCCCAATTTCATAACTAAATGGGCCTCGTGCCCGATTTCATAACTAAATGGGCCTCGTGCCCGATTTCGTAAACTCAATGGGCCTCGTGCCCGATACGTACGTCAACTGAGTATCGAGCCCGATACGCAAACCAACTGGGCTTCGAGCCCGATACGTAAACCAACTGGGCCTCCGGCCCGATGCCTGGTTAAATCAAATGGACATCAAGTCCGAGAGTTCGTAAATCAAAGGGGTCTCGTGCCCGATTCCGTATTTCCAAATCTAAAATCGATTCAAGAACCAATTGGGCCTCTGGCCCGAGAACGTAGTTAAAAGGGACTTCGAGTCCGAGGGTTTCCAAAAAAAATGGGTCTCGAACCCGAGTTTACCTTTTCAAATCCAAAACTATTTCATGAAATCATTTCCAAAACTATAAGTATGGAAAATCAGTGCAAAATCGAAAACCTCGATTTACGTGCAAGCACGTAAATCGCCTCAAAATGCGTGAAACCATGTAAATCAAAACCATCCAAATCAACATCATAGAATCACATCTATAAAGCATATAAAACATTTATGCATGCCTCACAGTTTAGAAATCAGGGTCCACTCACAGATCGTCCGAAGCTGCGCCTCGATTCGAGTGCCATACGGCTCTCCCTAGGCAAACACCTTCACTGGGACCTCCAAACCTGTCCAAATCATAATATAGGGTTACTAATTACTTAAATAACCCCTTACTAAAGCCCCTTAATTTTCTGAAATTTTTAACTATTTTTAATCGCGAACCTAAACCTTTGGACACCCTGAAACCTATCTAAACGATGTCCAATCGACACGAAACCAGTCCCAAAATGTTCATTACATTGAATAGATGATTTCGTGTGTTGGAAGCTTCCCCAAAAGGTGGTCCACGCGCCCACACGCATCGGACACTGTGCAATCATCTTCAACCTCAAGCTGTTCCGAACTGGCCGGTTCTCTGCAATCCGATCCAACTTGACCGGCGTGACCGGTCCAGGTCCCTATCCTCCTATTTTTTTGTCCTTTTTCTTCCTTCTTTCCACCAATCTTCCTACTTTGATCCTAGGAATCTAAATATGTAAACAAAACAATCTAAAACCTACAAAATCCATCCACCCGATTTCCCCTCCACGGTTCGAGTTTCCCAGATTTTCCCCAGGGGTTCCTCAGCCCCTAACCAACACCAAAACCACCTTATTACTCCCCTGGCAACCTAAATAACCCATTCAAATCAACCAAAACGGTCCATAATATCACAAATCGAAAATAAGGAAAAATGGGCCAAACCGATACCTTGTCGGGTTTCCTCCTCCACGCCGCCGTCCACGGCGTTTTAGGCCGTCCTGCAGCCTCCTCTCAGTCCTCAGCCACTCTCTTCCTCATCCTTAGGTTGAACCAAGTGAGGGGGAAGGGTTTGGGGTGTGGTCATGGTCGATGGCATTTGGTGAGATCGGGTTTGGGTTTGGCTTGGTATGCACGAACAAAAGGGATGGGAATACATGTATGGGAAGCAATGAGCAATGGATGAGTGACACTTGTCACTCATCTATTGGGCCAATTTAAAATATCTGGGGCCCACTTGAATACGAAAGCTCCCCGTTTCGTAAATCGTGCAATAGTGATCCGAAACTTTCGTGAACCGAACTTTTCCGTCGAACGTCCGAATTCGACGTGCCGCCTGTCTATGAATTCGTATCGACTCGATCTACGTAACAGTCCTCGGTCCTTGTCCATTGGACCTCCCGATCAAAAAGTCAACATTTTACCCCCGATTAGGGGCAAAACGGTCATTTTGCATCGTTCGTCCTATTTCACCCAACTAATCATGGATTAACCTCACTAATTATGATTAGTCACTAATCTAATCCCAGAATTCGGGACGGGTCGTTACATCCTAATAGGTCACTCATCTTGGGATTTTTGTAGCTCAACCTCGCTTAACTTCAAAGTTCTAAAGGAATCAAAAGCCAATGAGCTCCCAAGACACGGGTCTTACAATCCACTCTCCTTGGGGCCCAGTATCCTCGCTGGCACACTTCCTATCGGGGTTCAGCTCTGATACCATTCTGTCACCGTCCGTCTCCCCTAGCACAATATTGTCCACTTTGGACCATGCCCTCACTAATAGGACTTGTCCCCGAATTTTGTGAAAAATCGGACTGGTCCTGCTCAAGTCTGACAACTCTTGTGAGACAAGGGACCTCACCAATTTTAATCATATTCAAAACTTAATAATTTAACCAAAATAGATCCACACTTATGGGGTCACCACCCACATCCAACCCGATACCCCGACAAATTGTGGAAATGCTAGCTCGACCATCAGTAATTTTATTTGAATTTTTCACATGTTGTAACCTCAATTATTTATTACAAATCTAATATTCGTAATTATTTACATGTACCTTGCCATACATTGCATAATGTAAAGTACCACAATCCTTCTAAATATTTATTTCTCACTAAATAAACTCAACATTCAAAGATACTTAGATCCTATTCACACATTAAGCAAATAATAACTCTTTATAAAACTACCAATTATATAATTTTTAATTGATAATTCTTTGTAAATCCTTCATAAAGATAATTCACCTTAGTGACTTAGTCCCTTTTTTGTCTTCATAATTTATCATAAGAGTCTATTTATTCAAAATATTATTTTCCTCTAATTTTCCTAATTTTTCCCAAATTAACTTTGAATTTAAAATATAAAAACTTCCTAACTTCAGAATCCTGCTCAAATGGCATCCACTTGACTCCAGCATTATACCATTAGACTCAAAATACCAAGAGGCACAATTCCCATGTTGATCGTTCCTCTAAAAGACACCACATGCGCCCTTATGCGCCGGTGAAAACTCCCTACGCATGAGGTCCATACACTTGCACAGTGCCATCTCCTACCTCAATTCTCGACCCGATTTGTTGTAATTTGGGTCGTCCGACCTGCGGTCACAACCCGGCTAGAACCCCGTTATTTCAGGTCCAATTTCATCGTTCTAAACTTTGAAACTTATCTTCACTAGCCCAGAAGAAGATCTAAAACACAAAAATGAAAAAAAGTACCTTGTTCTTAGGATTCGAATCTCCAAGCTTACGACCATGGAGTCCATGGCCAGCTCTGTAGCTTTTCCATGTCCAGAATCACCCCTTCTTAACTCAGAAGGGTTGCACAACCTCCAGGATCACACTGACGTGACCATTGGCTGGTTTCCTATCCCTAAACTGAAAACTCGACTTAGAGACCTACGGACTCCCTTCGTTTTCGTCTCATTTTCCTACTTTTCACACCCTCCTTTCTTTGTTTTCCTTCTTATATTTCATCCCTTTCCTTTTCCTATTTCCTCCTAGCCTCTCTCTTTCTCACGATGGTGGCTAGTTTCCATTTTCTTCCCTTTCGGCCATCACCCACCGACCTGCAGTTTCACACACACAACACCTATATATATTTGTGTAAGTCGATGGAAACATTAGGAGGGAAAACCCCAAAAAATTCTAGACACATGTCACCCTCCTATATGCTTCACATGCCAAAATTGTGAAATGACCAAAAAGTCTTTTTAAGCCAAAGTTACCAAAATTCCTTTCACCATTTTTGACCCATAACAAATTTATCCAAACTATTTTTTTGACATGCCGCCTCTCTATGTACTTGAGAGACTGAGCCCTTCATTACGGTCTTTTCGAAATCACCAAAAGATATCCCAATCAAAAGTCACCTTTTTTACTTCCATGGGAAAAATCGTCATTTTTTGCTTTTCTCAAAGTTCTGGGGCGTTACACTCATGGTTTTGTTTCTGAGAATTCACGCGCAACTTTCCACTAGGTCGCCCATCTTGAGATTGCTCAAGCCCAACCTCGCTTAATTTCAGAGTTTCAAAGGAATTCAAAGCAGTGAGCTCCTAAAAAGCCTCGTGTTAGATAGATACGTGTCCACACATATAAAGTACTTCATCTTTCCCTCCCCGAGCGATGTGGGATTGCTCACCGTTCTTCCCAAGACACGGGTCTTTCAAAATTGCTCACATAGTTCTTTTAAAGGCTTTCTTCTTAATGTATCTAACAATCTAATAATTTAGATTCCAATCTAATCCAAATTCTGTATAAATTAAGTCTGAAATGTTCATGTTAGCAACTTATTACTAGTCAAGGAAGCTAAATGCGCAGGTTTCGTTAAGTTGGGATCACAGTATTCGACCAAACACAAATGGAAAGATTGGTGTATCATAAAATACATGAAGCAACCATGAAATGGAAACGATTGGTGTATCATAAAATACTTGTAATTCTCCTAAGAAAATCTGTTTGAATATAAAAGAATGGAATACAAATCATGGTAAGTAAGATGCGTGAAAATTGAATGCAATAACAAAGTACGTACAAGTGTTGAAAGTAAATATTTATTTGGAAAATTTGAGGGGCACAATCTCTTAGAATATTTCAACTGGAATGAACGTTAGCCAAAATCATACAATTAGATGGTATAAAATTTGTACGGCATTGAGATACCAAGAGTTAAGTGTTTGATTGTTCCAAAGGCTGAGATATGCAACAGTTGGGATGAGAGAAGTACTCTGATTCCAAGTCGGGAACTTAAGAGATGTTGAGAGAGGGAAACGCATCCTCGAGTTGTGGTCGGAGAAACAGATTGTGCCTTTTTTCAGGCAAGCCTTTGAACAAAAGAGTTTTTGGAGAGTTTGCTTTGTGCTTGATTATTCTTTTAAGAAAAAAGATTGCTTCTCTTTATATAGGTAGTTTGGGCTAATTGGGAGGTCCAATGATACCGTGTTTTTTTTCCAAAGCATCCCCTTTGTCCATTGACAAGGACGGTGCTTTTCTTCGCAACCCAACTTCCTTATCGTGTTTCCACAAATCTTGGTCGCTATTGCATAGATTGGACATTCTCCATTTGGATTTTTAAATTGTGCTCAATTTCTCTTTAGCCCACAAGTTAATTTTTTCAAGTGTGAATAGTTTATTCCTTGTTGATGAGACATGGTGATTTGAACATTAATTCATGTTTCGATTTGAACGTATTGTGTAGCTTGCAGGGGGGTGGGATGTTTAACCAAAATTTATAGTGAGAGGACTGACAGTTTGATATTTCAATTGGGGAGTCATACATCATTTATAACATTATAGTGAGATATATAAATCCTGCATGAAGTGTCCTTGGTACTTAGCTTAGGATCCCATTATGATTTTCTGCTTACCAACTCCACCCCACCACCACGAAATTGCTCAACTCACATTATTCAACCTTGTCTAGCTCTGCACTACGTTTTAGACCTGTTTGATGGGATGGCCACTAGGGCCAATGATTTATGCACCTGGTGAGTGATCGGCACCCACCCATCCCCGGCCGTGGAGGATCGCACGACCTCACCTGTCTCCAGTGACTCTGCAAAGACGGAAGAGATGCCTGGGCCACTAACCGGCACCCGCTCCTTTTTCGGAGGTGGCATCTCCATCCTGGCCTCCTTGGCCTTCTCCCTCGGCACCTCAGCTGTCTTTAGCCCCGCCTCTCTCTTCTGGCGACGTTCGGCACTCTCATTCTCTGACACACCTACCGTCGGGGGAGACTGCCCATGCTGAGCCTCCATCAGCTTCCTACGGCGTTCTCGGGCTTGCTCTAAACCACCGATTACAGGACGCTTCATGCCGGCCAACAGACTCTTCTTCTTGCCACGCTGCCTTACTTCAGGCTTGGTCGACTTCTGAAGCCCATCCAGTCGGCCACCCGCACTTGACCCTTAGGGAGGCTCCTCTCGACCCGTCCCCTTTGGCTTCAGGGCCACGGTCTTCTGCCTACGCGCTGGCTGGGGAGCCACCTCCGGTTCTTTGCCCTTGCCGTCGGCAGTAGAAGCATGCTTGGTAACTGCTTCACTCATTTTCTTCTGGGCAGCTTGCTCGACTTGGGGATGAACTGGAAATCAAATAGCGCTAGTCGCTCGGCACCCCTACATAACATTACTTAAACTAATACACTTACCAGGCGGGAAGATCAGACCCACAGTAACTAAGTTGGCCGGTAGCTTCAGGACACAGCGACTGCGCTCTAGGTTGGACAGCTTCTCCCGAACTAGGTTACACGCCTCCCAGTCTTCCGTTGTTACCGTTGCCTTTGATGGACCTGCAAAAACAAACAAATAGCATCAGACCCCGTCTCGGCAGACCCATCTACCAAATGATGTCACATCCCCCTCCCACGGCCCTGACACCCAACAAAACCGGTGCCTCCAGCTTTTCTACGAAGTCGGCACGTCATTGATGAACGCACCCCGGGCGATCTTGTGCAGGCACTCCATCTGGTACCACCCCGGCCTATAGTTCTGCATCTTGAAACAGTACAGTGTGCACAATTTTCCCCAGGTCGATTTCGGTAGTCCCGCCAATCGGAAGGCCGTGTACAGGCTGACCAGGATGATCCAGTCGTTCGCGTTCAGCTGACCCATGGCTAAGTTGGCCCTCGCCATCATGTCTTGGAGCCATGGGTGCAGAGGTAGCCTGACTCTGTGCTCAAAGAAGTCGACGTAAAATAACATCGGCCCTTCTGGAGGATTACTCGGCCTACTGCTACCAGGCGACAGGGTCATCATTATGGTGTTCGCCTCATAATCTACGGCATACTCCGTCTTCACCACACCGTCGGTATCCAGCTCCATCGGCGAGCTTGTGTCCATCCCTCTATCTTCGTCGTCTGAGTCGACCACGATGACTAGCCAGGATTGGGGTGGTGTCCATCTCTCGGTGGCTCGGTCGGCCCCGGATGTGCTGCACTCCCCCTGTCGCTGCACCTCCTTCCTCGGTAACCTAAGAGCCCTATCTAGGCTATCACTGCTGCTGGACGATGAGGAACTTTCGGACGAGGACCCACTAGTGGACGTTGAACAACTATGCTCGCTCGGCACATCGCTTGCCGAGTGAGACGGTGCTTCCCAGCCAAAAGTTTGAGGGGACCTAATGACAGGACCCATCCCAATCCCCCCGGGATTAGTGCGGGATGACCCTGCTCCCGTCTGACAGGGAGTGTCAGACAAGGGATATTTCCAACCTTTGCCCTCCCGGGCTATCAGAGTATGCCAGGATCCGGAGGAGGTATGTGATATCTCGGTCTCTACTACAGTCCACATCCGATGTCAACCTGAAGGGTATTAAAAACAGAAAGACTGTGAGTAGACAAAAAGAAATAAGTTTCATAAAACACATTTATAAAAGACCTTTATACCCTTCACTAAAAAGCATGCATGCATAGTAAAACCATTTATCCAAACACATATGTTTAAACAACCATAATTAGGGTCACAGCCCCAAGTTCGGTAAATACAAGTCACACGGGCTCCTGCCCAAAACCATTTACAGAAAACCATAGTATAGTAAACATACGTGGGATCTCAGCCCAAATCCATTTATCATTATAAACACAATTTCCCAAACCAATTGAAATCATGTTTATCCATTATATTCATATCCAGAACCTGTCACGGTAAAATAAAGCTACGCGCGTGCTAACCGGGGTCTCAAACCCAAGTCTCTCCAGGGTCCACCCAGGTCAATGTCCGTAGATCAATGACCCTCCCTGGTGGTAACGAACCATGACCATCCTAAGAGTAAGGAACCCAACTGGGGGGCGACTCCACTCAGTCAGTGCTCCGTGACTACTCCGGGGTCCACCCAGGCCAATGACCCTCCCCGGAGGAGACAATCATATATAAAGGATGGAATATGAAAAATCTTTTGAAAACATTCTTTAAACCATTCCAGGATTCATGCCCGGCCCCCATAAGCCGTCATGAACCATAAAATCCTTTCAAGGGTTCATGCCGGTTCCCATAAACCGTCATGACCCGTAATGTAACACCCCGAAAAATCCACAAAATGTAAAATATTAAAATAATGTGAAAATGACGTTTTTGCCCTTGGAGGAATATGACTAAAAGTTTACTTTTTGTTTAAAATACTTTTTGTACATTTTTCGAGGACCGTTGTGTAGGTCCCGAGACGCTGAATCTGTAGACAGGTGGCAGTCGAAAACGGAGCTCGTATGCAAAATTTATGAGTCTGGGAAGTTCATGGGCAAAATGGTCATTTGTGACCTCAAGGGTAAAATAGTAATTTTATATAGATTTTGATTAGACGGTGAAGAGGATTATTATCATATGATTTCACATGCTGATTCATTCATTTGAATTAAAGGAGTGACATCTGTTAACCTAAGCATCCACTTAGTGGCACTTGGGTGCTTGGTGTCTAATTAACACAATTAATTAAACTTGACTGTTGCATAGCACCATACTCGACTAAGAACAAAAAACAGAGAACAAAACCTCCTCAAAACCTTGTGATCGATTAGCAGCAAAACAAAAGGAAAATCAGTGTACTAGAGTGGTCAATTACCGTGAATTGGAGAGAAAAATTGAAAGAGGAACAAAGAAAACTCGGATAAATCCAGACTGGACATACCCGAAAACCACCCAAAACCTTAATTCTCAATTTTGATTTCTAAGACGGTTTCGTGTGAAATTAAGGTGATATTAAGCTTTCTGGGAGCTAAATGCATCAAACCAAATCGATTGGGAAGGAAATTGGTGGAGAAATTGGGACGAACAGACCCTGCGACTTCCTTGAAACTTTGAGCTTGAGTTCGATTACTTGGAGGTAAGGAATTGTGAAATTGACTTCATAGTTGTGTTTATAATGGCCCTAGGATACTTCTGGTGTGATCAATTAAAAGAAACAGGTCGATTTGAGGTCAAACCCGAATTAGGATCCGACGGGTGTTCATCTTGAGTCAATGAGTTTTAGGGCTTAATTGATTAAATTGAAGTTACATAACCGTAAGTTAGGTTGAATTGATGTTAATAAGTGAAAGAATGGACGAAATTGAGGTTGAATCGAAGGAGATTGCACCGGGTCTAATCGCGGGTTACATGCCCGTTTATCAGAGAACCGGGTGAGGGAGACGCACTGTAGCAGTGCACTGTTCACGGCGCGTGGCTTTTACGCGCAGCCGCTTGCGGCAGCGCGTGAGGGCGCATGGTCGGGAATCTCACCTTGGGTCCAACATCAATTTTGATACTCTCGATGATACGGACCTATTAGCGTTGGTTTCGGGTCAATCGGATATGAATTTAGAGTACTTTTGCATACCTTAAGCGTATTGGTTACGTTTAAAATAATATTATTTTATTCCGACGATTAGGAAATTCGTACAGGGGATTATGTGATAAGTTAGTAATATTATATTACTTGTTTGACAAGCCCGAATACTTCCAGGACGTCGGAAGAGCACGAACAGCTTGAAACTGAACAATCTGGACGGTGTGTGAGTGGACTTTTGTTTTCTACCCTGAATGCATGCATATATGTTTTAAATTCCTTATAATATGATTTGAAATGATTTGGTATGATTAATGTTTCGATATGAGGAATTTCGGATTTTTGGGAATATTATATTATTTTATTTTATATGCTTTTGGGCACGATTGTTGAGAAAATTACAAAACTGATGTTTTGGGGCGAAGGCCCGGGGTTTGATCTTGATTTTGACTCGGATTAAGAGTCTGGCACTAGATTTGATGGATTTATGTTATAATTAAGATTGTGATTGCACAGATTTGCGTGAAACTGGTTTACGAAGGTTGATAAATGGTTTTGATATTAAATAACTGTTTTCACTAATTTTCATGATGATGATATATGAGGGCTTTCGGTGTGGAATATGTTTCCCCCGAAATGAACCCTGGAGATAACGCTCGCCTCCGGGATGGAAGTGTTTACCCCGGAGAGGTCACGTAGCACGGTCTGTTGTCGTGCAGCCAATGGAGGCTCGACTCAGACCAGATGTGCTGGATTATATGGAGGTCAGTCAGTGATATGTTCATGACGGCCTGGATTGCTGGCTGGTGATGTGTTCACAGCGGCGGATGCTCGGGATTTGAGCGGTCCTTGAGCCTATTGATTTGCACGCGTTGCAGGAATAACGTGACTCTATATTGGACCTGGATCCTATGTTTTCATTGATGTTTGAGGTTTATATTCATATCTTAATTATTTGATTTATGAGTTATGATATGCATGCATGTTTGTGAAAACTGGAGGGTAAGATTATATTTTGATAAATGTATTTCTAAACTTGATTTTTGTCCACTCACACCTTTGATGTTTTATTTGCCCTCCAGGCCAGTGCACAGGTACTGAGGCTAATATCGAGGCAGAGGAATAAACAGACCGTTGCGTACTCAGACACTTTACAGCGTAGGATTTTGACCCCTACTTGTAAATATTTCCTATGCTCTGTAAACCTGTTGCCCGGCCCCCATAAGTCGTCATGAACCATAAAATCCTTTCAAGGGTTCATGCCGGTTCCCATAAACCGTCATGACCCGTAAATCCATTTCAGGGGTTCATGCCGGTTCCCATAAATCGTCATGACCCATAAAAACCATTTTATAACACATAGCTGGGCCCTAGGCCCGAATTCACATACAAACTGGACCTCCGGTCCGAATCGTAAACCAATTGGGTCTTGTGCCCGATTCCGTAAATCAAATGGGTCTCGAACCCGAGTTTACCTTTTCAAATCCAAAATCATTTCATTAAACCATTTCCAAAACCACAAGAATGGAAAATCAGAGTAAAATCAGAAAACCTAGATTTACGTGGCAACACGTGAATCGCCTCGAAATACGTGAAACCATATAATTCACTAATATCCAAATCAACATCATCAAATCATATTCATAATCCATATAAATCGCCTCGATTTGCGTGCTATAGGCTCTCCCGAGCCAATCGCTATCACTGGGACTCCCAAACCTGTCCAAATTTTAATAGAAGGTTACTAACTACTTAATTAACCTTCCATTAAAACCCCGTAATTTTCCCAAACTTTTAACTATTTTTAAACCGACCCTAAACCTTCGGACAGCCCGAAACCTATAGAAACGATGTCTGATTGACACGAGACCAGTCCCAAAATCTTCGTTACATCGAATAGAAGATTTCATATGTTGAACACTTTCCCAAATTACTGTTCACGCGCCCTCACGCGCCCCAAGAAGGCTCATAACACTGTTCATCGTCTTCAACCTCCAGCAACACTGTGCTGAACCGGTTCACTGTTCACAGGTACTGTGCTGAACCGGCGTGACTGGTTCAATGTTTTTCCCTCCTTGTTTTGGTCCGATTTCAACCCTAATTAATCGTATAATTCCTATTTCTTCATTCCCTATCATTTCCAATCATCAAAACAACCTAAAAACATCAAAATCCCATTAAACCGATTTCCCCCTTTTTCGGTTCAACCTTCCATTTTCGTTCCCAGGTTTTGCAGCCAGCAAACCATCCTCAAAATCATCTTATTAGGTTCCTATTAACCCCCTAAGATCATTCTAATCACCCAAAATCAACCTTAACGTGTGAAATGAAAATAAAAAGGAAAAATGGTGGAACCGAGTACCTCTCGGGTTCCTCCTCCTCTCGCCGCTGTGGACGGTGGTTCTGGCCGGCCACCACTTCCTCCTGTCCTCCCCTCCATCTCTGGTCTCAATCATGATCATTGGGTAAGGGTTGAATGGGTTTTGGGTTGCACAGAGATGAGAGAATATGTGAGATCGGGGAAATGGTTTTGTGTTTTTGAATGGAGAAAAATGGAATGGTCGATGCATGAAGGGAAAATGGTGTCCATTGGATGGGTGACACTTGTCACTCATCCATTGGGCCTCCATTAAATATCTGGGCCCCACTAAAGTCCAAAAGTTAAGTTATTTCGTAATTCGTGCAATAGTGCACTTGAACTTCCGTGAACCGTAACTTCGCCGTCGAACGTCCGAATTCGACGTGCCACCTGTCTATGGATTCGTATCGTCCTCATCTACGTAACGGTCCTCGGCCCTCAGCCATCGGACATCCCGGTCAAAAGTCAACTATTTACCCCTTTTAACTAAAATTACCAAAATGCCCATTAACTTCCGAACGTCATAACTTCATCCTCGAACGTCGGAATTGAACGTGCCACCTGTCTATGAACTCGTGACGTCACGAACTACGTCACGGTCATTGGTCAATGTCCATTTGACCCCCCGAATGAAAAGTCAAAGTTTTACCCACGCTAGGGGCAAAACGGTCATTTTGTATCGTTCGTCCGATTTCGCCCAACTAATCACGGATTAACCTCACTAATCGTGATTAGTCACTAATCTAATCTAGGAATTTGGGACGGGTCGTTACACCTAACCCCAGATCCACTAGTTGACTCTGACTCTGACATCTACAAAATTACCAAAAAAACAGAAGTTAAGACTAAGCACCTACGCTACCGAACACATATTTAGAAGAGGTGCCGTTCGGCAGAGAATTTTACCTGTTATGTAAAGTCTCGGAGGAATTGGTCGCAAGTGAAACTTCTTTCCTATCGGCAGACAAAAATCCAATCGGCACGAGAATTTTCTTCACAAATGCACTGAGTAAAAAGTGAAAAAGTCAAAAACTTCCACCTTCTTTTATAGGCCCCTGGCACACCTCGAGATGCGCGCTTTCGATCTGACGGTCACCAGGCCGATACGGCCACCTTCCATCTACGGATACGTCCTTGTATCGTATGCACATCCGTACCATATATTCCCACCAACATACGTATGCCTTCCTATACATCACCAAGCTGCATCATTACAGCAAGCCGACCGGTGTCCATCGTCATTTCCCTCTACGGCATGCTTCCTCTCTCCGTTGGCACGCACACACTACGACCGACGGGTCCCCGCCATTACCCCTCGGCCGCCATTACACGATTGTCCGGCCATCCACGTGGCAGTGCACCTCTTCGATCCACGACTTGGGGGGCTACCAGGGGACAGGGTGCACCGCCCTGGTCGGTCGACAGACATCGACCGAGGAAATCCACCTCAGTCAAAGACTTAGGGGACTTATGTTGATACCATATCGACCGACCACCCTCTAGGCATAGGCCCCGCCAGGACAGTACAGATGCCGACCGATACCCCAATCGGCACCCCCACAGACGTGGCCCGCCGATCGGCATAACCTGCAGGCCTGCCATTCGGCACCTGACAAAGTACAGGCACCAGTTGGCTACAACAGTCACCTGACACCAACTCTGCCACAACCACTCCCTGACAGAGGCAGGTTGAACACCAGCTGGCACCTCCCCTAGATGTTTAGGGCTCGTCAGGCGACTCTCAGCCACAAAGCAGAACCTGCTTCCAAACAGTGGCTCAACTACCGCAGTTGTGGCTACTATAAATACCTTGAAACCCTTCACAAAGGTAAGATCTCAAAGACCCTATTCAGATTACTGTATTTCCCTGCCATTCGGCGTGCAGATACTAACTTAGGCATCAGAGTCCCTTTGGTGGACACCACATCGGTGTCAAGTCTTTGCAGGTTCTTTGCCGAGCGGCAACGCCCTCAGCGAGCCCAAAGCACCACGTAGCTGGTCCTAGATCCCCCAGCGAGTCTCATCAAGTTGGTCCATTTCTTGATCAAAAAAGACCTACCACTCAAATCATCAGGAAACCACAAACAAAAGTATGAGGCGCGTTGTTATTGCTACGGGGTCTAGTAGTATTCAATAGATTGGTATAGAGTTGAACTTTTAGAAAATAATAAACCATACACAATATCTATAATCCCACCCTTCTAATATTATTAATACCGAAATATATGTAGTGAGTTCGAAGCTCGAAACCCAACACAGCAGTTAAGGAGAGATTAGAAATTCGTCCACACACACAAAAAACGGCAAAAGAAAAAAAGAGGCCAGGAAGGAGGGGACTTACGAAGGTAGGTAGTTAAGTTGAAGCATATACCTAGCCGCTAGGGGTGATTTGTCCATTATTGATAATGTTCTCCTGCTAAAATGATGAAAACTGACAACCTACTCTTCTCCGGTCGGCGGTCCGCTCAAAGTTTCTAGAAACCACCGCCACGGCCAGCAGCGAGCAGCGAGCAGCGTGCAGCGAGTGATAGCATGGATTGGTCATTTCAGAGAATAAATTGAGTGTCAGACAATGTACTGCATGTGCAGCATGTCAGTGATTAAGAGAGCAGTAAAGAGAGAGAGATATATATGGGTTTGCTATTCCTATTGTTAAATTCATTATATCATTTATTTATAATTCACAATTTCATTTTACCAAAACGATTTCTTCACCGGCTTTCTTTTTATAGACAAAACGAGTACATCCCTTCATTACTGACTTCCCACTCATCCATCCAATCACCAAGCAACCTCAAAAGCTGCTGGTTCACCACTTCACCCACACCTGCCTACACCCCTACACTAGCTCTAGCCAGCCTCGTATGCCTGCCCCTACCTATCGTTTTCACAATTTTGCTTCTCTGCACTACTTCCCAAAACCACCCTCTCACTCTCTCTCTAACCTTCACTATTAATTACTTAAAATGAATCTTATTATGTATGCATTATCAATGTGTGTTTTTTTTTTCATTACTAGTTCCAAAAAGAAAAAAAATTTGGTCAAGGTCGCAAACAAGAAATTATCCCCCGAAGAACCCAACCACACGAGTCTTCTACGTCCAACCCAATCCAATCCTGTCGGCCCATTTTGGCAGTCCACCAGCCCATCAAATAAACATCATGATATTGGGTATTGGACGTCAGCGCATGGCCTACCTTAAACTTTCTCAACTGGAGCCAATTTGGAGATGTTAATGTAAACGTGGATATGTTTACTTTGCTTCTACGAAAGAAATTGATTGGATAAATTTTTCCTGTATGTCTTTCCCTTCGATCTCCATACAATAAAATTCATTCTTAAGTTCAAATTACATTGAATTTCGAATAATCTAACTCAATATGGAAAATCAATACATAACAAAATCAGACATAACGTGTAGCATTCTAAAAAAATTGAACTTCAAATTTCACTATCAATTTCATATATAGACATATTCAAGCTACAAAGCCACGAAGCGAAGCTGTGATTACATTACAACCAGATGTCCTCGACGGACCCCAATCGCATCTCAATCAGCCGTGCATTAAACTCGCCGTCACTCACCTGCAACATCTCCCTCAATGGAAGCGAAAAGCCGTGCTCAACCAGCACCCTATGCCGCGGCTTAATCTTCCCCTCCAAACTAAAACAAAAGTACTGAGGAAACCTCTTCAATTCAGCTAGATCTTTCTTCATTTCAGCTAGATCTTTCTTCATTTCCATAAAAAAGAACTCAACTTTCGGCTTGTAATTGTTGTTTATGCTAAACGTAAACAGCCCCGGTGACCTTATCACCATGTTCACCACCTCACCATAAGAAAGCCCCAAGCTTTGCAAATACTCAATCTTGGGCGAAAGGGTACCTTCAACGCTGGACACCAACAGCAAAGTCGTATGGCACGTGATGGAGCTCCGACCCGAAAACCCCAATTCGGTCAAGAACTTCAATGCGGGTCGCAATTGAGTGTCGATGTCCGAGACCAGGAGTCTCGGGCACCGAATGATCGACTTCCGGATATCGGGAAATGGGATTCGGACATCGTTGAGGAGGAAATCCAAGATCGGATAGAGGTGGGAGTCCGGGTCGACGGTGAGGAGCTGCGGGTACATGTCGAGGATCCGACCCAGAGCAGAGCGCTCGATGCCCATGGAGGAGAGGCAGTGCTCGACGGACTTGAGGGAGGAGATGGGGCAGGAGCGGAAATCTGGGTTTAGTTGGAGGGCTTTTTGGGAATTGACGTTGAGCTGGGTTTCTAAGTAGAGGAGCTTTTCCCGAAAGAGGAGGCCGGAGTCGGAAGTGTTTGAATTTGGAAGGTGGGAAACTGAGGGGTAAACTGGGGCACTGAGGATTGGACGGAGGGAGTTGGAAAACGGTTTGGGGTTAGGCGTTTTGGAAGGTTTTGGTGATGGGGTCAGAGACGCTTGGGTAAGGATGAGCGTTTGAGGTTGAAGATGAATCATGGCGTCCAGTGCGCGAGGGGTTGCGAGTAAGGGTGTCAATTTTTAATACGACTTGATACACGATTCGAATTCCGCATGAAATTTATTCATGTCAATCTGCACGATTAAAATTTTGGATCATTTTCGGGTCAACTCGTTATGATCCGTTTATTAAACGGGTGGGTTTCGAGTCAACCTGTTAATCCGTATAATGACATGTTAATCCGTTTAATAAATATGTAAATTTCGGGTTAATAGATTAACCTATATATTGGCTTATATATTGATTCATTTAATAAATGTGTCATTACTAACCCATATATCTACCCATTTATCTACCTAAATATCTATTAAATTTTATAATTTAAATAGGTTAAACATGTTAAACGGATCATAGATTAATTGGGTTTTGATTATGACCTGTTTATTAAATGGGTTAAACGGGTTATACGGGTCATTAACAGGTCGGGTTCGGGTTGGACATTCTTGACACGATTATTAAACGGGTCGGATTCGAGTTGGGTATAAATGGGTAAAACAGAATTCATGACACGACACAAACCCGACACGACACAAAACCCGACACGACACAAACCCGACACGACACAAACCCGACACGACACGATCCATTGGCACCCTTAGTTGTGAGTGAACATGGACATGCCTTTATCTTTCAACCAAATACAAAACGGCATATCGTTGAAAAAGACCTTATTAATCAATGTTTTAGTGGGTGTATTGAAGTGGAGATTTTAAATAATTTCAGTGAGTTTTCAAATCCAAAAATATTCAATTAAATTTTTTTTCATATAATTCTAGATGCATTCAATGTTTTTTTTTGTATTCAATAAGTGATTTTAATAGAATTTGAAATTTATGTGTATTCAATCAGAATTTTAAATGATTTATTAAAAAAATTCATGGTATTCAATTTGTGTTTTAATGGATTTATTTAAAATACGTTGGGCGTAATCAAATCGAATTATTTAAGAACTCTTTAAAATATACATGTATTTAAAAATTCGCATATTTTAGATGATTTTAACAAATCTTGGTTTAAAATAGCTAGAATTTGTTCTCTTTAGTTTTTTTTTTTTGGCCAACTTGTTCTCTTTAGTTCAGTGAAAGCAAAAGGTAATATGTTTTTAGAAATGTCGTGATAAACCATATTTTGATGCTTTTAGTAGAGGTTGCTCTAATTAGCTTGGCTAGTACTTGCCCAACTGTATTTGTGAGATTAGTGCAAGGAGTTTGGTCTCGTTATGGGTCGTTGAAGATATTTCTTTCCAGTATTTGATGAAATTCACGCTTTAAGTAAAACTTAATTAGTTGGTATAAATTATTTAAGTACAACTTTCTAATTTTATTTATGCATGCATATGCCAGTAAATTCATGTCTTGTACGTTGTTGGTATTTTATACAAGTTTGTTTGGCTCGTTGTCTTCTTTGATTTTTTATTATTATTTGTGTGTTAATCTTTCATAGTATACTATTAAATCTAGTTTACACTTGCTAAGATGGTGAGGATTGTTTTCTTAATTGGAAAGTGCAGGTTTGGTGTAACATTCAAGTGTTTGCTAAAATGATTCAATCGCTCTTTTCTCAACACTTTGAAGGCTTGTATATAGGCTCTTCATATTCAAGCTTTGAAATTGGATATACGGGCTTACATTGCTACATATTCATCAATTTCCTTTATACTTAAAGAATTTCAGGTTATTTTCTTTTTCTTTTTAAATTTTTGTATTTTTTCTTGCCCTCGCAACTGATAGATGGCTCACGTTTGTTAGCTAGGTTATAATTGCATGTGCATGGGTGTGAATGGTTTTGAGTATTTCAACCTTTTATGTATAATTTGTATGAATTGGTTGTTTTCATTATTTTTTTTTACAAGAACATAGATGGAAAATAAATAAACATATAACTAATAAGTCATTAGTTATATTATCTAGTAGCATTAAAAAGGAAAATGCAAAACAAAAGAAGTTAAAAGCAAAGTATAGTCAATGGAGCATTCAAGAGAGCAGTACGTTGTTAGGATTACCTGTTGATGTCGTCAAAAGTAATTGGCGTGATGCTAGTAGTGGAATATCTAAGAATACAATGTGTGATAAGATACATCATATTCTTAATGAACGTATTGGATGTGAAAAAATTTATAAGCACTATCAAAATCGGTTGAAAATTCTGAAGCAACACTATCTAAGTTTGGCCGAGCTTGTGTGCCAAAGTTCTGAATTTGGGTGGGACCCTATCACAAAGAAGTTCACGGATAGTGATGAAGTATGAGACAATTACTTCAAAGTGGTTCATGATAACAATGAGGCTCGGGAAGTATCATACCAAAATGTGTCAACACCTATTAATTTATCGCCTTTCTATGACACAAGTTTGAATGTTCCTTTCAAAATGCTCTCTCAATGAAAGAAATCAAAAATTGACTATGAAGCATCTAATATCTTGGTTAACACTACCACTAAAGCAAGTCTTATGGAGAAAGTTGGTGTTGGCATAGACTCAATTGTAACAATCACCACTGAAATTCAAAGGATGGGCAACTTGTTGGAGAAGAGAGAAAGATGAGAGAAAACAAAGAAATAAAGAAGAAACAAACGAAGAAAACAAGGAAGCTCCAAACTTGGATAAGTTTGCTTGTTTCAAAGCGCTCGATACGGTCCAAAAGTTGGGGATGAAAGATGCATTCTTAAAAATGTCACATGAAGAGCGCTCGGAATGGATACGATATACTACTTTGGATTGAACTAAGAAGAAAAAGGTTAAAACTTTTGGTTTAGTATTATGCTTAAATTAAGGGAGGTTAATGTTATGACTTTGTAAGTACTATGTTTAAAAAATTTCAGGTTAATTTTAAGACCTTGATTTGACATTATGTTTAAAGTTTTTGGTTAATGTTAAGACCTTAATTTTAATTATTGGTTTAACAGTTGTTTTAATTTCCTCCTCTTATTTTACTTGTTTTCTAGGTTATATGTTTCTTTTGTTTTAATTTAGTCGTAAAAGTTGTTTTCTTGTTGGGTTCAAACTATATGACCGTGGTCAAGTTCTAACCTTTACGGAATTCTCAAGTTTTGAGAATACTTGAACGTTTAATTGTCATTATGGCTTGAAATGTATGAAAAAAAGAAAAGTTGGGATTATAGTTTGTGCTTCTAGTTTTGCATAGTGTCTTGACAATTGCTTCTTGTAATGCACTATCAACAATAAAAGCATGAATGGCTTTGAAGTATTTTACTCAACTTTCATTTTGTTTTAATGTGGAGCTGAAAAATACTCTGGAAGTGGAATTATTTTTTATTTTCTTTCTTGGGTTGGGAGTTAATATATCTACATCAGTAGACGCCACAACAGGATTAGAAAGCTAGATGATGAACTAGGAAATTTTTTTGAGAAATGGGAGCACTGTTTCTAGCTTAGGGAAAAAATAAAGTAAAACAGTAAGTGGGGATTGCTTCTGTTTTTAAAAGAACATACGACGTCATCATCTAGCATTTGATCTTGACAAAAAAATTCTTCAATTTATGTTGTTGTTTAGTTGGGTTTTACTAGTACTTACCACCACTTCACTATTTGTATTAAATAATTGTAATGTCACACCCTACCATCGGTTTATTGCTTTAAATAGTAGAAATGAATGAATCTCAACGATGCCAAATTTGATATGCAGTATTTGATAACAATTGTAATATTTTTGTGTGATATTATGACACGACCGATCTCAATCCCCCGGGATTATTGTGGGATGTGACATTGTCAGGACCCGTCCCAAATATCACCTTGATACCCGGGACGAACCCTGCTCCCGTCTGACAATCACACAATAAGTACCAGAATAACGACAATACCACTATACGCATAACCATCAGACGAAGGAGTAAATATAATACAACTGTCAGTCAGAGCATAGTTCGACAAAATGGGCACAAAATCCTACTATGCTAGTGTGGCAACGGAAGAACGTCAGAAGCTCTATGCCTCGATATCTGCCTCAACGTTCACCCCAACGCTATCACCACGACCTGGAGGGAAAATTTAAAACCAAAAGATGTGAGTGGACTAAAAGAAAATGAAAGTTGAAAACTGTTTATTATCAAATCAAAGCTAAGAAACTAGAACACTTTGTTCCCTCCGTTTTGAAATCACATGCCTAACTCAGTGATTAAAATAGTTATAAACCAAGAAACATCATAAGAAACAGAAACACTATAAAATATCATAAGAAACAGAAACGCTATAACAACACCATTTTCTGATCAAACCTACTGGGTCTATCCGAGTCTTTAAACTCAACCAGGCCTTAATGTAATCCGAGTCTTTAAACTCCCGAGTCTTTAAACTCAAAGGCCTACGGGGGAAAATCAATATATCCGAGTCTTTAAACTCCCGAGTCTTTAAACTCAATCCGGGCCCGTCCCCCGTCAATCAATATCCGGGTCTTTAAACCCATATCCAGATCCAGCAAATCCAATCCCAATTCATTGTAAAACAATTTGAAATCCATCGCCATACTCGAATTCGAAATCCCCGGTTCGAAGCCCTTCCAGCGTTCAGAACTGTCATTCCGAACCCAAATCCGGAAATCCATTATTATACCAAAAACCACATGTAATCACAAATCCTTTTTCACAACCCATTTATCAGTATAAAAAAAACATTTATAAATTTAAATCCTCAAAGATGTTATCAAGGTCTGAAAACCAGCTTTTCTCGAAAAACATGTGAAATCCCGGAAATATCTCGAAAAACTTGTAACCATAGCAACCACATATAACCATAAACAAGGAGCATAAAAACACGTTTAATATCGTAAATTATAATAAAAACAGTTAGGCATGCTCGAAAGAAAAGAAAGAGTCCACTCACAGATCGAAACGAGTCAATTGTGCTCCGTGCGCTCCTCGACTGTCTCGGGTGTCTCCCGTCCTGTCAATAGACACCAAATAGGGTCACAATTACATCAAGGATACTCACTCTATTTCCCCAATTTTTCGGGAATTTAAATAATATTTTATTCATAAACCCTAAACCGTCCGGATTCCCGAACCATCCCATAACTTCGTCCGCTTAACCCGAAAACTATACCATTGGATTCCTTAGAACATTTAGAACTAAAACAATGTTGGAAGCTTGGCCGGATTCCTCCCCACGCGCCTCCACGTGCCGCCCAAAGTGGCTGCGCGTGGGCCTCACGCGCCTGCTACAGTGCCACCGTCTCCCTCGATCGAACCCGGTTCGCACCAGGCTGCAACCCGGACCGGCGAGAGCCGTTCTCCACCGTCCGGCCACCGTTTCCCCTCCTTTCTTCACCTAAAGCTTCGTCCAATCTCAAAGAACTCCTCCCCCTCACTCTCTTGGTTCGGCTCGACCCACAACTTCACAACTAAAGCTCGAAAGAAAAACCAAACAAAACTCTATTTTCCTTCCCGGCCACCCAGTGCTTCCCCCTTCACGGTGGTCATTCTAAACTCCTCCCACAACTTCACTGAGTCACACACAACTCACAGGAACCCTCGACTCACTCTCTAAGTCCACGATTTTCAATTTGAAACTCACGGGAAAAACAGGGGAATAGAACTCACCTTTCGATTCCGTCTCCGCTGTGCGCACCGCCGCGTGCCACGGTGTTCGTTGGGTCCCCTGCAACCTCCTAAGCCTCCCATTGCCTGGGTTTGAGCCACCTCACGGCGTAGCCACCGCCACAGTCCGCCTTCTCTCTGTTTTCCCAGAAACTGCAACCGTCCTCCGCCGTGTCCCCGTGCACAATTTCCGTCCAACAGCACGACCACCCGCTCACTTTTATCTCCCTGTCACTCTCACGAATCACTCTTCACTCTCCCTTACACAGAATTGATCAATCTTCCCCAATTTCTCACCCTCTGTTTTCTGCGTTCAACCCAAATGCACGATTTGTTTTTGAACGGTTTGTGGCCGTGTATATGATACACACTTGTAGAAGCCTCTGGTGCCTAGCCACGTGTCCACAATCCCATGGACAACAGTACAAAATATCCTATCCCACTCAGCCACTTGTCCTAATCTGATTGGCTGAGGGAAAAAGACCATTTTGCCCCTCATTTAAATAATTACCGTTTTGCCCTCAAACGTTCTAGACCCGTAACTATACCGTCCAACGTCCGATGACAGCATGCCGCCTGTCGTTATACTCAGGACGTCGAGACCTATCTAACGGTCCTCGGTCTACGTGAAAATCACCAGTCCTCCAAAAAGTCAACATTTTTCCTCATTTAGTCAAATTTACGGTAACGCCCTCAATCTTCCGAACGTCATAACTTTTTCTCCGATTGTCCGAATCGAACCTGCCACCTGTCAACGGACTCGTGACGTCCTAAACTACGTCACGGTCAATAGTCAACACTCATCCAACTAGTAAATCGAAAAATCAACTTTTGGCCTACTATTCACAAGGGCAAAATCGTCCTTTTATACAAAACCTTTACACAATTACATTTTTACCCTTCCCGAAGGTACGGGTTGTTACAATCTACCCTCCTAAAAAGAATTTCGTCCCCGAAATTCAGTGAAACAAATAAGGGTACTGCTCGCGCATTAAGGCCTCGGGTTCCCAAGTAGCTTCTTCCACCTGATGATTCCTCCACAATACCTTAACTAAGGGAACTGTCTTCCGTCGTAAGACTTTATCCTTCCGATCCAAAATCGCTACTGGCTGCTCTTCAAAGCTCAAGTCTTCCCTCAGTTCAACTGGTTGTGCTTCCAGAACATGTGAATCATCTCGAATATACTTCTGAAGCATAGAAACATGGAAAACATTATGTACTTTCGCTAGGTCTGCTGGTAAAGCCAATCGATATGCAACAGCACCAATCCGCTCCAAGATCTCTTAAGATCCAATGTAACGAGGACTCAACTTCCCCCGTCTGCCAAACCGTACAATTCCTTTCCAAGGAGATAATTTCAAGAAAACCCAATCGCCTACGGCAAACTCCAAATCTCTGATCCTACGATCGGCGTAACTCTTCTGTCGGTCCTGAGCTGCTTTCAGTCGATCGCGAATCAATGCCACTTTTTCCTGAGTAAGGTCCACCAATTCGGAAGTAGTGAGTCTCCTCTCACCAACCTCAGTCCAACACAATGGGGTCTGACACTGTCGCCCGTACAGAGCCTCGTAAGGTGCCATTCCAATGCTCTCCTGATAACTGTTATTATAGGCGAACTCCATCAAAGGCAGATGTGATTCCCAAGTACCCTGAAACTGCAGTACACACGCTCGCATCATATCCTCGAGAATCTGGATGGTCCGCTCAGACTGTCCATCGGTCTGAGGATGAAATGCAGTACTAAAATGCAGCTTTGTCCCAAAAGCTTCCTGTAAGCTCTGCCAAAATCGAGAAGTAAACCTCAGATCTCTGTCAGATACTATCGACTCTGGAGTCCCATGCAACCGAATAATCTCATCAATAAACAACTGGGCAAACTGCGCCAACTTGAAGTTCTCCCGTACAGGCAAGAAATGAGCAGACTTCGTAAGTCTATCCACAATAACCCAAACGCCATCGTGTCCCTTCGGTGTTCTGGGTAGCTTGAATACAAAATCCATCGTTAGGTGATCCCATTTCCACTCGGGAATCGGCAAAGGTTGCATTGCTCCATAAGGTCTTTGTCGCTCGGCTTTCACCTGTTGACAAATCAAGCATCTACTGACATACTCTGCAATCTCACGTTTCATCCCTGACCACCAGTAATGCTCCCGTAGGGTACGATACATCTTGGTCCCACCAGGATGCATCGCATAAGCTGAACAGTGAGCCTCATCCAAGATCACCTTCTTCAAGGCTGCATCTTCGGGTACACACAATTGTCCATCCTTAACCAAGGCTCCATCCTCGCGAATCTCAAAGTCCTGTCTCTCTCCAGCCTCGATCTCAATACGTATGATGCCCAAAATAGGGTCCTCAAACTGAGCATCAATAACCTGATCAATCAAAATAGGTCGCACATGGAAACTCGCTAGGAGTGCTCCCTGATCATCCACAGTCAACTTTACTCCCAACCTGCGGAGCTCAACCAACAAAGGTAATCGTACCGTCCTCAGATACGACAAAGAACTAGCTGACTTCCTGCTCAAGGCATCGACTACCACATTAGCCTTCCCTGGGTGATACTCAATCGTGCAGTCGTAGTCCTTAAGTAATTCCAACCATCGGCGCTGTCTCAGATTCAATTCCTTTTGAGTGAACAAATACTTTAAACTCTTGTGATCCGCGAAAATCCTACACCTCTCGCCGTACAAGTAATGCCGCCAAATCTTCAGTGCATGAACCACCGCCGCCAATTCCAATTCATGAGTAGGGTAGTTCATCTCATGGGGTTTCAACTGCCGGGAAGCATAAGTAATCACTTTCCCGTGCTGCATCAAGACACAACCCAAACCTTGCAAAGAAGCGTCACTGTACACCTCGAACTCCCTACTATCGTCTGGAAGGGCTAACACAGGAGCAGATGTCAACCGCCTTTTAAGCTCCTGGAAACTCTGTTCACATTCCTCATCCCAATCAAATCGAACTCCCTTCCGAGTCAACCTCGTCAATGGAGCGGCTAGAATCGAAAAGCCCTCAATAAAGCGCCGGTAATAACCTGCCAAACCCAGAAAACTCCTGATCTCTGTCACCGTCTTGGGCTGTTCCCATTTTGCTACTGCCTCAACTTTCTGAGGATCCACGCTGATGCCCTCGGCCGAAATCACATGGCCAAGAAATCCAACACTGGTCAACCAGAACTGACACTTACTCAGCTTCGCATACAACTGATGCTCCCTCAAGGTCTCAAGCACTATTCTCAGATGTTTCTCATGCGCCTTCGCACTCTTCGAATACACCAAAATGTCATCAATGAAGACGATCACAAAACGATCCAAATATGACCGAAACACTCGGTTCATAAGGTCCATAAAAGCTGTTGGGGCATTAGTTAAACCAAAAGGCATCACAACAAACTCATAATGACTGTACCTGGTCTGGAAGGCTGTCTTGGGTACATCCTCCTCTTTAACCCTCAACTGATGATAACCGGAGCGAAGATCAATCTTCGAAAAGTACTGTGCTCCCTTCAATTGGTCAAACAAATCGTCAATCCGGGGTAGGGGATACTTATTCTGAATAGTTACCTTATTCAGTTGTCTGTAATCCACACACAATCTCAATCCTCCGTCCTTTTTCTTGACAAACAATACAGGTGCTCCCCAAGGTGACATACTCGGTCGAATGAATCCTATATCGACCAACTCTTGCAGTTGGGCCTTAAGTTCCCTCAATTCTGCAGGTGCCATGCGGTAAGGAGTCTGTGAAATAGGCTGTGTACCTGGAAGAAGATCAATCGTAAACTCGATATCTCGGTGAGGTGGTAATCCTGGCAACTCTCGGGAAAAACATCGGGAAACTCCCGCACCACTGGTATGTCCTCTGCCCTCACTGGCGTAGTACGCGTATCCACCACATGAGCTATGTAACCTTGGCACCCCTTACGCAAAAACTTGCTAGCCTCAAGTGCCGATATAACTCCAATAGGAACTGCACGCTGATCCCCCTGAAACGTAGTCTCTGGTAATCCGGGACTCCGGAAAGTCACTCTCCTATCGAAACACGCGATAGAGGCATGATGTCTCGTCAACCAATCCATACCCAAGATAACATCAAAGTCCCGTAAATCCAAAAGTAACAAATCCGCCATCAACTCAACCTCACCTACCAACACCAGACACTCTCTCAACACCTGAGTCACTACCAACACCTCCCCAGTAGGTGTACTCACCCCTAAAGCACACTCCAAGGTAGACACCTCCCTCTCTGTCACCAGACTACAACTCCGGGCTATAAACGAATGCGTAGCCCCAGGATCTATCAAAGCAAAAACAGTGTGGCCATGTATGGTAAGTGTACCTGTCACCACTCCCGGTGCGGATCTGGCCTCCTACTGCGTCATCGTAAAAACTCGCGCCTGAGGTCCCGATGACCTACCGCGCCCTCTAGAACTGCTCGTAGCACCACCGCCACCCCTAGGGCCTGCTGCCCCTGACACTGAAGCAGTACTCCGCCCGGGTTCTGCTGCACCTCTGCCTGCTCCACCCTCCTGAGCCAACAACGGGCACTCCCTCCGAAAGTGTCCTCGCTCTCCATAATAGAAGCAAGCATCCCTACCGGGTCCACCGGTCTGCCTCCCAGTAGAAGCAACAGAAGTAGCACTCGCCTGAGGAGTTGGCTGTGCCCTAGCTCCTCGAAATCCAGAGCCCTGAAAACTGCCTGGTCTGCCATACCGGGCTCCACCAGCCGATGACGAACCACCAAAATTGCCCCGTTTCGGGGTCTTCTGACTCAATGCTCCAGGGAATGACTCTCGGCGTCGCACACTGCCCGAGTACTGTGGCCTAGCAGGCAAACTGGCCTCCACTCTAACAGCAGCATCAGATAACTCCCGGAAAAGTAGCAAAAGAGCCGGCTGTCACAATGGCTCTAATCTCTCCCCGAAGACCCAACTCAAACCAGCGGCACTTCTCCACCTCGGTTGCCACAAATGCAGGAGCAAATCGGGATAGCATCTGGAATCTTTGCTCATACTCAGCGACTGTCAGGTTCCCTTGCTTCAACTGAAGAAATTCTGCTTCTTTAGCATCCCGGAAAGAGCGGGGATAGTACTGATCTAGAAACCGCTCCCGGAAAGTCTCCCATGTCACGGTATGTGCATCCCAGCCGGACAACTCCAGCGTATACCACCACTCATACGCTGCTCCATCCAACAGAAACGTAGCCAACAAGACCCGGTCCTCTGGAGGACAGTGCATCACCCCAAAAATACGCTCGAGTCGGGTGATCCATCGGTGAGCTTCCTCTGGGTCTGCCCCACCGCTGAACGTAGTAGCCCCAAGCCGTTGGGCTCTCTCAATCGAAGCGCTCTCAGTCCCTCTCGCCGCTTCGTCTTCAGGTCGTGGAGGGGGTTCACGTCTTGGAGGCATGATCAAACGTACGTTGAAAGAGGCATAGAGTTAGTAAAACAACCTAGAGACGACACAAACCGACAAACCTAGGCTCTGATACCAATTGTCAGGACCCATCCCAAATATCACCTTGATACCCGGGACGAACCCTGCTCCCGTCTAACAATCACACAATAAGTACCAGAATAACGACAATACCACTATACGCAAAACCATCAGACGAAGGAGAAAATATAATACAACTGTCAGTCAGAGCATAGTTCGACAAAATGGGCACAAAATCCTACTATGCTAGTGTGGCAACGGAAGAACGTCAGAAGCTCTATGCCTCGATATCTGCCTCAACGTTCACCCCAGCGCTATCACCACGACCTGGAGGGAAAATTTAAAACCAAAAGATGTGAGTGGACTAAAAGAAAATGAAAGTTGAAAACTGTTTATTATCAAATCAAAGCTAAGAAACTAGAACACTTTGTTCCCTCCATTTTGAAATCACACGCCTAACTCAGTGATTAAAATAGTTATAAACCAAGAAACATCATAAGAAACAGAAACACTATAAAATATCATAAGAAACAGAAACACTATAACAACACCATTTTCTGATCAAACCTGCTGGGTCTATCCGAGTCTTTAAACTCAACCAGGCCTTAATGTAATCCGAGTCTTTAAACTCCCGAGTCTTTAAACTCAAAGGCCTACGGGGGAAAATCAATATATCCGAGTCTTTAAACTCCCGAGTCTTTAAACTCAATCCGGGCCCGTCTCCCGTCAATCAATATCCGGGTTTTAAACCCATATCCAGATCCAGCAAATCCAATCCCAATTCATTGTAAAACAATTTGAAATCCATCGCCATACTCGAATTCGAAATCCCCGGTTCGAAGCCCTTCCAGCGTTCAGAACCGTCATTCCGAACCCAAATCCGGAAATCCATTATTATACCAAAAACCACATGTAATCACAAATCCTTTTTCACAACCCATTTATTAGTATCAAAAAAACATTTATAAATTTAAATCCTCAAAGATGTTATCAAGGTCTGAAAACCAGCTTTTCTCGAAAAACGTGTGAAATCTCGGAAATATCTCGAAAACGTGTAACCATAGCAACCACATATAACCATCAACAAGGAGCATAAAAACACGTTTAATATCGTAAATCATAATAAAAACAGTTAGGCATGCTCGAAAGAAAAGAAAGAGTCCACTCACAGATCGAAACGAGTCAATTGCGCTTCGTGCGCTCCTCGACTATCTCGGGTGTCTCCCGTCCTGTCAATAGACACCAAATAGGGTCACAATTACATCAAGGATACTCACTCTATTTCCCCAATTTTTCGGGAATTTAAATAATATTTTATTCATAAACCCTAAACCGTCCGGATTCCCGAACCATCCCATAACTTCGTCCGCTTAACCCGAAAACTATACCATTGGATTCCTTAGAACATTTAGAACTAAAACCATGTTGGAAGCTTGGCCGGATTCCTCCCAACGCGCCTCCACGCGCCGCCCAAAGTGGCTACGCGTGGGCCTCACGCGCCTGCTACAGTGCCACCGTCTCCCTCGATCGAACCCGGTTCGCACAAGGCTGCAACCCGGACCGGCGAGAGCCATTCTCCACCGTCCGGCCACCGTTTCCCCTCCTTTCTTCACCTAAAGCTTCGTCCAATCTCAAAGAACTCCTCCCCCTCACTCTCTTGGTTCGACTCGACCCACAACTTCACAACTAAAGCTCGAAAGAAAAACCAAACAAAACTCTGTTTTCCTTCCCGGCCACCCAATGCTTCCCCCTTCACGGTGGTCATTCTAAACTCCTCCCACAACTTCACTGAGTCACACACAACTCGAAGGAACCCTCGACTCACTCTCTAAGTCCACGATTTTCAATTTGAAACTCACGGGAAAAACAGGGGAATAGAACTCACCTTTCGATTCCGTGTTCGCCGTGCGCACCGCAGCGTGCCACGGTGTTCGTTGGGTCCCCTGCAACCTCCTAAGCCTCCCACTGCCTGGGTTTGAGCCACCTCACGGCGTAGCCACCTCCACAGTCCGCCTTCTCTCTGTTTTCCCAGAAACTGCAACCGTCCTCCGCCGTGTCCCCGTGCACGATTTACGTCCAACAGCACGACCACCCGCTCACTCTTATCTCCCTGTCACTCTCACGAATCACTCTTCACTCTCCCTTGCACAGAATCGATCAATCTTCCCCAATTTCTCACCCTCTGCTTTCTGCGTTCAACCCAAATGCACGATTTGTTTTTGAACGGTTTGTGGCCGTGTATATGATACACACTTGTAGAAGCCTCTGGTGCCCAGCCACGTGTCCACAATCCCATGGACAACAGCACAAAATATCCTATCCCACTCAGCCACTTGTCCTAATCTGATTGGCTGAGGGAAAAAGACCATTTTTCCCCTCATTTAAATAATTACCGTTTTGCCCTCAAACGTTCTAGACCCGTAACTATACCGTCCGACGTCCGATGACAGCATGCCGTCTGTCGTTATACTCAGGACGTCGAGACCTATCTAACGGTCCTCGGTCTACGTGAAAATCACCAGTCCTCCAAAAAGTCAACATTTTTCCTCATTTAGTCAAATTTACGGTAACGCCCTCAATCTTCCGAACGTCATAACTTTTTCTCCGATTGTCCGAATCGAACCTGCCACCTGTCAACAGACTCGTGACGTCCTAAACTACGTCACGGTCAATAGTCAACACTCATCCAACTAGTAAATCGAAAAATCAACTTTTGGCCTACTATTCACAAGGGCAAAATCGTCCTTTTATACAAAACCTTTACACAATTACATTTTTACCCTTCCCGAAGGTACGGGTTGTTACAGACATGCTCCCGTCTGACACGAAGTGTCAGACAAGGGATAACTCAAATCTAAGCCCGTATCCGTGATCAACCTGAAGGACATTAAAACCATTAAAAGTTGTGAGTGGACGAAAATCAATAAGTTCATAAAACATATTTATTAAAAAGTCATTTATGTCCTTCACTAAAAAGTATGCATGCATTCAAAAACCAATAATCAAACCATTTATTTTAATTAAATCATTAGGGCTTTAGCCTAAAACTATAAATCCAAGTGGGAACTCAGCCCAAAACCGTTAATCCAAACCATGTGGGTCCCTGCCCAAATCCATTAACACCAAAAAACAAAACATAAATCCAATAAATCCGAAATCCAAATACATAATCTAGTAAAGCCATAAATCACAATTCCATCCAATACCATTATGTACTAATTCTCGGCATCCCAGACTTCATGTCACGGTCCAAGCTACACATGCTACCCGAGGTCTCAACCCAAGTCAATCTCTGACATCTCAAATGTCTGACGTCCTAGACGTCTAGCAATCCTGCTCCTGAGTCACTATACGGTGTGGTCGCTCCGTGTAGTGACCCTTCGCAGGCAATGCGCCGTGACTACTCCATTGTCCCAGACGACTGGAGAAGACAATCCATAAATATAAGGATGGTATATGGAAAACCATTTCATAAATCATCTCAAACTGTTCAAATGGGCCTACGCCCGGGATTTCCCTAAAACCATCGTAATCCACAAACCCGATTTCTCAAATCCAAAACCATTTATCCAAATCCATTTAAGGGTCCTCAACCCGAAATTACATTCATAAAACACAACTGGGCCTCATGCCCGATTTCGTAAACTAACTGGGTCCTTGGCCCGATGCCTCATTCAATAAAATGGACTCCAAGTCCGATAGTTCGTAAACCAAATGGGTCTCAAGCCCGATTCCATATTTCCAAATCCAAAATTATACCATTGAACCATTATTAAAACCATAAACCTCGATATATGTGCAAATACGAAAAACATCTCGAAATACGTGCAAATATGTAAATCACCAATACCACAATCATCAACATAGAAATCACATATGTAAAACATATAAAACAGTTATGCATGCATCACAGTTTAGAAAACAATGTCCACTCACAGGTCGTCCTACGCTGCCGCCTCGATATGCGTGCCATAAACCTCCCCTGCTAAATCACCGTCCTCGGAATATCTGAACCTGTCCAAAACACATTCTAAGGTCACTAACACTCCCATTAACCTTCCATTAAATCCTTGTAATTTTTCCAGATTTTTAAACGTATTTAAACTCGATCCTAAACCTTCGGACATCCCGAACTATATCAAAATGATTTCCGATCGACTCAAAACCAGTTCCAAAATGTTCGTTACATCGAATAGATGAAAACACATGTTGAACATTTCCCCAAAAACGCCCCCACGGGCCGCCCAAAGGTGCTACTCGTAGAGCTTATGAGCCGGAACACAGTCATCCCTGTCCTCGAGTTGAACCGGGTTCAGGCCGGTCCTCTGCAAGTCTGGTTCAACCGGACCGGCGATGCTGGTTCTCGCTCAATCTTCCATTTTTTTTTCAGTCCTTCCAATCCCTATCTCTTCGTCTAATTGCCTAGGTTCGATCTACAATCTCAAAATCATGAAACCAAGGCTAGAAATTACCTTCCCGAACATCGATCAAACGACCCATATTCCTTCACCGTGCATCCCTGATTCCGGCCACCATCTTCCTTGTTTTTTTATCCCAAACAGCCTCTGGGACCTCCATAAACAACTTCCAATCGTCAAAACCACTCAACAAACAATAAATCTCAACCTACCATTTCTGAATTCCAACAGGGGCCTTACGGGTTCTTACTTTCTCTCGTCGTCGTGGACACCACTGTGGCAATCATCACGGTCGTCTCGACTTCAGGAGCATCATCCACACCTCCCAAACATTTGACAGCCATCAAAACCCAATCTACCAGTTTGAACCCAAAAACAGAGTTCGGGTTTTACTCTCGAACTTCCACCACCTTCCACGACAGTCCACCCCGACATCCTCAACATCAACGACTCAATCCCCTCTCTCACTCTCATTCATACACAAACACCTGTGGATGAAGTTTGAAGGATTTATGGTGCGGGTTGGGTTGTGGTGCTGTGTGTGTGTTTAGTTTTAGGAAGAAAGTGGGAATGATGATCAAACGGGAGGGAGAGAGAGATGAGTGAATAAAATATTAAAATAATAAAAATTCATGCAATCAGAAGTGATATTCATTTTTTAGGGGAGACGACCAATGGGATGAGTGACACTTGTCACTTGTCACTCATCCAAGGGCCCCACACTACAATATATGCAGACCAGATTTAAGTAATATTTAATTCGAATCTCGAGACGTTAATTAACCCGATTTTGATCCCGTAACCATAACTTCCACGTTCGACGTCCGATTTTGATGTGTCATCTGTCTACGGAATCGTGACGTCCTGATTTACATCACGGCCATCGGTTCTCGTACGTTTGACTCCCCGAGTCAAAAGTCAACATTTTACCCAATTTTATGGGCAAAACGATCATTTTACACCGTCCGTCCGATTTCTCTCGATTAATTCCTGATTAATCATACTAAATCCATAATTAATTAATATTAAATCTCAATATTTGGGATGGGTCATTACATATTATTTCTATTTGTTAATAATATTATTTGTCTGTCTTATTTTTTTTCACGAAGTTCATTAATATCCTAAATTCTTAATGAAGGTGATGTAATTAATCAGAATGATGATGATGTAATAATCAGAATGATGAAATGGAAGGTCGTGAATATGTTGAAAGAGAAATAAGCAAGAAAAAAATGACATAGAGGACAGCGAATTAGATGGAAAAAAAAACATATGACATAGATGACAACAAATCTTTTAAAAGTATAACAAATATTTCAAAATCATAAGAAATCAATAACACAAATCATTTAAAATACATATGAAAACAACTTGAAATAAAAAAAAAAGTTTTTTCAATCTATTGAACTCATCAGATTTGAAATCTATTAAAATCTATTAAAAGCCAAATTGATCATGCACCCCCTAACTTTTGATGGAATCTTCAATTTTTGTTGTTGTTTAGTTGGGTTTTACTAGTACTTGCCACCACTTCTGTAACGATCCGGACAGTCGAAAAAGGAAAATTTGGAAAATTTGAAGAAATTTGAAGAAAATGACGATTTTGCTCCTGGAATCGGGCGAACGATTGACTTTTGGTTTGAGTGGTCAAATGGACTTTGACCAATGACTGTGAAGTAGTTCTGGACGTCACGAATTCATAGACAGGTGGCACGTCCGATTCCGACATTCGAGGAGAAAGTTATGATGTTCGGAAGTTCAAGGGTAATTCGATAATTTGGTCAAGAAGGGGAAATTTATTGATTTTTCAAACGACATGGACTTTTCACGTAATTCAAAGACCTTTGGGAAGGTCTCGAGATGCTGAGTCTGTAGATAGTCGACACGCGTCAATCGGAGTTCGGATGACCAAGTTACGGGTTTAGAAGTGTGAAGGGCATTTTCGTAAATTGTCAAAGTAGGGGAAAAATGGTAATTGAACCATTGAAGAAGGAATGGGACGGTGATGCGCTGATTCAGCCATGGTGATGCCACCAAATGACATCTGTCATTCTCTAAAATCAGATTAGTGGCATTAGAGAGCATGTGTAGTGGTGAGAAACTTAAACTATGAGTCAGTGTATTTGGTAGAAATGCACAGTGAAAAAAAAGAATTGAAACTGCGTGGTGCTGTTGGAAATGAAAAACAGAGACCAGAGGAAACAAATGTTGTCTGATCGACTCCCCCACAACCCATTGAGAGAAAGTGAGAACTGGAAAGGAATTAAGGAAGGAAGAGCAGAGTTTTGAGATTGAGAGAGGAAGAAAAGTGATGAAAATGGTGAGAGGAGAGTTCAAAATCCGAAACGGGTTCTTGAGAGAGTGAGAATTTGATTTCGAAATTGTAGGCCAGCCCAAGGCAAATTAAGGCTTCATCGAGTTCTCTGGGATCAATTCAAGTCGATCCAGTGCAAGAAGGAAGAAAGTTGATACTGTTTTGGCTTCGAAAGGACTTGGTGACAGAGAGGAAAATCGAGCTTTGAGTCGTGTTAATGGGGGTAAGTTTTTGTGAAATTGGTTACAAAATCATCCTTAGAGTAAGCCTACGATGCTCCCTAACTAGTTAATTGAAGAAATAAGTGACTGTTCGATGAACTGGGACGATAAACTTTCATTAGAAGCTTGAATTCAATTAAGATAGTTTGAGGTAGTTACGACTGAAATTAATGTTACAGACCCTTAATTAAGTTGATTGCGACGTTATGTGAAGGTTCAATTGAAGAAAACAAGTTGATATTGGCAGGAATTGAATCGGGTCGAACACGCGGGTCGCAGACCCATTTTACAGAGGAGTCGGGTGAGGAAGACGACTGTGCAGGTACTGTAGCAGGTGCGAGAGCCTCACGCGCAGCCGCTTGCGGTGGCGCGTGGGGGCCCATGAAGGGGAATTTCGAGGTGAGGTCAACATGAATTTTGTTCTATGCAATATAACGAACATTTTAACATTGGGTTTGAGTTAATCGGACACCGTTTTGATATTGTTTCGAGGGTCCAAAAGTTTATGTTACGTTTTTAATTAATATTTAATTCCCGAAAAATTATGGGAAATTAGTATGATGTTATTCGAGTCCTTAGTGGCCCTGAAAAATGATTTTGAACAGGATTCGAGATTCCTGAAAAATGTCGAAAATTACGGAAACATGTGCAACTCGAGAAGCGAGCGATATGGACGGTGTGTGAGTGGACTTTGTTTTCTAAACTTCAATGCATCCATAATTGTTTTCTATGCTTTATAATTATAATTCATATGCTTATGCTTATGGTAATTACGATTTCGGTATTTATACGTATTTCGATATGCAATACGCGATTGCATGTATTTCGAGGTTATGGTTTCTCCTATGTTTTCATGATGGTTTAATGAATAATTTTATATGATTTGTGTGTATCATGTTTTGATGATGTTTTGATTATGATTGTAAGTATGATTTAGGGTTTTGACACGTATTTCGGGATTATTACGGATGTGCACGTTTTACGAGATTTCGAGTGTGTTGTGATTTGACCGTGGTTGGGTGATTTGAATTGCGTATTTTAAATATGATTTGATTTCAACGATTTAAAACGGACTTTGGGAAAAGTGATTTCAGGCTTGATGCCCAGTTCATAAAAGTGGCTTTGGTGAACGAAATTTCGGGTTTCGGAAACTTGAAAGTGGATTTCCGGATTTAAGTTCGGAATGATGGTTCCGGATGCCGGCTTACGGAATCATTATTGCGAATTCGGATTCGGGAATGAATGATGGATATGATTGGGGATTTGGATGTGAAATTCGGACATGAGTTCCATTTCGATTAAGTGTGATCTCGGATTTGACTTGGGAAATTGGTTTACGATGGATTCTGGATTCGTTGTGATTTACAAATGGTTTTAGGTTTAAAGACCCGGTACTATTGTTGGATGATGTTTTGGGTTTAAAGACCCGGTTGATTGATGACGGGGGAGGGCCCTTGATTGACATGTTTGAGTTTAAAGACTCGGTTATTATGATATCCCACGAGGCCTATTGATTATGCTTTGAGTTCAAAGACTCGTTGATATCCCAGGAAGGCCTGATTATGCGCATGGTTTTGAGTTTAAAGACTCGGGCGCACTTGAGATCCAGCAGATTGATTAACTTGTGAATTGCTGTTGATTTCTGATGTTTTTCGGATGTGTTGGGCAGTGGCCCGGTTTATATGACTTGATGGATTTTTGGGTTACGTCCTGTACTTGGATTTGATTTATGATTTTGGGTTGAGGCCCCGTGTAACGACCCGTCCCTGGAGTCGGGATTAGCAAAGTGATTAGTGACGGATTAGCTACGTTAATCGGTGGTTAGGTGGTTACTTTTGGACCTTGGGTGTAGAAGGACGATTTTGCCCTTGGTTTGGGTAAATTGTCGACTTTTAGTTTGGATGATCAATTGGGCATTGACCGATGACTATGACGTAGTTTGGGACGTCACGAATTCGTAGACAGGTGGCACGCCCAATTCCGACATCCGAGGAGGAAGTTATGGTGTTCGGAAGGTTGAGGGCATTACCGTAATTTGGTTAAAATAGGGGAAAAGTTGACTTTTCGTATGACAGAGTTTTTACACGTAGACCGAGGATCATTAGGTAGATCTCGTCATCCTGAGTTCAACGACAGGCGGCATGCTTTCATCGGACGTCGGACGAGCGAGATACGGGTCTAGAACGTGAGGGGTAAAACCGTAAAATTGAACAAGAGGGGCATTTTGGTCTTTTTGCACATTGGGAATTGTGCAAACCGGATTGGGACAAGTGTATAGCAATTGTTGGATATTTTGAGTTTGGGACCATGGGCTTGTGACACGTGCCCTATGTCTAGTGGGTTCTAGTTTGTGCACGGGTTCAATTAAATTGGATTGTTCGAGTGTGTAGCCGTGTTTTGCGAGAGGGAAAACAGTGACTGGGCAGAGAGGAGAGTCGATCGAATTGCAGGGAAGTGTGAGGCCTTGTGACCTGGTGAGAGTGAGTAGAGATTAAGTGAGAACTGATGAGTGAGTTTGAGTGAGACTTTCGTAAGGAAAACTTGTGGGTGTGCGGGTTAAGTTTTCAGGAAAACATAGAAGAATCGAGGTGGTGGTGTTGCTGTGTTCAATCAAACCGTTCAAATTCAGAGTGGGTGAGTGATCAGAAGGCAGAGACGAGACGTTGGACGGGCTAGGATACGGCGGCGTTCAAGGCAGCGCACAGACAAGTGAGGTTTCTCTGTTTCCTCTATTTTGCCGTTTTGATTCAGAGTTTAAGTCGGGAAGGTTGGGACTGAGTCGAAGGATTCTGTGGGTTCTACTAGGTTTAGGCAGTCCCTATGAACCTCCATTTGTGAAGCCGTGACGGGGGATTACGTGGGTGGTCGGAAGGAGAAACAGGGGTTTTCGGGTGGTTCCTATTTCGAGTTTGGGAGACAGGTTAGAGGTCGTGTTGTGGTGTTTTGTTTAGGGGAATAGATTACATAGACCAGGACGAAGCTATAGGAATCGAAAGGACTGAAATCGGATAGGAAATAAGGGAGAACCGATCACGCCGGTTCGGTTCAGTTGAACCGGTTGGCCAGAGGTTGAAGATGACCCTGTGTGCAGGCGCGTGAGGCCCACGCGCAACCACTGTGGGCGGCGCGTGGGGGCACGTGGTGGCTTTTCTGGGGAAACTTCCAACATAGGTTTTGGTCGAGTCGATGTAACGAATCTTTTGGGACAAGTTTCGGAACGATCGGACGTTGTTTCGGGTTAGTTCTGCGGGATCGAAGATTTAGGGTTCCGTTTAAAGTACGCTTAGAAGTTCGGGAAATTTATGGGACTTGAGTAGGACTTTTGTGAAGTAGTTAGTAACCTCATTGTGGACTTTGGACAGGTTCGAGAAAGCCGAGGATAGCGGGATGGCCGGGGACGGTGTAAGTGCGCACGTATCGAGGCGACGTCGGAATGGTTTGTGAGTGGACTTTGCTTTCTAACTCTTGATGCATGCATATATGTTTTCTATACGTTATTCTATGATTGGAATTATGATTTTGATGGTTTACGATTTTTGCACGTTTTTCGAGGAAGTTACGGAATTACACGTTTTACGAGATTTCAAATGATCTTGTGTTTTGAGCATGGTTTTAATGATTTGATTTCGGGATTTTGAATATGATTTGATTTCAAGGTTTTGAAATGGATTTTAGAAAAAAGTGATTTCGGGCTTAGAGCCCAGCTCTTGTGATTTCAGAAAGGCTGTTTTGGATTTGGTTTTCGAGGTTTGGAAAGGAAGTTTGGATTTGGGTTCGGGACAGTGGTTCCGGATGCAGGCTTACGGAATCATTGTTGCTGATTCGGAAATGGATTTTCTGTGGTTTTCACTGTTGAATGAAAAATGGTTTTGGGTTTAAAGACCCGGAAAAAGAAGAGAAAACCCCACTGGATTTAGTTTTGAGTTTAAAGACTCGGATTGATTGACGGGGGGGAGGGCTCTGGATTGATATGTTTTGAGTTTAAAGACTCGGATATGATACCCCCCGAGGCCTGTGATTGTGTTTTGAGTTTAAAGACTCGGATATCCCGGGAAGGCCTGGCTAATTGCGCATTGTGTTTTGAGTTTAAAGACTCGGGCGCACTTGAGATCCAGTAAACTTATATGATTGATGCTTTTCACTGGTTTTCTGGTGTTTTGGGCAATGGCCCGGATGAAGTGGATTTGACGAGTTTTGGGACTGAGTTCCCGAATTTGAAATTGAATTGTGATTTGAGGCTGAGGCCTGGAAGATACGAGTTTTCAAATGGTTTCATGGATGGTTTTTGATTTGAGTGGTTTTATAACATGAATTTGATATGCATGCATTAGTTTTTGCGTGGAGGGTATAAATGTAATTGTTTTATTGAACTGTTTTCTAAATTATACTTTATTTTTGTCCACTCACAGTCTTTTCGTGTTTTCAATACCCTCCAGGTTGTTACGGCGCGGGCTGTCGGTCGAGAGAGAGGAGACATCACACGTACGATCCACAGTAGACTCTGCGCACTCTAGGAAGTTCGAAAGTTTTTGGACGGTCGGATCGAGAATCCCTTGTCCGACTTACGTGTCACATGAAGGTTGGACGTCAGTTTAGCCTTCGTGTCATGCGTAAGTTAAACGGGATCGGGATTTAGCCCTTAATCCCGAGGGATTAGGGGTGGGTCCTGACACCCCGTGTTATGATTTTCGGGCTAAGGCCCGGGATTTGAGAAAAATAAAATGATTATGATTGTCATATGCGGTTTCTTGTTTGGAAATGAAATGGATTATAAAATGATTTCCGAATGCATGCATTGGTTTTACGTGGAGGGTAGAATGCCTTTTCTGTGACATGCTTTAGAACTGATTTATTTTCGTCCACTCACACCTTTTGTGTTTTTATTGACCCTCCAGGTCGTGGGGCAATAATCGAGGCTATTCGAGAGGTGGAGGCATGAGTGGGCACATGTATGATTATCCCTTGTTTGGCAAGTGCTGAGGGTAAATTGGGAACTTCAGTCGACTTGCCAGACAGGAGCAGGACCGGGCACGGTTATCAATGTCCCTTCGGGGATGGTCCTGTCAACTTCACTATTTGTATTAAATAATTGTAATGTCACACCCTACCATCGGTTTATTGCTTTAAATTGTAGAAATGAATGAATCTCAACCATGCCAAATAATATATGCAGTATTTGATAACAATTGTAATATTTTTGTGTGATATTATTTTTGTTTGTTAATAATATTATTTGTTTGTCTTATTTTTTTCTCAGGTAGTTCATTAATATCCTAAATTCTTAATGAAGGTGATGTAATTAATCAGAATGATGAAATGGAAGGTCATGAATATATTGAAAGAGAAATAAGAAACAATGAGGAAGAAAAAAAAATGACATGGAGGACAACGAATTAGATGGAAAAAAAAAACAGATAACATAGAGAACAACAAATCTTTTAAAAGCATAACAAATATTTCAAAACCATAACAAATCAATAAACAAATCATTTAAAATTTATATGAAAACACCTTGAAATAAAAAAAAGTTTTTTAAATCAGTTGAAACTCATCAGATTTGAAACCCATTAAAATCTATGAAAAACCAAATTGATCATACACCCCCTAACTTTTGATGGATTATTTTAAAAAAAAAAATTTAGGTGTATTCAATCAAAATTATAACCCATTATAAGCAATTGATATTAATAAAAAAATCCAATGGTTTAAGCTTCCGATGAAATTATTTTAGCACATTTCCTTGTTTTTACGTACAATAATTTAAGGAAATTGTAATTAAAATATACATATTAAGTATCGATCATGTCTTTTTTCATAATCAAACTCGAAATCTCCCACTACACAAACAAGCAAAGAAATATCAATAAATAGTACTAACACATTACATAACCATACACTTGTATACCAGATATATATATATATATATACACATTGTCATAATATGATTTATGTTTTCCTTTTATAAATAAGTTTGAATATAAGTGTGTGATAATATTAAATTGTTCCATGTTTCGATTTTCTTTTCGCTTTATTGAAAATTTTAACTTTTATCGCAATTCACAAACTCAATCTCTAGTTGTATAGAATGTGTAATATAAATGAAGATTTTAAGACGACACTCATGGTTATTCTTGGTGTAATCGAAGAAAGTTATGAATTCAAATTGTTATTGAATTAATATTGTTACACAATGTAGTAATGGTTGCTGAATTAGTTTAACACAAAAATAACAAGACATTTTCCCACCAAATTAGTTGTTTCCTGAAATCACAACAAGGACATCATCTTCTTCCTCAAACTACGCGTGGTAAGAGGGACAAAAAGGGAATTTACAATTTTCAAAACCCACCGACTCTTGGATTAACCCTGACCCAGCAAGGCAGCAACATGTTGAGAGAAGCGGAAGCTGAGAGTTTGAATCGTTGGAATAACATCCATGAATTGAATCGAAGCGTGGGTTGGGTTGGGTTGGGGTAGGAATTAACACAATTGTTTGGTTGGTTTCCGAATTTCTGACGTTTCCGATTCTCCCGCTAATTTCGTTTACCGATTTTATCGGTCACCCGGTCGTGATATGCAAAGCTATATGTAAGCTCTCACACACCCTTCTCTTTTTCTCTCTCCGTCTCTGTGCCTTTTGAATCTCCTATTGGCTGGCTGCCTAGCTACCTAATCTTTCTCTTTCTCTGTCCTAACATTTCAGACGTTTGGATTGCATGTTTCTTTAAACTCTCTGTTTCATTTCCTCTTCTGGGTAAGTTCAAGTTTCTACCTTTTTCTTTTTTAATCTATTTTTTCAATGATAACAATGAAGGGTATGTATCATTTTCAGTATTATATTTATTTGTGTTAGGTTGCTGGTTGCCCCTTTCCTCTGTTTGCTTCCATTCTCAAAAGGGTTTTTGTTACATTTTGTTTTTGAATCTCCGGTTATTCAATTCTCCCTTGATTGTTGTGTTATGTTTATAAATTTGCGAACTTGTGGGAAGTACATGGTTCATATTCATATCTTGCTGAATTGTATGGGTTAGAATATTGAGTGTGGTGGGTAGATTTTGAATTTTTGACGGAGGCGTGTGTGAATTTTTTATAGGCCTTTTCAATATTTTGGGACTGTCAAAGAGGGGGATTCAAGAGCAAGGTTGTCCGGTTTAAGGTGCAGGATGGGAAGAGTAAAGCTAAAGATAAAGAGGTTGGAAAATACAAATGGGCGTCAAGCAACTTATGCCAAGAGGAAGCATGGCATCATGAAAAAGGCTAATGAATTATCCATACTTTGTGACATAGACATTGTTCTTCTCATGTTTTCACCAACCGGAAAACCCTCATTATGCAGTGGCAAACGCAGGTATGTACAACTTTAACATAGGTTTTCATGTTTGATGTTGCAAACTATTCAGGTTTAAAACCTTTAGTTAAATCAAAGCAATGGATTAGGAGGATTCCGTTGATAGATGTCTAATGTGGGAGGCACCTTAATTCGTTAAAAAAATTAGGTTAATACTTAATAACCAAATTCATTCACTTTAGGAGTTACAATGTGAGCCCAACAGGAGAAGACCTTTTATGCTTGTAGATTCTTTTGATGTATGAGAAAATAAGAGAAAATAATGACATACCATAACATTCAATTCCTTTGCCAGTGTTGAACAAGTCTCATTTTTTATATTCTTCAATGGAGATTAGTATGTCTTCATGACTGGTAATGCTTTCTCCACATGAAGATTATGCACTGGCATTTATGAATATTGTGTGTCATGCACTTCCTCTGTGTCTGTGTTTGTAAGAGTATAGCCTTTGAGCAGGAATGTTTATCATCATTGTCATTTGTAACTTTCCCTTTCCTTCTGTGTTTGAATTTAATAGCATTGAAGAGGTTATAGCAAAGTTCGCTCAACTTACTCCACAGGAAAGAGCGAAAAGGTAATTTTCTTCACTTAACAAAACATATCATGTATTGAATTAAGTTGATATAGAATCCTATCTAAATTTCTTTTCATTGAATTGTTATAGGAAATTGGAAAGCCTCGAAGTAAGTCCCTTTGACAACCTATTTTTTCAGTAAATGATGTTATCGTACTTTCCATCTTTCTGTTTGGATATAACATATGTATCATCATTTGTCATAAAATGCTATCTCTTAAATAGTTTTTGATTCTCATTGAGAGTTTAGGCACTGAAGAAAACATTCAAGAAGTTGGATCATGACGTGAATATACAAGAATTTTTGGGTACAAGGTATGCAACCTTACATACTGGGTCAAAAAAAAAAATTCTAAATTTGTAATCCATCTAATATGTTATTATTCTTTTCTCTTTCTTTCAGTTCTCAAACAATCGAGGTAAGCATGCAAACTATTTTTCCAGTTTTCTTCACCTTTCAAGACTCTTGGTCACATTTCACTGGTTCATGCCTGTATCTTCCCCTCTCTTTTCTGGACAGGACCTGTCTAATCAGGCTAGGTTATTGCAAACCCAAATTTCCGAAATTAAAAAGAGACTAAGGTGAATACCTGAATGTTGATTCCTTGTTTTATTCATATTGCTGCACTGAAGCTTTACTATGGTGAATGACCTGATTGTATGCTAATTCTATACAATCTTCAATTGTACAGCTGTTGGACCAGCCCTGATAAGATCAACAGTGTAGAACAGTTGGGGCAAATGGAAGATTCATTGAGAGAATCGGTTAACCAGATACGAACGCATAAGGTATTCTCTCTGTTCTGTTGTAGGTCTCATTTTAAGAAATTTGGTGTTTCCTGCCTGAACTTAGGATTATGTTCCTTGCTAGGGTCGGCAGTGGGCAATTTTTTCATTGTCTAGTTCACAAGTTTGTAAGCTGTGCTACTTAATAAAGTTAGACTAGTTCTCCATTGAAATTTTGCCCTTGATATATTAATTTCGAGGATTTTTGCCCAAGAAATTGTAGAAATGATTTGGTTTGATCTTGTGGGATGGGACCCTAAAAGATCAGAAGGGACCAGAAAATCTAAATTGCCACCCCCTAGACATGAGTTAGTGTATGTGATATCACTAGAATTTCACAGCATCTTTTTTCTGTAGTTTCCGAAAAACGTGCCACCTTTTCTTCCAATCGGTTCTAGACCTTGTGATACTAATGCTATTCATTTTTCTTTTTGCAGGAAAACTTACAAAAGCAGCAACTTATGTCGTTAGAATGCACTAGTCAGGTAGAGGAATGCTTCTGGTTTGAGAAAACATTCCCGATGAATATCTACATTTCAATACGGGTACATCTAAACTTTATGATTCTCATCGTGCAGTTTCAAAATGGATTGCATATACCTTACAACATGAATTCTGAGCAACAACTCCAGCCTTTGTCATGGATTCCTACTAGTGAAAGTCGCCACATGGTTTTACCTGATGACCCGAACTTGCTACCCCATAGGTGAGTGGTACCTTTTATCTATTAATTTTTTTATTCATTTTCAATAAAATTTTGAATTGGTCTAATGATGGATTGCCTTTACCTCGCAAGCGTAACTCAATGGAAGAATATTTATTTCTAGGGATATGGAGTGCTCTGCAAGTTCCTCTTTCGGGAGTTATTCTGGTTACCTTGGCACAGGAAAAAGTTCAGAGATTTCTACTCCTGGGCAAGATAACAGTGCTCTTAACGACTTAAGCAGAACTGCACCTCTGAGGCTACAGCTGGGTGGGCAATTTCCCTACCTGCCTTACAATCTCAATATGCTGACTGATACGAAATTTCAACCACCAGCAGAACTGAGTCCTCAAGAAAACCCTGTGGAGTATAATGTTAATGGAAATTTTGAAGCTCCTAGACCCGAGTTTTACTCTTCACAGCATAGTTGGGCTTCCACATCCGGTCCTTGTGCTGTTACCATGTTTGACGAGCATTTATATTCGCAGGTCATTTTTCCCTTCCCCTATTCCTGAGGTTTTCACTGCATTTTTCTTCTTTAAAAGCATCTTAATTGGTTGATGCAGCAGTCAAACTGAGGTCTATGAATGATTTTGTTGGTTCATCCACGGATGGGGGGGTTACCGGAGAAATCATCTGTCAGTGTTTGAGAATATAAATACTCATCTATCAAGGCGTGGAAATATAGAGCAGAAGGTTACAGTGAGCGTACAGTGCGGGTTGAACACGTTATGGCCCTGTCATGAGTCATTAGTCCCTTGCCAAAGCAGAAGGAACCCCCCTTGGTGCTGATGCCCTAAAATGAGGTACCAAAGCTCTGATGAGAGATCTTCTGTGTGTTTGATATACATATATGATATATATTATAAATATAGGTTTTTGTCTGAGTTTTTCTATTTTTGCTCCCTCCCCTCATTTCTTGGCTGACACGGTTGCCAGTGGCAGTTTAGGTGCTCCCTTCCCTTGCTCCCCTCTCAGTATTCTGAGCTTGTAAATAAAAGTACATATAAACCATATAGTACAAAAAACATATTCAAAAGTTTGCCTACAATTCCATGCGCCCCGCGCGCTCCCTTTGCTCACTGCAAAAAACCACGAACCGTCTGCTTCAGTCAATGCATCTGTAAATTTTAAACTTTCAAGATATTATCTTTCATAAACAAAATTGTTTTAAGATTCTTGAATCCGGTGAATAAACTATATCATGTCTGGCACTCACAAGTCACAAGCAATGAGTCGCCTTGCAGTTGGGCTCAAATGGAGGCACATCACTTGTATAAGACTGAAACGTGTTGGGCAAGTGCCGTACTAGGCTGTAATTTCTCCAGAAATGGGTTTTTGCGTATGTGATGTTTCATTGTTTCCTGCGTAGATTCTCTATGTGGTCATTTCATTTCTTTTTGTTGTTAACTGGTAAGAATCTCGAGGCAATATATGCTGAAAGAGACATAAGAGACAATCAATGAGACATTGAAATCAGTTTGGAGAGCATATCTCCTTACAAATTTTTCTGATTCCAACTCATTATTCCCATATATATATATATATTTACAGATTTATAATAAAATTATTATCTCTCGATTCATCGTATCATGATATTGATGAATAAGAATAGTTAATCACGTTATTTATACGATAAATTAGTTTATAATTAAACATAAACACATCACATTTCAATTGGCTTATAATCAAACATAGCACATCACATTTCAATTCTAGTTCTAGTTATTTATACATACACCCCCCGAAATTTCTCGTGTTTACATAAACATTTCTTCAGGTTTTAACTACACAAACACCCTCTCCGACCGTTGTGCATAAACTCTTCTATTAAAATTTTATTTAGAATGACAAAATTACCCTTTTGTTTATAGCTATCTCACAACCAAACAACTTTCCTCAATTTTTTATTTTTTATAAAAAATTCTGCCATTTTTATTTAAAATAATAATACAAACTAAAAATTAAAACAAAATCTACTCGCTTTTAATAATATTAAAACAAAAAATTAAAAAAACTCATTTGTGAGATTGCTTAATTTTTATAAAAAAATTATATATAATTGAGCAAGAATTATCGTTAACAATTATTTAAAAATTGAATAATTTTTTATAATTCATGTTAATTTTGCCTTTTTTAATATTATTAAACATGGAAGATTTTATTTTTTATTTTTTTAAAAAAATAGCAGAATTTCTTATAAAAAATTGGGGAAAGGTGTTTGGTTGAGATAACTTAATCTTTATTAAGGCTTGTTATCCAAGAATAATTTTGTCGTTATAAATAAAAATGTAAAGAGAAGGAGTTATACACCAAGATTTTGAAACCTGATGAAATATTTATGTAATTGTTAAAATTTGAAAGGAAATTTGCATAAACACAAGAAATCTCATTAAGTATATGTGTAAAATCTCAAGAGGTGTATATGTCACACCACGAGACATCCGTACTTGAAATTTTTCTTAATTTATGAGTGATTAGTTTTTTTATTTTATTTTTATGTGCAGGCCCTCTTGGGCTGGATTGATTGTAGGCTTTATGTATAGGCTTTCATCAACCATATAGCCCATGTCGTGCCTTAGTCCGCCTGCATAATCGTACCTGATTCCTGATGAGGGATAGCAGCAGGCCCTTACCAATATAATCCTCACTAAATTCCCACTTCACATGATATTGTAGAGTACAAATGACCCACATCTACATTCCCATTCCCATTCCCATAAGCTCAAATTTCTTTATGTTAATTTTGTTGTATTTCAATATTCTTTCCCAAATTTAATGTCACTCATACTTAGTGAGCATTTTAATTGTATATCTTTGAATTTCAAATGCAAAAATGAGACTGATAAATTATAAAATTAGCAAATCCATTACTAGTTGGAAAATGGAAATTTACATTTCAAATATGACAACCAAAGACCTCCTTACTGATCCGGCATGAGCTGCTTACAATAATGGCCTTAAACAAAACAAGCACAAAATGCTTCACGATTTCAGATACCAATGGCGGGTGGTCAATGGTCAAAGTCCACCTCTGCCAACTTCTGCTTTTACAATTATAGCAGAAGTAAAAAAAAGGGAAAAAAAATCCAAAAAGGGGTTAGAGTCCCAAAGATAGGGTACCCTAGACCCTTACACTGATAAAATTTGAAAATTAAAAAAAGATGGGAGAGCCCTTTTAAAATAAGCCCTACAAACTTCTGACCACAGAGGACAGAAGACTGGCTCACATAACCCATAACTACTATAGCATACTAAATTAATATCCTAGTATACTAAGAGTCATCATACTAATCTTAATCATAATTGAATACCCAGTATTTATATATAATAATATCATGTAATTAATAACCTAGGAAATGACTAAATACGGAGGGTGAATTTCCCAAAATGCCTCAGCGGAACTGGGCACCACTGTAGGTCTGCCCAAAGGACCATCTTGCTGGGGCAGCATTGTAGGACACCACGGTACGGCCGTCACTGGTGGTGACCTTAAAAGAGAGGCTCTGGCCGTTGAGGTAAGAGTTGCTTTGCCAATTTTGCCCCCAGTTCCTGGACATTGCTTGCCAACCAGTTCTAGACCCTTTGATCGAAACAGAGTGCACATCCCCTGCACCACCGACGTTTGTGATGAGGACCAGGTTGAAGTAAGAGTGGCCGTTGATTGTGAATCTGATGCCTCCCCTTCTTCTACAGGGTACCCTACAAACAAAACGAGAAGAAATAAAATTAGTAATTTTTACTGCGGTAATTCCATAAAGTCTGCAACTTTTTTTGGGTAAAGATTGAATTTTTACCTTCTGTAAGAAACGGGGATTACTCCAGCTTTGTACTGAGCAATGTGCTGGAAGACAGGCTGAGAGAGGTCGAAGTGCTGCTGGGGAGGGTTGCACCACCCACCGGCATTGTTGGGGAGAGCGTTGTTCGGTGGGCAGAAATTGGTGGCGGTGACGACAATGGAGCCCGGCAGGCACCATTTCGGGTCACTCACACAGCGAATCTCATAGCAGGACCCACAACCCAGCCCATTGTTGAACAGAGCAGTGCTGAGAGCCGCCGTGTTTGTTCCATACCCCTGGCTGTAGAGGTTCCCATATCCACAAGCTCCACCTGAGAAAAACAAATAGATACAACCCCCAAATAAGAAAAACAAAGTTTCCGAATTTGAAACTATAATAAAAATCGGATCTTAATGAGGTTTGGTGTATACCCATTGTTCCAGAAGCATCACCGCCACCATAGAAGGTGGCCCGGGCGTTCACCCAGCCTCCTCCGCCGTAAGCATGCGCGGAGGAGACCATTGCAAGAAGACCCACCAAGAAAAACCCATTCGCAAGAGCCATTTTTTTCCTGCACTCAAACAAGTGACCCATTCAGCATGCATTACCTCAAAAGCTAACATCTTTATTTCTTCCTGAAATCTGACGTAAAGTGAATTAACAGCCAACACAAAAAAGGAAATGCGAGATGGAGAATATAAGTCCTTACATTGGGATAAAATTGGATGATGATAATGATGACAAGGAGGCTTAAGCAAATTTGAAGAGTGGAAGCCAATGGGAAGCAGATGAGTGAGGAATGTGGGAGGGGGTTGGGTGGATTATATAGAACTTTTGGGGGTAGGGTTAGCTTAGCTGGGACTATTCACAATTTCTCCACCATGACCACTGACATTAATTTCTTTTATTTTGTTTATTTAATTTTTAAAAAATCTACATTTGTTATTTGAGGGGTTGGGGACCATAAACGGCTGGGCTAACTGGTTTTAGAGTGGTTAAAACCAGGTCCATTTTGAGGTGGAAGGGTGGTTTTAGAGGCAAAAGCGTGTGGTTTTGTGGGGGGGAAATTTTGTGGGGGGGAAATTTCCCAAATCCAACTATCCAAGCGAGCCATGGTGGTTTTTGTGGGGGGGTATTTTTGATGGGTGATGGTTCTATTTCTATAAAATCCATGCCTCGCATGCAAACCACTGCCTATTTTCCGCAAATACCCTTTTGTTGTTTTCTATGCTTCTTCTTCTCTTCTTTTTACTTTTCCTTCTCTTCTGCTTTCACATTCTCCTTCTAACTAATTTCAGTTTCAAGAACAAAATCTTACAAACAAAAAAAATTGAGCTGATTTAATCACTTCATAAATCACTTGTTGTAGCTCACTTTTTATTTATATATATATATATATATATATATTGTGTGAACCAAACTTATCTCTTATATTTTAATTTACTTTATTTTATAAAAAAAATAAATCCAAAAGTATTTAAAAATTCTTAAAAAATTACTATTTACTATAACAAGTGCGTCTTTTTATCATATTACATGAGAAATGTTTGATTATGTACATACTCAGTAAAATGTCCATATAATTCAAGCAACTTAAAACTATTTCCATATTTTACCGGTGTAAGCATCATACTCATAACTACGAAAATTGAAAACTACAGAGATATAGAACTGGAAAATTTAGAAGTTTGATTCGTAAAAAAAAATAAGAAAATATTAAAATAAAAAATTAGAATATATCAAATAATTATTCATTAAATAGAGTCAAACTGGATAGTAATTAATTTACAATAAATAAGTGATTATAAAATTTAGAATGCATGAAAAAACGTATCTAATTTCAAGTAAGTATGCCTTAAATATTGCACAACCACCATTTTACAAGAATATATATAATGACTTTTTATGCACTACAACCAGAATTTAACTTACCTAACAAAATTTTCAACTTAAGAAAGTTTCTTGATAATGTAACAAAGTTTGTACATAACTGTACTTTAGTCGTTGAAATACTAATTGGACTTTTTTTCAGGGTTGGTATTTAAATTGTATTGACGATCTCTTATTGCGATCTGAAAATTATTGGCTTGGCATCATGTGATCTGATATTTTATGAGGATGAGAATTAGTTTCACAATAATATGTCTAAAAACACTGCAAACGGTTGACATGTAAAGAAAAGAAAAAACTCTAAGATAAAAAAAAAAAAATAGCCCTAATATAAACTTTGTTCATACCTAAATTAGTCGGTCTGACTAAAAGACCAAGTTGGCCTGCCTTGAACAAGCTTGAAGCTAACCAACCACATTTGATCGGCTAGCCCACATGCGTCCCCAGAACAGGCCACCAAGGCCCTCACAACCGAAGAAGATCACATCTGACTAACCGACCAAGGTGACATTGTAACGGCCGTCCCGGAATTCGGGATTAGATTAGTAATTAATCATGATTAGTTGGGGTTAATCGGTGATTAGCTGGGCGAGTTTGGACGAACGATGCAAAATGACCGTTTTGCCCCTGATCTTGGCAAAACGTTGACTTTTCATTCTGGCGGTTAAATGGATTTGACCGATGACCGTGACATAGTTCGTGACGTCACGAGTTCATAGACAGGTGGCACGTTCAATTCCGACGTTCGAGGAAGAAGTTATGACGTTCGGAAATTTAGGAGCATTTTGGTAATTTTGGTTAAAAGGGCTAAATAGTTGACTTTTTGACCGGGATGTCCGATGGCCGAGGGCCGAGGACTATTATGTAGATAAGGACAATGCGAATCCGTAGACAGGCGGCAGGTCGAATTCGGACGTTCGACGGCGAAGTTACGGTTCACAGAAGTTCCAGATTACTATTCACGACGACACATTTTACGAGACAAAAAGTGCAGTTTTGTCTCTAGTGGGCCCAGCTTTTTAGATAGCCAATGGATGAGTGACAAGTGTCACCCATCCACTAGCCAATCTCACACATACATGCATATCATCCCTTGCATTTTGCATAGATCATTCCCATTTCAACCCAAAAACCCGATCTCCCATTCGACCCCAAAATCCAACCCTTCCCTTGTAACCATAACTGAGAGTGAGAGAGGAGGACTAAGGATGACAGCTGATGGCTGGAACCGTCGTGCGCGGTGGTTGAAACCCAGAACCCGAGCGGGTACCCGGTAAGCCCCAAATTTCCTCTTACTTCGATTTTGTTATTATGGGCTATTTTGGTTGATTAGGTTAGGCTTATTAGATGGTTAGGAGGGTTTTAGGATGATTTTGGATGGCTGTGGACGGCCACGAAGCCCAGGGGGGCAATCAGACGTTTTGGGCCGTGAGGGAGGAATAGAAAGAGATGGATTTTGGATGTTTTTCATAGTTTTCTTCATACCATTAGACTCCTAGGATTAAACTAGCAATTTTAGGATTTATTTGGACTGAAACGGATGGAAATTGAGGGAGGAATAAGGCCGGACCGGTCACGCCGGTCCAGGGAACCACTGAACCGGCCAGACCGGTTCAGTCGTGAGGTTGAAGAAAACTGTTCACTGGCGCGTGAAGCCCACGCGCAGCCACTTCAGGCGGCGCGCGGCGACGTGTGGGGGAGATTTTGGGGAAAGTTCCAACATGTCAAATCTTCTATTCGATGTAACGAACATTTTGGGACTGGTTTCGTGTCGATCAGACACCGTCTCGATATGTTTTGGGGCATCGGAAGGTTTAGGATCGACTTTAAAAATAGTTAGAAAATCGAGAAAATTATGGGACTTCAATAAGAGGTTAATGAGGCTATTAGTAACCCGCTAAATGAATTTGGACAGGTTTAGGACTCCCGGTGAAGGTGATTGACCCGGGAGATGGTTATGGCACGCATATCGATGCACGGCTTCGGACGGTCTGTGAGTGGACCTTGATTTCTAAACTGCGATGCATGCATAAATGTTTTATATGGATTATGAATATGATTTTATGATGTTGATTTGGATGCTTGTGATTTATATGATTTTACGCTTTACGAGGCGATTTAAGTGTTTGCACGTAAATCGAGGTTTTCCAGTTTTATACTGATTTTCCATACTTATGGTTTTGGATATGATTTCATGAAATGGTTTTGGATTCAAAAAGGTAAACTCGGGTTCGAAACCCATTTGATTTATGGAATCGGGCCGGAGGCCCAGTTGGTTTACGATTCGGACCGGAGGTTTAGTTTCTATGTGGATTCGGGCCTAATGCCCAGTTATGTGTTACAAATGGTTTTTACGGGTCATGACGGGTTATGGGAACCGACATGAACCCTTGAAATGGATTTACGGGTCATGACGGTTTATGGGAACCGGCATGAACCCATGAAAAGTTTTATGGTTCATGACGGCTTATGAGGGGCCGGGCATGAATCTTGGAAAGGTTTCAAGAATGATTTCAAACATTTTTTCGTATTCCATCCTTTATATATGATTGTCTCCTTTGGGAGGGTCGTTGGCCTGGGTGGACCCCGGAGTAGTCACGGAGCACTGACTGGGTGGAGTCGCCCCTAGTTGGGCTCTTTACTCTCAGGATAGGCATGGTTTGTTACCTCCAGGGAGGGTCATTGATCTACGGACATTGACCTGGGTGGACCCTAGAGAGACTTGGGTTTGAGACCCCGGTTAGCACGCGCGTAGCTTTATTTTACCGTGACAGGTTCTTGGATATGAAATATAATGGATAAACATGATTTCTATTGGTTTGGGAAATTGTGTTTATAATGATAAATGGATTTGGGCTGAGATCCCACGTATGTTTACTATATTCTGGTTTTCTGTAAATGGTTTTGGGCAGGAGCCCGGGTGACTTGTATTTACAGAATTTGGGGCTGAGACCCTAATTATGGATGTTTTAACATATATGATTGGATAAATGGTTTTACTATGCATGCATGCTTTTTAGTGAAGGGTATAAAGGTCTCTTATTAAAAAAAAATTACGAAACTTATTACTTTTTGTCCACTCACAGTCTTTCTGTTTTTAATACCCTTCAGGTTGACATCGGATGTGGACTGTAGTAGAGACCGAGATATCACATGCCTCCTCCGGATCCTAGCGTACTCTGATAGCCCGGGAGGGAAAATGACACGACCCATCCCAATCCCCCCGGGATTACCATGGAATGTGTCATGCTCCCGTCTGACAAGAGGTTTCGGACAAGGGATAACCTGTTGCCATTGCCCAACCGGGCTTCTAGAGTGCGTAAGGATCGTTGGAGGAGGTGTATGATGTCCCAGTCTCTGCTGCAGTCGCATCCGGAATCAACCTGAAGGGCATTAAAAACAAAACCTGTGAGTGGACGAAAATAAACAAGTCTGTTAAAAACATTTATAAGACATTTATGCCCCTCAGTAAAATCATATGCATGCACCAAAAACCAATAATCCCATATTTATTTAGAAATAACCATTAGGGCCTTAGCCCGGAAACCAAAGCATAGTTTCAAATTCCAAAAGTCAATCCAAGAGTTATTTCATCAATCCAGTAATATTCATTTATTATTTTTCCTTCTCTGGCATCCCCGATGCCTAGCGTCCTAGACGCTTGACGTTCCAGACGTCATATCTCACGGTATTAAGCAACGCGTGCTGCCCGGGGTCTCACCGGGTCCATATCTCTGACATCCCCGATGTCTGACGTCCATGACGTCTAGCAATCCTGCTCCTGGATCACTATACGGTCCGGTAGCTCCGTATAATGAGCCCTCGCAGGCAATGCACCGTGACTTCTCCAGTGTCCCTGACACTTGGAGGAGACCAGGATATAAATATCCTCATATCGAGATGGTTTTATGGAACACATTCTATTATTCATTTCCAAAATATCACAAGGGCCCTGCCCCCGAATTTCCATAAAATCGTCATAAGTCCAAATAGTTGAATCAAATCCAAAATCATTTATTCAATTCCATTTTAGGGTCCCCGACCCGAAATCTCATATATAAATCAACTGGGCCCCTGGCCCGATTTCATAAGTCAACTAGGCCCCTGGCCCGATTCATAAGTTAACTGGACCCCTGGCCTGATTTATAAGTTAACTGGGCCCCTGGCCCGATTCATAAGCTAACTAGACCCCTGGCCCGATTCGTAAATTAACTGGGCCCCTGGCCCGATTCGTAAATTAACTGGGCCCCTGGCCCGATTCATTTTAACAAATCCGTAACCGTTTCATGAAATCAAATCCAACCACATTTATGGAAATCAGTGCAAATCCAGAAAACCTCGATTCACGTGCAAACACGTAAATTGCCTCGAAATGCGTGAAAACATATAAATTCACTGATATCCAAAATAAATCATATAATCACAATTATAACAATAATGAGACAGTTATGCATGCATCGAATTTATAAAACCAATGTCCACTCACAGACCGTTTAACCGAGCGCCTCGATACGCGTGCCATAGGCCTTCCCGGGCCACACCACTATCACCGGGACTCCCAATCCTGTCCAAATCACATTAGAGGATTACTAACCTCATCATTAACATCCTATACAAGTCCCGAAATTTTCCCGAATTTATAAGTATTTTTAAACTGGATTTAAAACCTTCGGACATCCCGAACAATGTCGAGACGGTGTCCGATCGACACGAAACCAATCCCAAAATGTTCGTTACATTGTATAGGACAAAAGTCATGTTGACCTCACCTCGAGATTCGTGCCCACGCGCCGTCACGCGCCGCCTTGAGTGGCTGCGCGTGAAAGCCATGCGCCTGCTACAGTGACTGCTACAGTCACCATCCTCGCCCGTTTCTCTGGTAAACGGGTTGAAAAACCCGCGATAGGACCCGGTCCAAATCCTAGCAATTCTACACCGATTCCATCAATTCAAAAGTCCATTAGCATCGAATTAGATTCAATTAGGGATCTGTGGACTAAATTACACACAATCTTACCTCAAACCTTAAGATCAAGGATGATCACACGAAGAACAATCCGATCGCTGTTCATCATCCGAAATCCTCCCATGTCAATCGATTCTTTCAATTGATGCATCCATTAGCATCGTGAGGTCATAATGAACTCAATCCCCAGTCCAATTGCATCACTCCAAGCTTCAAATCCCACGACTCAAGCTCGAAATTTCTGAAGCTACAGTAGTTCTGTTCTTCCTCAAACGGGCCTCAATTCGCTTCGTTCCTTCGACGAAAATGATCGTGGCAATCCCAGAAGACTCAAACTAATCTCCAATTTGATCGTCAAGGCCCAAATCTTCCAATTCGATTTTCCCCCCGAATTTCAGAATTTTCGAAATTCCAGCCCCCAGCTCTCAATTAGTCCCTCGTGTTTTCCCAATTCAATCCAGTCTCAATTCTCGCCAATTTCGTTCGCAAATTCAGTGGATAGAGAGGAGATTAAGGGTAGAAGAAAATTGAAGTTTGGTTGTTCACGGTTGAAGAAGTCTGAAGAGATTAATGGAGGAATAATTCAGTTAATTAATCAAATAACACAATCATAATGTTCCCCCATGTTACAATTATACTAAACAATTCAGGGATAGATCGCACTAGCCATCCACCAAGCTCAATCATGGCTCCAACTCACGGCTGTTCAAAATCACAGTCCAAATTACCATTCTGCCCTTGTGCAAAAAATTACCAAAATGCCCATCACGCATCCTGACCCGTAACTCGGTCATACGGACTCCGATTGATGCGTGCCGCCTGTCATTGGATTCGTATCGACGATACCTACGTAACGGTCTTTGGCCCCCGGCCATCGGACCCCCCGATCGAAAAGTCAACATTTCCCCTTATTACGTTCAAATTACGAAAACGCCCATGAACTTCCGTACATCATAACTTTCACCACGAACGTCGGAATCGAACGTGTCACCTATGTATGAACTCGTGACGTCCCGAACTACATCACGGTCATCGGTCAAAGTCCATTTGACCATCCGAAATAAAAGTCAACGTTTTGCCCACGCCCAGGGGCAAAACGGTCATTTTGCACAATTCGTCCAAAATCGCCCAACTAATCCCAGATTAGTAGGTCACAATTAAATATTATTAAATCCCGATATTCGGGACGGGTCGTTACAACAAAAGTCGAAAATATCCCTTGTCTGACACTTCGTGTCAGACGGGAGCAGGGTCATCCCGCGTTAATCCCGGGGGGATTGGGATGGGTCCTGTCATTCGAGGTGGAAGTTATGACATTCGGAAGTTTAAGGGCATTTTCGTAATTTGGTCGAAAATGGGGAAAATGTCGACTTTTTGACCGGGACGTTCGATGGCCGAGGACCGTTAGGAAGGTCTCGATGCCCTAAGTCTGTAGACAGACGGCACGCGTCAATCGGAGTTCGAATGACCAAGTTACGGGTCTGGATGCGTGAGGGGCATTTTGGTAATTTGTCAAATAAGGGTAAAATGGTAATTTTGGCTGCTGCTTGTGAGACAGCCCTGTATGGTGCTGGGCTCTTCTCAAAAAACAGAGCATGGGTGGATTTGTTTATGGAACAAAATGCTTGGGCTTAGTGTTAGTAATTGTGTATGCAGAATGAGGTGTTTTGAGCAGAAAACGAATACACATTACTGGGTAGGTATTTGGAGACAGTGTGGGTGTTGTCTGGAGGACAGAGCACCATTTGTTTGTTCTGATTTGTTTAACTGGGTGAGAGATCAGAATTGGAGGTGACAGGGCACGGGTATGGTTTGTTTATGCAGCAAATTGGTTGGGCTGTGTGTATTGGATTGTTTATGCGACTGAGTGGATTGATCAGAGCAGGGGGGGCTGGTTTTTGCCCTGAGTGGGAGGCAGCCGTGCTCTGTGAATGCGTTGAGCAGGGACAGAGAGGGAGAGCTGACTTTGTTCAGTGTGTGATCGAGTGGTACTTGTGCCTGGACTCAGAGAAGGTGGGGGTGCTGGTATTTGGGTCTGAGGGTGCACAATTGCGGGCTGGTGACTTCAAAACAGTGTGGGTGTCTCTGAGGGAAAAACAGAGTGAGAACAGGTTAGTCACTCTTCCATTAGAACAAGTCGGGTGTGAGTTAGAGGCAGGGTGAGTGAGTGATCAGAGTCGAGTTGTGTGGTGTAGTGGAATGACTGAGTGAAAATACACCCAGAAACCCGAAAACCGTCCCTGGGAAATTTCAAATTCGAAAACCCAGTTTAGGCCTGCCCAAGTCCAATTAAGGTTCGAATGAGCTTTCTGGGACCTTCCTTAGTCGATCGAAGTCAAGAAAGTTGAAATTCGAAGCTCGCGGAGCCATGATCAGACTTGACGAAATTTCAGAAATCACGAGCTTGTGTTCGTGCAATTGGAGGTAAGCTCTTTCAAAATTGATTTCAAAATAATCTTCTAAGTAAGTCTACGGTGCTTCCCAACTAATCAATTGAGGAATGGGTAACTGTGTGGTGAACGGGGACGATGAACCTTGATTAGAACTTGGGATCGATTGATTTAGTTTTAGGCCGTGACGACTGAAATGGATGTCACAGACCTTTAATTAAGTTCATTTCGATGCTATTTGAGGGTTCAATTGAAGGGATTCACGCGACCCGGTTCAATCCCGGTTCAATCCCTGCGACCCGGTTTAATTCATGCATAAATATTTCTATGATTTCTATGGTTATGATTACGACTTGAGATGATTTCGATTTCCGTATTGATACGTATTTTTTATATGCATACGAAACTGCACGTATTTCGAGACTATGGTCTCCCTTATGTTTTGATGATGGTTTCACGAATGATTTTATGTGATTTGTGCGTATTATGTTTTTAAGATGTTTGATTGCGTTGTGAGTATGGTTTATGGTGTTGACACAGATTTCGAGGTTTTTTACGGATTTGCATGTTTTACGAGATTTCGAGTATGTTGTGGGTTGACCTTGATTTTGGTGATTTGATTATGGTTTTGATGTCTTGACCTGGAGATTTGAAATATGAGGTGTTGTCAAGGATTTAAAACGGATTTTGAAAAAGGAGATTTCGGGCTTGATGCTCGGGGCATAAAAGTAATTTTGATGAACGAGATTTCAGTTTTCGGAAGTTTGAAAATGGATTCTTGGTTTGGGTTCGGGATGATGTGTCCGGATGCCGGCTTACAGAATCATTATTGCGAATTCGAATTCGGGAACGGGTAATGGTTGATAAAAGTGATTTGATATGATTATGTATGCCCCGTTTTAATGATGATTTGATTATGTTTTGTGAAGTAAGATTTGGGGATTTGAATGTGGAAATTCGGACATGAGTCATGTTATGACAAAATGTGATTTCGGGATGGGTCCCGAGTTGTTGTGATTGACAAATGTTTTGAGTTTAAAGACCCGTTGAAAAACTGTTTTGGGTTTAAAGATCCGGTGCTATTGCTGGAGCACGTTTTGAGTTTAAAGACTCGGTTAATTGATGACGGGGGCAGGCCCGAAATTGGGTTTAAAGACCCGGATTGAGTTTAAAAACTCGTGAGTTTAAAGACTCGGTTATTGTGATACCTCTGAGGCCTATTGATTATGTTTTGAGTTTAAAGACTCGTTGATATCCTGGGAAGGCCTGATTATGCGCATGGTTTTGAGTTTAAAGACTCGGGCGCAATTGATATCCAGCAAAATGTTTGACTTGTGATTTATTGTTAGTTTCTGATGTTTCGGATGTGTGGGGCAGTGGCCCGGTTTTATGGTTAATGGATTTGGATTATGTTGTATGCTTGGATTTGATTCATGGTTTTGGGCTGAGGCCCAGTGTTCATGATTGCGGGCTAAAACCCGATGGTTGAGAAAGGAAAAATGATTTTGAAATTTCATACACGGTTTTTCTTATGTTGAAAATGTAACAGATTGCAAAATGATTTTCGAATGCATGCATTGGTTTTACATGGAGGGCAGAAATGTATTTCCGTAACTGTTTTATAAACTAATTTATTTTTGTCCACTCACACCTTTTGGTTTTATTGACCCTCCAGGTCGTGGCGCGTTGATCGAGGCTGACCGTGAGGCGGAGGCATGAGTAAGTACGCGTGTGGCTATCCCTGGTTTGGCAAGCACTGAGGGTAAGTGGGGATTTTCAGTCGACTTGCCAGACGGGAGCAGGACCGGGCACGGTCATTATTGTCCCTCCGGGGGCGGTCCTGTCAGACATTCCCTCACCTTGGCAACCAAGTGGCACATGATCAGCCTAAGGACACCTCCTAAGCCGATCGGCCACCTCATTGTGCTAGGGTCCGCACAAGCTGACCGACCGTGTGAACCTAGATCGGCCTGAGCATACCCCCAGACCGTTCAACCACCTAATCGTTTTATGGTCTACGTAAACCCACCATTCACTCACTACTCCCTCAGCATTTTCCCTCCATCAAGGGCTTGGGGACTGGGGATTGACATATCGTACAACTGGATAGGCCGACAAGAACAATACAAGCCCACAACCGAGGTAATCCACCTCAGTCAACGACTTGGAGGATTTATATTCATACCTAAATTAGTGGCTCTGGCTAAAAGACCAAGTTGGCCTGCCTTGAACAAGCTTGAAGCTAACCAGCCACATCTGATCGGCCAGCCCACAGGCGCCCCCAGACCAGGCCGACAAGGCCCTCACAACCCAGGAAGATCACTTCTGACTGTCCGACCATCAGATCAACCTTACAAACAATCGGTCTTCTTACAAACCAACTAGAGACCGACTCTGCCTTGGTCGCTCAGATCTGATCGGCCGGACCCACTAACAAGTCATAAATACTGCACAAGACCACCACAGGACACCTGTCAGCTTCTAAAGACAGCAGCATGTATCTCACATTGACAAACACCAACAAACACATTCAATACTACTATAAATACAAGGGCATCTCCTTCCAAAAAGGTAATGACAATCTTGTTATCACGCTACCTAAATTGCTACAGTAACTCTCCCACTTAAACTGACTTAAGTATCGGAGACTGTTAGGTCGGCACTACACCGGTGTCTCTTTGCTCTTACCCTTTTCCTGTGCAGTTCTTATAACCCCGAGAAGAGTAGCAAAGAAACTCAACGAGACAAGTTTAGCTTGATATATTTCTTACATCAACAAACAAACTTATTGACACCCCCAATGTTAGTTGTCTAAATGGATTAACATAATGAATTTCTTTTCAACCAGTTTGGTTAATGTTTTGAAGTCGTAAATGTGTTTGGTCTCTTTCGGTGTCGTTTTTCGTTGTCATATCAGACGCATTGAGACACACATTTCAGAGTGTTTAGCTTTTGAATAAATAAATAAACAGTTAGTTAATGACACAGCCGTTTATTAGGAGTAGCTTTAGGCAGAGTCGAATTGAATGCCGAAATCTTTTCTGGTAAAAGAATTTGATCTTCTTCCCTCGTCTGATGATAGGTTCATCAGTTGTTCAGAAGACGTTTGTTGCCATACAAACACATCAACGGCGCACATTCAAGATGATAGGTTAGTTGGCCAACACATCAGATGATCAGAAGATGTTTGTTGCCAGAAAAACACATCAACGGCTCACATTCAACCGAACACGTTGGTTTACTGCAGGCGAATCTATCAAATCATAACAGTGAAAGCAAAAGCTCCAGATATATACCACAGCGGAAGGAGCACATGGGTGATGACAGTTTTTGCACTTCAACAAGATTTTAATGATATTATTAAATCCCCCATTTATTCGTTTCTTTCTTGTTTCTTGTTAGCAGGCGATTCTATTCAGCGGTGGTGGTTGCACAAGCCACAAGTGACAAAGGCTACGTTGTAAAGCCTTTTGGCTCTGTTGTTATCTTTGTGCTGCATTTTCTTTGTTTCTGAATTATGATGATGATTATTAATTAATGATTGTCGTTGCCGTTAATGACATTAAGATCTTGATTCGTTATTTATTAAACAAGATAAGATTTCGCATGGAAAACGTTAACCTCTCGATTGTTAATATCCAACTTGATTGGCAAGAGATTAGTAAGACCGTGATTCTCGGCATTAGTGTTACAATCATCTTAGCTAATCGCCAAAATTTAAATTAGAAAATTTAGGCCATGTACGTAATTTAAGCAACTTCTCCAGCTTCAGCCTTCATTTGTTCATTGACTTCAAAGGATATTCTCCTACTATTTTCTATATATTTTTTTTAATACCCTACGCTTTCTCTTGTACGGCTTGATTTTCTCAGGTGTGCCATTTATAAGCAATGCAAGTAACATTGACAAATTGACATAAGTTTAATCATATAAGAAGAGGACCTAGAGAAATACTCGAGATTGCATCTCAATCAAGTACGAATTCGTACTTAATTAAGATACAGTTTAGTGAATTGTAATTCATTTATATTTTTAAAAAAAGACGTACGGTAATCAGCATTAAATTAATCATATTATTAATAAGTACGGATTAAATGGGTTAATTAGAAAGCAAGTAGGCTTTTTAGCCACTTTCAATGTAGGCGTATCACTAATAGATTCTTCTATTAGACATTTTAGAGATGAGATCCGTTTGTAGCTCAAGAACCATCATTTTAATCAAATGATTGTGAGGCAAGTGGGCGAACTTACTTGTGTAGTTCTTTTTTTATGTTTTATTCTTAATGTATTTAAGAACTTTAATAATTTTTGTTTTCAGTATAGTACAACTTCATGTTAACAACATGTTATTTAGTTACAAGTAGTTAGATACACAGATCTCCTTAAGAAAATTCGTTGTATTGGAAGGAAAGTAAAAATACTAAAAGAATATATGGTGAATATTGAATGTGATAAGCAAATTACAAGTGTTGTAAATGAATTATTTCTTTCGAAATCAAGCCTTTGAGGGGCACGATCTTTTAGAAATCATCAACTGAATGAATAGCAGTCAGAATCATGTCATAGGTTGAGAGAGCATTCAACTGACGTTGAGACGTCAAAGGTTGAGTATCTGGATGCCTCAAAGACTGAGTTGAATGACAGTCGGGATGAAGTAGGCATCTGGGATCTTTAAGAGTAGCTATCTTTGAAAGGTAGTCTGGATGAAGGAAAGATTTGTGTTCTTGGTGTAAGAACCGGGAAAGGGGTTGAGACTAAACCTCAATTTTAGACTATAAAAATGAGTTGTGTCTAAATAGGCGAACTTTTGAAACAGTGAAACTTTTGAGAGTTTGCAATTGTTTGAAATTGATTGGTTGATCAATTTTGATTGATTGGTTGTCCTTTGAGAATAAGATTTCTTCTCCTTTTATAGGCGGTGATGGTTGAATTGGCTTGCCACTGAACGTCCACAAGACCCATGCTACAACTTGCTTATCTCGAACATCCACTTTGCCCTTTGACATATTTCGATGCTTCAGAACCTACTTGCCACTTCTTCATGCCTTCAAGTCCCAAGTGTACGCTACTGGCTGTACCTTATAAATTGGGCATTTAATCTCGTTGAATTCTTGCGTGGCCCGAAGTAGAATTTTTTTTTTCGGGTACAAACAAGTATGTTTAGGGATTTTTCGATAATCATTCAATTTATTTATTTTTAGTTGTCCACTTTTATGTTTGAAAAACGAGAAAATATATGGAGAGAAATATCTAACAAAATGAAAATTAAAACCAAAATTTAATTGTTCGTAAGTTTCTCCTCTCTTTTGTTTTTTTTTTTTTGTTTGTTTTTTTTTCATCCTTCTCTTCCTCTGTATACCACCACTTTTCTTAATTATTTATGCTTTTCTTATACGTTCAAAATAATTTTTTTTTTTAACAAACACACCCTTAATGAATTGTTTGCAGATAAATTTTCTCCAGTATATCGCACAGAATGTTACTACTTTACATATTGTGTCTTTTAAATTACAAGGGAGGATACAATAGGAATAATAGTATCAATACGGCGTCGTTAAAATTATGTAATTGATGATACCACGTTATTGTAGGAGGACTTATTTTGTGATAAAAGTATGATCCTTATACATGTTTGTATTTTGAAGATATGTGCGAATTGTCTGCTGAAAATGACTGGTTGAATCCTTTAACCGCGGCAATTTGAAGTCAGCACATGCAATCCTTTTGGCTTCATTTTCTTCCTTCAAAAACCAATTTGGCTTCAATGTCCATTTGTTTTTGGTTTTTCTCATGGATGTTTCCACTCAAAACTTTTAAAATTCAGATGAAAGATACACAATTACAAACAAACAATTCATATCAAAATCAAATCTGGTACATTTGACAAAAAAAGAAATCGAATCTGATACGCAGAATTCACCTTTCAATAAAACTCCCATTTTTTTTCTCAATTAATTCCACAAAATAAAATCAGATATATATAATTATGAATAAATAATTACGATTTAAATCAAAATTAAAATGATTCGATTCTTGATATGTACACCGTCAGCTACGTACAAAACTACAAAAGGCCTTTAAAATAAGATAAGGTATATTTTTTATTTGAAAGTCGAAAGATTAACGGCCAATAACCAACTTGTGGTTAAGATATCAGATATGTCCGAAGGGAAAAAGACTACCGGTCCAAGTTGCTTTTCAGATATGCATGCCCTTTTTGTAAGAGGAATCTTGGCCGTCCATACTCACTATTCTGATTGCGTTCTGGATTTTGCCACCTTTTCTGTTCTCTAGCTCCTTTCACTGTTTCTAAAGGCTTCACTGCCCATCTGATTCTGTCTGTGTTCAGGATTTGATTCTCTGCACCCTGCGACTACACAACCACCAGTCAAATACATCAAAAAATCCAACTCGTTCTGGATTTATTTTATTTAATAAAAAGAAAAAAGTAATTACTTAAGTTTGATTTACAGATGGATTAGTCTGGTGCTCTGGTCTTAATTAAGACGCATAATTTAGTGTGAGTGATCATTCTGATCTTAATTAAGATACTTTTCTTGGTATCAAAGTGTCATTGATAACCATAAGGTGACGGTAGAAGAATTTTCTAGTGCATAGCTGATTGGTAAAAATTTAAAAGCTCCAGGAGTGAGCCGCATTTAAACGAAAATTTGAGATTCTTTGTAAATATTTTGTAGTCAGAAATAAGCCGCATTCCAAGCGAAAATTAGTCCCACTCATTTAAATGTATAGACACCTCGTTATATTTTTTTAAAAAAAAGATGTTATTGATAACTCTGATTAATCTAGTGTTAATTAAAACACACAAGTTGTATCAAAGTGTTGATAAGTCATTTTTTAATTAATGTACAATTTGACACTCTCATCGGTGAAAGGTTTTATTACAAAAAAAAATTAAGTATTGTTAGAAGTTAACTCTTTCATAATCATAAAGGGGCAGTTTAACGATTCAAACACTAATTTACTCTTAAGTATAGTGTTCGAGTCATTACCCGATATGCTTTAAAGTTGACGGATAATCAATTTCGAAGATATAATTATAGATATAAGCTAGATATTAGAATTAAATAACTAGGAGAGGGATTAAAGTAAGGTGGCAATTTTTGACATGACTCGAAACTCGCACGAGATTTACCCGGGTTAACTCGCACGATTAAAATTTCGGGTTATTTTGAGGTCAACCCGTTATGACATGTTTAATAAATGAGTGGGTTTCGAGTCAACCTGTTAACCCGTATAATAATCTGTTAATACATTTAATAAATTGGTAGATTTCAAGTTAACCTATTAACCAGTATATTAACTTATATATTGACTCGTTTAATAAAGGTATCATTACTAATTCATATGTCTATCTATTTACTTACCAAAATACCTATTAACTCTTATAGTTTAAATAAGTTAAACGAGTCATAGATTAATTGAGTTTCCAGTACGACCTATTTATTAAATGAGTTATACGGATTACACGAGTTATCTGGATTACTAACAGGTCAGGTTCGGATTAGACATCCTTAACACAATTATTAAACAAATCGAGTTTAAATTGGATATATTTAAATAAAATAAAATTTAGGACACAAGATGATCTATTGTCCGTCTTAGATTGAAATGTTGATTTTGATTGAGGCGGGAGTTGGACACTTGGATGGTGATAATTATACGTGAAATAACGCCCGTGAGGGTGACCGTAATTTCCAAGAGGGCAAAAGTATCTCTACTAATTCAAATATGTAGATTTCATGTCATGTCTGATGTCTCTGAGGAGTGAGCAGTGAGGAGTGAGCAGTGAGTGTGAGCTAGCTCGTGTTGTGTGTTGCTAAAAAGTGGTCTTATCATATGCTTAATCGTGATGTCCACTAATGACTTCATGCCAAACATTGTCAAATAAATAATTAACCACGTACCACGTACCAACATTTGGATTGTGGTCCACCAACTCCAAAATACAAAAATCTTATTTACTCACACAATTCAAATTCAAATTATTCCCCGCCAATCAGACTCTTCCAAGTTGACGTCCATGTCCAAATCAAACAAAATTTCAAATTGTTTTTTTTTTTTTAAGAACTGAATCCCGTATATAAAATAATTCTTAATTTACACGAAATTCACTTAATGCTATATTCTTGACCATAAGTGAAATATAAAAATAGATTTTAGTTTCTTCGGATTTTATTGAGAAATTTTCTTATATTCGTAATCAAGAATGACTTCATAATTTGTCAAAACAAAAAATTAAAACCGATATACTCATTTTAAATGCACAAGAATTAAAATCTCAAAATCCACAGGCAATCGAAATTACTTGAAGAATACATCAAAATCATGGAATTTGAGAAGATCAATGAATAGATGCAGCACAGAAAAAATCTCTACGAAATGCAGGGTGTGGATTGCGTATGGTTTGTCCAGTGTGTCCAGGGGTACTCCTCTTAGAATAAAGTGAGAGCACAGAGCTCAAGAAGTGGCTGGCGACTGTGAATGAGAAGGGAGAAGAGGCAGGCCCGTGATCAAAGGAAATGTTGCCTAATAAAGTGAGTGAAGCATGAAGCCTATAATCCAAATTCAATATCTTGGTGCTAGATTCGGCTTTTGTGTTTCACCACTTGCCTTTCATTTGACGTCTGCTTTGCTTTTAAGTTTTAAACTGCCTTAGGTAACCAACCCAACTACCCAACTACCTCTCTACCGAGCTTTCTCTCTATGGTAGTAGGCTAATAGCACTGACCTAGTACTAATTAGAATTCAAATGCACTTCCAACTACCCACTGGATTTGGTGTAAAGCCATTCTCAAATGAAATAATATATCAGGTTTTTAAATTCTGTAATTTTTTTCAATTATTTTTAACGAGTAATAATAATCAAACACATTCTCGTGGAAAATTAGGGGAAAAAAAAGAGAGAGTGGGATTGCCGACACTAATCAATCATGATTAAGATTTGCATATGTATGTGGATTCTCTTTGTTATTTCCTTTAATGATGGATCACTTGGACTTTTAACAATTGAATAAACCCTAGATATATAATCAAGTGTTTTGCAAAAGTTTGCATTGGATCTTGCTTTCAAATTTTAAATTAGTCTAAACAAATTGTATGGACTCGGGAGTCAAAGCATTACACTCGTTCCCCTTTGGGCCATTCATGTTCCATGCTGTAATTGCATGTAAATAAATATATACACACACATTTTCAATATTCAATTCTATAAAGAATATTCATACAATGTAATTACATTTGTCACTTTTATTGCCAATAAGAAATCAACATACACATAATTACAAAAAGCTAAATAAGTAGGCAAATTACATTCTTCGATTAAGAATCGAATCATTCCAAGTTGTGTATTTCTTGTCACGCAATCTCCTCGTTGAAAAATTGGATTTGATAAGCAAACTAGATCTAGTCATTTAAAATTATCATTTTCGAGTTCCTTCTTTTATCCAAATTAAACTTCATTCATATTGCATAGTAGGACCAAAATCGATGTGATGTTTAACAACAAATTATACTCCATTTTTTATTCACGATTAATTATTAAATGATATATTTTCTTTTAAAATTATTAGTTAAAAGAGTTCGTTTGATCTGAATTTTTTGGTGGAATTTACTCACCCTCCTGATGTTATATTATTAGAGATAATTAGTCATAAGTAATATCTAAACATGATTAATAAACGTGCAAGTTCATAAAACAAACTTTGTCTTAAAGAAAAAATAAATATAAAAACTCTCCCAAAAAAATTCCATTAATATTTACCCAATTTTTGTATATTTAATTTCAAGCATCAATCTATGCGTTTCACACGCTAGAAGCAACAACGAGGGTGGTATCACGTGTGTACATAAAGAATGGGTTTTTAGACCGTAGACTTCATAGATGCATGTGCTGGTTGTACATCTAGGGCCCACTTGCTCTTGCTCTTGCATGTGCGATGTCTTTAGGGTTCTTAATTTGTTGGGAGCTTTGACTTGTACGCTTCCAATTTCATTAAGTAATCTTCTTCCTTTCAAACAAGTGTGTAACATTAAGTAATCTTAATCTCTGCGTGTATAACTTTTATTTTTATTTTCACAAATAATATTAAATTATTTGTATAAATGTATTGTCATACAGTAATTAGAAAATAAATTAGACTAGCTATGACACGTAAACAGCTTAATCCAGTGTCTCTTCATAGTTGTTAGGTGTGTTTAAGGATTTAAGAGGACGTTTATAGATTTCAAGCATGTTTTTAAGGAAGCTAATTTTATTGTGGATGCTCTTACTAAATTTGATCATGTATGTAGTGATGGTCTTAATTAGCTGGATTCTTTTTTCCTTACGATCAAAAATTCCGAAGACTTAGTTATTCGATTTCATTGAAAATGGTTGCTCTAGGTTTTTTTTTTTGGGTAATTTTTTTTCGTATTAAAAAAACAGCTTAATTCAATGTCCTATCTTAGTGTCAAGTACAACTTTATTGTTTGAATTTAAGACTGTTGAAACGTTTGATACAAGTTTTGTGTCTAAGGCTTTAAGGTGGTGGGAACATATCCACATGCAATTGATTATTTTCTTTATCAAGAAAAGAGGAAAAAAGAAAAAAGAAAAAGTAAAAGAAAAAGGAAAGTCTTTTTTTTTTTGTTAAATAAAAAAGGAAAGTCTTTGACCTCTGGTTGATCAACGTTCTCACTTAGTTGGGCCAACATACGAGAGTCCCATATAATGATTACGATAATTTACAGTGGGTTGGTCAATGTTCTTCCCTCTGCTGCCTCATAAGAATGGCTGCCCCTGGCTCAAATTAGCAGAGACAATTTCATGATTATCATCACCTTAGTGCCTACCAAAATGGCCTTACAACTTGAAATAGTAAGAGCAATGGAAGCCCTCGTTTGGAAGGTGAAATATTTCTTAATTCCGTTCAGATTTTAAACACGGTTTAATGATTCATTACTAATTGTCTTTTAATTTCAAAATTTTCGTCTAGTTATGTTCTCATGTTTTTATAAGAAAACGAAATGAGGACTAGAAAATCAAAATAGAAATTGATACGTCGTAAAGAAAAAAAGATCTTAGATCTTTTTCGGATTAAGATCGATGCTTAATTTTTCAAGATGACCACTGAGTTCGAAACCTTGATACAAAGAGATTTTCAAGGTACCTTTCATAGATGTGACTGCTATTTTAAATGGTACCTTTCGTAGTTGCATGCGAGAGGAAGATCAAAACGAGCACAGATTTGATTTATGGAGCATAAAAGAAAAACCCAACCACTGCTAATTGAATATTCCAGCTGTGTACTAAGCAAACGAAAAGTACCGAAAAAAAAATAATAGGACTTACAAAATAGCTCAATCTAATGATGAAATAATCGTCTATTATATATATATTTTTTAGGCGATAATAAACTGATATATAATATTGGAATAGTACTATATATAGTATAGTGTGAATGACAAGGTGATGAGGGTATGAAGCACTAAATTAACAAAAGAGTGTATTACCCACTATCTCTTCGTACTTACTTGGATATATGATGATGAGTAAATAAAGATAGGGATGTTTGGGTTTTGTTGATGTGTTGGAAGCTGAAGATTAGAAGGAATTGTTAGGAAACAATCCCACATGAGAATGGGCAGCATGTTGGAGCACTACTATGGTTTTGATTGGGACTTCCTCAAATCTCAACTCATAAAGTTCATCACGCTTGCTTCCCCTTATGCTTTGGACCCCATCATCACATGCATGCAACTCATCATCCTCTTTTTAGAGTCATTGTAATTCGATCTCTCTAACTTCGTCACAAAAATAGATGCTTAAAATACTTCAATTTGTTCCTTTTTTAATGAAAGAAATTTTTCGGTGTGACGGTGATACAATCAACCAAGAAGATGGATAGAGCTATTTTAAGCAGCTCATCATCCAATAATCAATTGAAAACATGATTGCATACCTCTTTAGCTAACTCAAGCCTAAAATAATGGAAACCTAATTAAATTTCCATCTTTTTGTTAAACACTCCATCCATTGAGATTGAGCGCCAACTGAATTTGACTTCCATTTCACTCCATATCATTAAAGGAAGACAGAAAAGGTGACCTAAATGCATGTTCTGGCTTTGCCAAAGAACTGTTTTGGTCACTAGCTGACAATTCGTTTAAGGAGTAAGTTAAAATTCATAGTCACAAGGAATTCGATCATCGTCAATTGATATATGAAGTTACAATTTGCTTCAAATTCTATGCCATCTTATCTATAACACTCCGTTAGCATCCAAAAAGCGGACTCTTTATTTAGTTAATTACTGTGTTTTATTACAGTACTTTTAAGTTATCAATCGATGTAATTCTGTGACAGTAATTATATTTATGTTATAACTTCATGCACTAATTAATCAAGCCAATCAATGGAAACATGGAATTGGGACATCATATCTACTACTGTGGGCTGCAAAATGACAAGGTTATGGATAACAAGAAGAAGAGTGGGATGTAACATGGCCGATGCAGAAACAAACTTAGAGATTGAGAGATATGTGGAAACCATGAAACCAGGGTGAAGGGTTAACCTTTCCCAAAAGGAACCCAAACCTCTCGTTCCATATTTATCACTTTGATTGGCAAAAAGAAGAAAAAAGAAAGAGAAAAAAAATATCTGACCCTATGCATGCCTCAAACCTTAAGAAAGGGGTGTCACAATCTACAATATTATTTCAATCTTGGTAGGAATAAATAGGGTTTTATGACTTTTATCTGATTCTGTCAAATTGATGCACAAAGAAAAGGACTTATAACAATGACTGGGTTTGCATGTGTATTATTTTCTAAGTAGTAAATTCAGATTTCTATTTATAAAATAAAAAATTAAGTAAAAAATTATTGAGGTTGATCATCGTAACAAAAATGATTCCAACAATATGACTATATATACGTACAAAACATTTCGAAGGAAAAATAAATAAAATTATGAATATGAGTAGTGGGTGTGAAAGCGCCCTCGTGAACGTGGATGAGGTACAGCCGGACAGGGCTCGAATTGAAAAAATGGTTACAGGTGATTGATGTATGGATGATATTGAAGAAAGAACAAAACATTTTGGGGATGGTATAATTTTTACATGCACAATGTGAAATTGTCGGGGGCAAACCCGACTGAGCACATGATTGTGGGGAAGGGGAATGGGAAGGGGAATGGGAATGGGAATGGGATGCTCTTTCATTTGCTTAGGATGGTCCCCATTCAGACACCGATTTTTCAGTCCATTTGAAACACCATGAGTCGTGATGAGACATATCAAGCGTAATCGCTTGTTCGTATTATAGTAAGTGTTTATTCGGTTAAAACCCCTAACACCCCACAGAAAATATTCCAATGTCCCCAGTGGCTAGCGAAAATTTATCCATATGGGTAAAAGTTTGAGTGTCTTCAAATTTTTGTGGAGGTGAACCACCGAATCCTCCTCATATAAATCAAAATTTTAGTACACAATGCTGGTCCAGAAAAATCTGACCCAACGAACACGAAACAAAAGGGTGGTCCAGAACATGGTTAGGTTTAGTTTTATAAGGATATGTAGAGGATCAATCTCGAAAATGATTTTTGAATGTATTAACATCATCTTATTTTGTAATCAGCTGGTACAATAATGTTTGAATTATAATGAGAATACTAAGGTTTGAGCAACAAAGATTTGGAGGCACAAGGCCCCAAACTTGAGCATCCATGTATTTTGGGTAGTCAAGAAATGAATGAAATGATTTTCCGAAGTGAAAGAAAGAGCCCGTGACTAATTCGAAACAAGAATAAATACTCATGGGTCTACATTCATCTATTGAAGAGGCCTCTGAGATTTCAAACTTCTTTTGTCAAATAAGTAACATGGTAATATACAGGACGGGAATAATATAACCGGGAGCAACATGGGCCAACTGGGCTGTTCATCCTAGTGTTCGTTTATACGAAGCTAGTTGAAGTGGATTCCCAGCCCAGCCCATCTAAAGCAATTTCAGGAAAATCATGGTTTCCAAGAACTCTCAGTATATGGCCGCAGATATTAAACAAGATATTCAATTTCCTTTTCTCACAAAGAACAAATTTCATTCAAAATCAAAATAGAGGCACAACAACGTTAACACACACTGTCTACTTCCAACAAGGGGTTTCAACCCTAAAATTCCATTTCGGCAAGATCAAATCTATACAAGGCAACAGATATCCAATCCTTGCTGATACATATAACCTATTGAGACTTCAAACCAATAGCAGAATTCAAGGATGGCATAAGGAGAAAAATTAAGACTTCCAATTAGCTATGCATTTTCATCTTCAGTTTGTAATACTCGGGCCACTCGCCATCTACTTTGAGCTTTCAACAGCTCCCTGATCAACTGATTTTCCACTCAAATGCTGTAAAGAGTAAGAGCCACTCTTTTTCAACTTACCTGGAAATTCTTTGCCCAGATTGCCTTTCAATGAAAGATTTTTCTTTATGCGATTCCTGTTAAGCAATAGCATACTATTGCGTGGAGGGGCATGCAAAGCTCCTTGAACACAATCTCCCACCTGCGTGCAGCCCCATGGCCTGGATGGCCCGTCATCACATATGGGTCTGAGTCTTGGAAAACTAGTCCGCAATCTTGAGAAGCCTTGTTGTTCAGGGAGATTCTCCTCCTCAAATTTGGCACAAAGGGGGCAGGGAGGGTCATGTTTACATGTCTTGGGCGTTGTTTGCTCCAAGCACTCTGCATGGAACACATGACAGCAGGAAAGCACCCCAGTGATTGGCATATCTCCACTCCTCACTATCCGACGAGAACTCCACGGTGATCTCTGTGAAAGAAACCTTCCACACAAGCCACAACTAAAACTAACAGAACTATTGCATGACCGACCAGAAATCTCTGCCTCAAATGACTCAGAAACATCTGCAAAATCAATGCTGCTACTGGCACTACTCCAGCAGTGGCCATCTCTTTGAGGGGTGGCAGAATCATATTCTGGAAACCCAGAAAATGTTAAGTCAGAAGCCTCTCTGGGGGAAATTTGTGTTGGAAAGGACAAGGGGTGAATAGGTTTGGACATGAATGAACGGCAACCCAGTAAAGCATGATGAGAAGATAGGCATGCCTTGACTGTAGGTTCAGACTCACTACTGTCTGATCGGCACGAGGTGGAGCCCCCGGTATCTTGCACTTCTGAGGTTCCCTGCAAAGATACCATCAAAGGAAGAGTTAATTTTTTAATTTTTTTAATTTGATAAACTAGGAAGTCAAATTCTCACAAAATACCACCAGGGTAGGTCGAAAGGATGAAGGCCCCAAAGCTGGACCTAGCAAGTAAAAACGATGAAGTTAAGTTAATGCAAATAACTAGCAATCCATGATAACAATAATGACAGTCTTGAGATCACTAAATTTCCTTGATAAGTAAAAACTTTGAAATCCTATATTTATACAGCCAAAGGGATCGGATTACACATCAATCATGATAATTTTTTAAGTGTGGTTTGCAAGAATAAATGGCAATGGCTAGAATTCAATCAGGAAAACAATTCAAAATACATAATAATGCAACAAATCCTTCAAAAATAGAAACTAGAAGAATCCCTGAGGATATTATATTGAGAATCTCAGATTATGAATTGCCAGTTGAACTCATGATCATCTCCAATGTTGAACCTGGGAATCTAGAGGGCACAACACAGGTCTTTACTAACTAATACACATGATCGTTAAGCCTATAGAATTCCAGTTAGATGTAATAAGCACCTAGGCATTGTTTATCACCATCACCCTAGAGGAAAGAGATGCATCTTAGGCTGTTAAGCATACACTAGTCATTATTAGAAGCAAAAGAGATGCGTCTAGCAAACAGAGACATGTGCACACATAGAGAAGCTAAACGGTTACTATGCGTGCAAGAAATATCTTTATGAGAGAGACTACTACTCCTATTTATTCCAGAGTGATCATATATTCAGATTACGTGCTAATAAGACATGCATATATGTGCGTCTACCCGACAATATAAACGACACTAATGCAGGAAGGTTTGGATAAATTCATAGTAGTCGCATTTAAGCATGTAATTTATTCATATGCACTTTTTTTTATGTCAGACTTTAAAAACAGCAAGCAGAAATTCATCAGGAAAGCAATCTAATTTTGCAAACTCCATCATGTGTGTGGTGCATACATACAGCTAAAATTGAAATATAGATGCATTATCAATTGTACTACCTCTCCTTTTTGAAGTTTCATATTCATCTATACTGATTTCCTGTATTGCTGGAGGTGTCCACTGAGGACCTTGAGATAGGTCAGATGAGCTACCTAAAAATAGCCCAGTACCATCAGATGCAGAGTAGTGATGATTATAAAGATTGTTGCCTCTCACCCAGCCCCTACTTCCTTTGCTGTTTGATGAAGTCGAAGAACCATAATGCGGTATACCCTCATGCGACCCATACTGTAGTTCTTCAGGTTGGAACCGGAAATCCCATCTTGATGGGGGCGGTGAGAAACTTGTATTAGTTCTCCAGCAAGGCTCATCTGGACCTACTGACCAGTCCCTACTGGCCGTATGCGATTCATGTGGCCTTGCAGCCACACAACACAGCGACCCCGTTTTAGCTATTTTTTATAAGACGCAAGAAGATTTATTCTGTCTGCTATCTCTGCAGCTCAGATCACTAACTTATGTTACAAGCATGACATCAACAGTGCTGAAATAAGTTACATTCACTTAAGCCAGAAGTCACTTCTCAAAAACTCATAGTACAACATATAGTAGTATAATGTATCATTCAACACCTAAGTATCAAGTAGCGTACTCACTGTTTGAAGACCCAGCCACCTCAACAAAATTGGATTTCTTCATTAACTTTAACCTTAAACAATTAAACTACGCTGCTTACTTCAAATTTCTTCAGTAAATCATGGATTTTCCAAAACTCTACACTGGCCTTAGCACAATCCCTACAGAAAAAGTTAAGAAAAAGAGAATTCAGATAAGGCTATGTTCAAACACCGAGTGCGCAACTCACTTCAAATGCTCAACAAAAACTCCATACTCAACAAGAAAAGAATCCAGTATCACTATATTTAAAATATGAAGGATTGTTGAAAATTACAACCTTAGTTGCAGTATATATCAGCAACTAAAACAAAAACAGAGCTACTTATAAAATCAAATTGTATATGCACGAAATATCTACAAGCAAGTGAGACGAGTCCAGAAATTACATACATCCCAGAAAGCAGTGACTTTTACTACCAAAATCAATTGGGTTTCCATAAACACCCAAGTTCAACTTAAATTTCTGGACTTAAAGAGAGTATATTTTTCACACTTGTATCAAAATAAGAAGGGGAATCTAGCTAAACCATGCAGAAAGGATCATTCAACATAAACATCGACGAACACTAAAGTTTGAAACTTTACAAACTTAAAAAGCGACCACTAGCTAAAGGGTATAACTTACTACAATAAAAGCAGATAGATGGCAAAATTTGACTGTGAATCAGTTAAAACCCTAGAAATAGGAATCCCCAATTAGATAGGAACAGTATGTGTTTTCAAAACCTAGAAATATAAATCGAGAAAGAGAAAAAGAGCTTACAATAATACAGTGACGAAACACGAGAAGAAGCTCGCAGCTGTGCCTAGGCGACTGGTTTTGGAGTGAGTGAGAAATGGAAACCCTAATATATCGGGGGGGAAAAGGAGGAGCATGTTTAGGGACCTTTTTGCTCAAAGATCCTCCCTTTTCTGTGTAATTTTATTAAATCCCCTTCCCTTCCTTTTGGCTTCAGGTCTTCAGCTGTGCAGTTAACTAACTTAAACTACTCTAAGATACAATTATACTCTTACCATTTGTATTCACCAACCATCAAATACCTAAAATTAACAAGTTCTAATTTTCTATAGGTGGCACATTGGATCTTTTGTTGTCATTATGTGCGTGTCATAATTTCTCTTTTATATCTCTATTTGACATTTATTAATTTTTTCTTTATTCTTATTTTAATTGGTGACAACAAATAATTTTTTTAAAAAAAACAATAAGGTATATTAAACTGCAAAGCAGCCCTAGAGGCAACACGGAACACAACCAACAAGCCCAATACAGGCAACAACATTACCAAACTGAGAACAAAAACTACAAGGGAAACAACACTAGCGACCAAAGAAGGCAGCAACAAACTAATATAAATATAGACATTCCAAATCAAAACATCCACAAGATTAGTAGAGGAAGCCTCAAACTTGACAGAAGAAAGACGAGACCTGATCATATTACAAATAGAAAAGAACACAACATCAACAGATTTCAGAGGGTGCCCAAAAATTCGTCTATTCCTCCCAAGCCATATCCCATAAACTGAGGCCACCAGAGTAAGCCTATTTGATGTACCCCTAACCGACATCCCCTTCCACAACCCTGCAAGTAAAGGGACCAGAGCAGCCCACGAAGAAAGACTACGAGCAATCCCACAACGCAATAAAACCTTTTTCCAAATAGCATCAGAAAAACCCCATTGAAATAAAAGATGAGCATCAAACTCTAAAACTGTAACGATCCGTCCCGAAAATTGGGATTATATTAGTGGTTAATGACAGATTAGTGTGATTAATCGGTGATTAGTTCGGTAATTTCGGACGGACAGTGCGAAATGACGGTTTTGCCCATAGGATGGGCAAAAATGTTGACTTTTAGTTCGGGCGGTCAAATGAACTTTGGCCGATGACTGTGACGTAGTTCGAGACGTCACGAGTTCATAGACAGGTGGCACGTCCGATTCCGACATTCGAGGAGAAAGTTATGATGTTCGGAAGGTATTTCGGTACTTTGGTTAAAAAGGGGCAAACCGTTGACTTTTCATACAACATGGATAATGAGTTTTGGGCTGAGTTCCCGTACTTTGATGAGGAGTTATGATTTTTGGGCTGAGGCCCTGGATTTGAGATACAGATTTGAGAAAAAGAAATGATTCCAGTTTCCATTGATGGTTTTCTTATCTTGGATATGAAATGGTTTTCATATGCATGCATTAGTTTTTCGTGGAGAGTATAAATGTAATTTCTTATAAACTATTTTTTTGAACGTATTATTTATTTTTGTCCACTCACAGTCATTTTATATTTTCGATACCCTCCAGGGCTGATGCAGTGCGGGCTGTTGTTAGAGAGACGGAGACATCACACACACGATCCACAGTAGGTTCTGCTCATTCTGGGAAGTCCGGAAGTTTGGACGGTTCGCTTGGGAATCCCTTATTCAGCTTACGTGTTACATGGAGGTTGGACGTCGGTTTAGCCTTCATGTCGCACGTAAGTTAGATGGGAGCATGGCTTATCCCTTAATCCTGGGGGATTTGGGGTAGGTCGTGTCAAAAGCAACCTTACAAAACACACATAACCTACAACTTTGAGCATCAATAAGTCTTAATCTATCCAAAGTAGATAATCTACAACAAATAGCAAGCCACATGATGAAAGCAGCCTTAGGAATATGGCCCTGGAACCAAAAAACCATACCAACGAACATTGAGGCAAGGAGGCCGTAAATGGTTACACATGGATGAGGAAGAGAATTTGCCATTAGCTTCAGCAGTCCAAACAAAAGAATCAAGACAACTAGCATCAAGGTAAATCAAGTTAGTAACAGTAGTAATAAGCCCAAATCCCACAGAACTAGAGTAAGGCCAATTTCACATAGACCTATTCAACACTTCACTCATCTTAGAATGCATATTCAACCCCGCATTTAGAATGACATCATCCCAATGAACTCACGAATCGGTCAAACACCTAACCAATCGTCACACCAAAGACAAACATCTTTCCCATTACCAATCATTGCCTTGACAAGAGGCCGGATAAGATGGCAGTACCTGAGCATCTTCCTCCAATTCCAAGAGCAAATAGTCAAAGGGCAACAACACTAAAAACACTTATCTCTTATGAGGTAAGCCTTAACCTACTTTGACAGGACCCGTCCCAACTGGACCTCGCTAACCGTGCCCAGTCCTGCTCCCGCCTGACAAGTCAACTGAAATCTCGAAAGTACCCTTCAGCACCTGTCAGACCAGGGATAACTGCACTGATTTCTGCTCATGCCTCCGCCTCGAGATCAGCCCCGAACGTTGTGCCACGGCCTGGAGGGTCATAAAAAACAAAGGTGTGAGTGGACAAAAATATATTCGTTAAAACACATTTAAAAAGACATCCTTTACCCTCCAGTTTTACAAATCATGCATGCATAGGGAAAAACAGATGAAACACAAATACTGGCTTTTAGCCAAATCATATAATAAGTCAAACTTCCGGCTCTCAGGCCAAACACATGAAAACATAGTCACCTGGCCACACAGACCAAAACTCGTACTCAATACCAGTACGTAATCATAATCACAATCAATAGCAAACAGTACGATACACAAGGTCACAATCCATTACTCAATCAATCAATCAATCCGCACTATTCACAAGTGCACAAACCATCACACTGTCACATCTGCACTACGCGTAGGCCAACATCCAGCCACACTCTCGGGATCAGACACATCTGAGCTCAACCCTCGGGCTCAGTCACATCTGGGCGAACACATCCCCAGGCTCAGACACATCCGAGTGGTACATCCAGGCTCAGTCGCATCCGAGAAGTTGGCTTACCATAAGAACTCACAATCATACCATCATATCTCCAAGCTCCGGCCGACTAGGTAATCCCCTAGTTCCGACCGTCTGGGCATCCATAGTCACAATCACAATCATAATGAAAACCATCCGGGATCATTTCCCAAAACATATCAATCAAATCCATGACTCAATCCAAGTCAAATTATTACCAACCGGGACTCAAGCCCAAATATCCTTTACACGTAATTCCGTAAAATCACATAGAAAACATCATAATAATTCAGAAATCATTCTTAACTCATTAATTCATTAAAATATCCATTTTGAAATCATTTTGACTCCGGGCCTAGTCCAAAATATCATTTACACATTTCCTCGAAAAACGTGCCCGAATTACCGATTAAAATAATCATTAAATCATTGATAATCATCCAAACAAATCATGACATCATTGCAAACCAAATTATGCAATCAATCATGTAAAACATTTAACTATGCATGCATATCAAGTTATAAAACAAACGTCCACTCACACACCGTCTGATTGCTCGTTTCCCGCGCTGCACGCATTTCCGTAATTTCCGACACTTGCTCAGAATCTCGAATCCTGTTCACAATCATTATTCAAGGTTACTAACAAGTCAAGTTACATCATATAATTTTCCCATAATTTTCCGGGAATTTAATATTAATTAAATACGTAACTTAAACCTTCGGACCCTCGAAACATTATCGAGACGGTGTCCGATTGACTTGAAACCAATTTTAAAATGTCCGTTACATTACAAGGAGTAAAACACCTGTTGAAACTTTCCTCAGAAAACGTGCCACGCGCCCTCACGCACCGTCACAAGCGGCTGCGCGTGAGTCCACGCGCCGTGCTACAGTGTTGCTACAGTTACCTTCTCTACCCGTTTTTCTGATAAACGGATCCTATGACCCGCGATTAGACCCGATTAGTTCTTCACCAATTCGAACTCAATTGTTCCTGTTCTTTCAATCATTCCCATCAATTCAATATAGATTACAGGTCTGTGAATTTAATTGACCCAAACAAGCTCTGAAACCCTCCGACTCAATAAGAACACCCGATGGGTCCCTAATCGGGTTCTGTCCAATTTCACCCCGTATCCTTCAATTGTTCATACAGGAAGCATCCCAGGTTCATTATAAACACGAATATGCAATCAATTTAAGGAATCAATACCTTCAAATGATCGAACTCAAGCTCCAAAATTTGCAGGCGTCGCAGAGTCTGTTCTCTGTCGATTCACCGTCAATTGACCACCCAAACGACTTGGTTCAAGTCGTCCAGCTCCCAGAAGACTCAATATCTAATTAATTTCCCTCGAAACAGTCCAGGAAATCAAAATTGAATTTGTGTTCTTCAATGGTTTTTCGGGTTGTTTAAGAGAAATAAGGATCGATTTGTTTTGGTTTTCACCCCGTTTTCCTCGTCTAATTTCCTCTGTTCAACCTCAGTTCAAGAATGAAATCGTGATCAAGCAATTTTGAGGAATTGGACTACACAAGGAGGACGGGTTCTTGTTCTATGTTTTTCATTTTGGTCGAATACTGCAAGTATATCTGTAACAACCCGTCCCGAGAACCGGGATTAGTAGGGTGATTAAGGTGGGCTTAGCGAGGCTAAACGGTGGTTAGGTGGTCTCAATAAGGTCCTTAGCGTAGAATGACGATTTTGCCCCTAGTTTAGGCAAAAATGTTGACTTTAGTTCGGGTGGTCGGATGGACTTTGACCAGTGACCATGACGTAGGTTAGGACGTCACGAATCCGTAGGCAGGTGGCACGCCTGATTCCGACATCCGAGGAGGAAGTTATGATGTTCGGAAGGTTGAGGGCATAACTGTAATTTGGTTAAAAGAAGGGGAAACGTTGACTTTTTGGACGATCGGGTTTTGGTACGTTGACCTAGGATGATTACGTAGATCTCGTCGTCCTGAGTCCGATGACAGACGGCACGTATTCATCGGACTTACGAGGTGTGAGTTACGGGTCTAGAAAGTTAGTGGTAAAACCGTAAAATTGGGATAAAAGGAGGGGCAGTTTGGTCTTTCTGCACATTGGGATTTGTGCAACATAGAAGGGAAATGGATGGCTGGGATTGGACCATGTGGGAGTGCATGGATTGGATGGTGACATGTGGCAAGTGTGTAGAGGGTTCTGGTTGAATCCTGTACAAGCACGGCCCAAATAATTGGGGTGCAACCGTCCTCGTGTTCTTCGACACAGAGAGAAACAGAGGGAGAGAATTGAGAGGCTTGAAGGTTGATCGAGGGTGCTGGTGAGTTTGTGACTGTGTGTGGGTTGTTCAAAGAGTGAGAGGGAAGCAGGGAGGAGGTGTGGACTTGTTGGCCGTGTGTGTGAGGGGAGTGAGGGCCACGGGAAAAACCAGAGAAAACAGGGAAGAAGTGAGTGGTTGTGGGTGGTGTCGCGGCCGTGATCGACCAATCGTGGCCAGTAGAAGCGTCTAGAGGACGGGAGGAGCTACTGTCTCACGGCTGGGGTCGCGACGGCGATCGGAGGACAGTTAATTTCTCATCCTCTTCTATTTGCTCTGTTTAGCCGTTGAGTTTCAAGTCGAGAGTCGTGAGTCTAGAGGTCGAATCGAGGTTCATAAGCAGGTCTAGGGGACTCAGTGGAGGTCTGGGATTCTATTGAGTATGTTGCCGTGGCGGGGAGGTACACGGTGGAGGATGGCACGACAGGGGTGTTCTGGTGCTCTATTTTGGCCGCGGGTTCAAACGGCGAGTCGTGAAGGTAGAGGCTGAGTCGAAGGTCTAGGAGGGTTGGTTTAGATTCAGTGAGGCCCTAGAAAGAGTCTGGGACAACCACCGTGAAGGGAGGAGAGCTGGGTGGCCGGGAAGGAAAACAGGGGCTATTGGGCCGTCTGGTTTCGAGTTCAGTCGACGGTGTAGAGGCTGTGTCGAGGTGTTTGGAGGACGGGAATGGATAGGGTAGGACTGGACGATGGGAATGGTGAAGAAAGGGAGAGAAATCGTGCAGGCACGGCGGTGAACCGCTGACGCCGGTTCAGGTTGCAGACTACTGTAAGGAACCGGGTCTGCTCGAGGTTGAAGGGCACTGTAGCAGGCGCGTGAGGGCCACGCGCAGCCACTTTGGGCAGCGCGTGGGGGCGCGTGCGGCGGTTCTGGGGAAAACGATCAACATGGTTTTTGGTCTAGGAGTTGTGACGAGTCCATTGGCTTTGGTTTCGGGTTAATCGGACGTCGAATCGAAGTAGTTCCGCGAGGGTGAAAGTTTAGGGTTCCGGTTCGTTACGTTTAGGACCCGGGGATTTTTGAGGGAATGTAGGTGGATACTTGTGGACGTGTTAGTGACGTAATTTGGTGGTTGTTGACAGGATCGGGATTTCCCGAGGAAGCCGAGGAACGTGCAGGACGTTCGGGACGTGATTGAGGGCTCGATACTGTGAGTGGACCCTTTCCTTAAACTCGAACATGCATAACTATTTTCTATACTTGTTTTATATATGTGATTTCATGATTTTTGGATTTATGATGTGATTTTACATAATTGCACGTTTTTCGAGAAAATACGGCATGTGGCACGTTTTACGATAAAAGGTTGATTTCTGATTAGAATGTTATAGTTTTGGGATTTCAAATGATAAATGATTTCAATGATTATAAAGGGATTTTGGAACATGATTTCGAGAAAGGGTTGGTTTTGAAATCGAATTTGACAATTGGTATCAGAGCATAGGTTTGTCGAGTTTGTTGGGTCTGTCGGGTTGTGAGGTTGTGTTTCAGTTGTTTGACTACTTCTATGCCTCTTTCAGCGTGCGGTTGACGATGCCTCCGAGACGTGGACCCTCTCCACGACCTGAAGAAGAAATGGCGAGGGGAACTGAGAGTACGACGATTGAGCGAGCCCAGCGGCTCGGGGCTACGACTTTTAGTGGCGGGGCTGATCCTGAGGAAGCCCAGAGGTGGATTACCAGACTTGAGCGGATATTTACGGTGATGCATTGCCCGCCAGAGGAGCGAGTGTTGTTGGCCACATTCTTATTGGATGGGGCAGCATACGAGTGGTGGTACACCCTCGAGTTGTCTGGTTGGGATGTCTATACGGTGACTTGGGAGACGTTTAGGGAACGATTCCTGGAGCAGTACTATCCCCGTTCTTTTCGGGATGCCAAGGAAGCGGAGTTCTTGCATCTCCAACAAGGGGATATGAGTGTAGCTGAGTATGAACGGAAATTTCAGATGTTGTCTCGGTTTGCTCCTACTTTTGTGGCCACTGAAGCTGAGAAATATCGTAGGTTTGAATTGGGCCTGCGAGGCGAGATTCGAGCCATCGTGACGGCTGAATCGTTTGCTACTCTCCGAGATTTGTCAGATGCTGCGGTGAGGGTTGAGGCCAGTTTGCCGGTGCGACGCCGGGAACCATGTTTTTCTAGCGCTTTGAGCCAGCGGACACTGAAAAGGGGTAGCTTCGGTGGAGCATCGTCGTCGGGCGATGATCGTTTTGGTAGGCCTGGTAGTTTCCAGAGTTCAGGATTCCGTGGTTACCAAGCACAGCCGACTCCGCAAGCTAGTGCGACGTCTGTTGCGTCGACAGGGCGACCAGGTTCTTCTGGTCGAGATGTTTGTTTCTACTGCGGAGAGCGAGGTCATTTTCGACGGGAGTGTCCATTGCTGCCACAAGAAGGTGGTGTAGGCAGAGGAGCAGCGGAGCCTGGGCAGAGTACAGCGTCAGGGACAGCGAGCACAAGAAGAGGTGCTGGTACTACTAGTAGTTCGAGGGGACGTGGTAGAGCGTCGGGATCTCAGGCCCGAGTGTTTTCGATGACTCAGCAGGAGGTCCAGTCGGTACCAGATGCGGGGATAGGTACTTGTTTTATTTTGGTTGTGTTGCACTTAGTTTTGTGGTTGTTGGATCCTAGGGTAGAGTTTAGAGGGAGTTTCCCTAGGTGGACTGGGGAGTGTTGTAGTGGTAGGATGATGGAAGGAATAGGAAAGGAGTAACTATAACTGATTGATATGAGGTTATTGAAGGAGAGAACCCACAAGCTAGAGTTTGCCTTTAGGACTTTGTAGATTTATTCCGATAGTGGTCGAAGTAACAACAGAGGGAGGAGCCAGCCAGTAGGGAAGTATTTGTGGTTGGTTGCACGCGAGGATGTGCCCTGTGACGTCTATCGGGTACTCCATATGAGGTATTGTAAAATACCTTTGTTTTCTGTTCATAGAGTTTCCCTTGCGTACACCTAGTTGGGGATAGGGTGAAATACCCAAGGTGGAAATGATAGACAGGAAACCCAGGAGAGGTTGTTATTTACCAGGTAGGAGACCCTAGGTGTCAGGAACTAGCTGTGGAATTTCGGGGACGAAATTCTATTTAGGTGGGTAGATTGTAACAACCCGTCCCGAGAACCGGGATTAGTAGGGTGATTAAGGTGGGCTTAGCGAGGCTAAACGGTGGTTAGGTGGTCTCAATAAGGTCCTTAGCGTAGAATGACGATTTTGCCCCTAGTTTGGGCAAAAATGTTGACTTTAGTTCGGGTGGTCGGATGGACTTTGACCAGTGACCATGACGTAGGTTAGGACGTCACGAATCCGTAGGCAGGTGGCACGCCTGATTCCGACATCCGAGGAAGAAGTTATGATGTTCGGAAGGTTGAGGGCATAACCGTAATTTGGTTAAAAGAAGGGGAAACGTTGACTTTTTGGACGATCGGGTTTTGGTACGTTGACCTAGGATGATTACGTAGATCTCGTCGTCCTGAGTCCGATGACAGACGGCACGTATTCATCGGACTTACGAGGTGTGAGTTACGGGTCTAGAAAGTTAGTGGTAAAACCGTAAAATTGGGATAAAAGGAGGGGCAGTTTGGTCTTTCTGCACATTGGGATTTGTGCAACATAGAAGGGAAATGGATGGCTGGGATTGGACCATGTGGGAGTGCATGGATTGGATGGTGACATGTGGCAAGTGTGTAGAGGGTTCTGGTTGAATCCTGTACAAGCACGGCCCAAATAATTGGGGTGCAACCGTGCTCGTGTTCTTCGACACAGAGAGAAACAGAGGGAGAGAATTGAGAGGCTTGAAGGTTGATCGAGGGTGCTGGTGAGTTTGTGACTGTGTGTGGGTTGTTCAGAGAGTGAGAGGGAAGCAGGGAGGAGGTGTGGACTTGTTGGCCGTGTGTGTGAGGGGAGTGAGGGCCACGGGAAAAACCAGAGAAAACAGGGAAGAAGTGAGTGGTTGTGGGTGGTGTCGCGGCCGTGATCGACCAATCGAGGCCAATAGAAGCGTCTAGAGGACGGGAGGAGCTACTGTCTCACGGCTGGGGTCGCGACGGCGATCGGAGGACAGGTAATTTCTCATCCTCTTCTATTTGCTCTGTTTAGCCGTTGAGTTTCAAGTCGAGAGTCGTGAGTCTAGAGGTCGAATCGAGGTTCATAAGCAGATCTAGGGGACTCAGTGGAGGTCTGGGATTCTATTGAGTATGTTGCGGTGACGGGGAGGTACACAGCGGAGGATGGCACGACAAGGGTGTTCTGGTGCTCTGTTTTAGCCGTGGGTTCAAACGGCGAGTCGTGAAGGTAGAGGCTGAGTCGAAGGTCTAGGAGGGTTGGTTTAGATTCAGTGAGGCCCTAGAAAGAGTCTGGGACAACCACCGTGAAGGGAGGAGAGCTGGGTGGCCGGGAAGGAAAACAGGGGCTATTGGGCCGTCTGGTTTCGAGTTCAGTCGACGGTGTAGAGGCTGTGTCGAGGTGTTTGGAGGACGGGAATGGATAGGGTAGGACTGGACGATGGGAATGGTGAAGAAAGGGAGAGAAATCGTGCAGGCACGGCGGTGAACCGCTGACGCCGGTTCAGGTTGCAGACTACTGTAAGGAACCGGGTCTGCTCGAGGTTGAAGGGCACTGTAGCAGGCGCGTGAGGGCCATGCGCAGCCACTTTGGGCAGCGCGTGGGGGCGCGTGCGGCGGTTCTGGGGAAAACGATCAACATGGTTTTTGGTCTAGGAGTTGTGACGAGTCCATTGGCTTTGGTTTCGGGTTAATCGAACGTCGAATCGAAGTAGTCCGCGAGGGTGAAAGTTTAGGGTTCCGGTTCGTTACGTTTAGGACCCGGGGATTTTTGAGGGAATGTAGGTGGATACTTGTGGACGTGTTAGTGACGTAATTTGGTGGTTGTTGACAGGATCGGGATTTCCCGAGGAAGCCGAGGAACGTGCAGGACGTTCGGGACGTGATTGAGGGCTCGATACTGTGAGTGGACTCTTTCCTTAAACTCGAACATGCATAACTGTTTTCTATACTTGTTTTATATATGTGATTTCATGATTTTTGGATTTATGATGTGATTTTACATAATTGCACGTTTTTCGAGAAAATACGGTATGCGGCACGTTTTACGATAAAAAGTTGATTTCTGATTAGAATGTTTTAGTTTTGGGATTTCAAATGATAAATGATTTCAATGATTATAAAGGGATTTTGGAACATGATTTCGATAATCAAGGGTTTTCGGTTTTAAAATCAGATTTCGGAAAGCGGACTTTGGTTTAAAATTGAAAAGTGAATTTCCGGATTTGGGTTCGGAATGACGGTTCTGGACGCCAGAAGGGCTTCAGACCGGTGATTTCGGATTCGAGTTTGGCGATGGATTTTGAATTGGTTTTACACTGAATTGGGATTGAATTTGCTGGATCTGGATATGGGTTTAAAGACCCGGATATTGATTTGACGGGGGACGGGCCCGGATTGAGTTTAAAGACTCGAGAGTTTAAAGACTCGAATATATTGATATTTTCCCCGTAGGCCTTTGAGTTTAAAGACTCGGGAGTTTAAAGACTCGGATATGATTAAGGCCTGGATTGAGTTTAAAGACTCGAGAGTTTAAAGACTCGGATAGGTCCAGCAGGTTTGATCGGAAAATAATGAATTGATGTTTATGGTTTCTGATACAGTTTTATAATACATATGCTGTGATTTCTATAACTGTTTTATAGTGTTTCTGTTTCTTATGATGTGGTTTATGGTACTTTGGTTTCTCACTGTTTTAATAACTGGGGTATGCATGTGGTTTTCAAAACGGAGGGTTAAACTCGGTTTTCTGATAAATGGTTTTAGAACCTTTCTTTTATTATGGTCCACTCACATCTTCTGTTTTAAATTGCCCTCCAGGTTGTGGAGATAGCGCGGGGTCTTGACGTCGAGGCAGCGTCTGAGGCATAGACATTTCGTGAGGGTTCCCGGAGTGTTTACATTTCTTCCGCGTGCGTGTAAAAATAATCGGTTTTTATTTGTTGTACTATGTACTATGCTCTGTAAACTTTAACTTCGGTTTTTTTTGAGTGCTTTCTCCTGCGTCTGACTGTTTTTGTGTCGGGGTGTTAGACGGGAGCAGGATTTACCTCGGGTTTCGGGGTGAAACCGGGGTGGGTCCTGACAATATCAACATGTGCAACCGTTCATTAATTAATTAAGGTAACTAAGTGCCACTAATCCAAAACCTAAGCCACTAATCTCCCTCTTATGGTGACAAGTGTCACTACATAACCAAATCCTCATCCAATTAGGCTGAATCAGCCATTTATTAACCAATTATTCTAGCTGTGGCAAATTACCATTTTGCCCTTCCTACAATAAATTACCAAAATGCCCTTCCTACAATAAATTACCAAAATGCCCCTCATCGTTCTAGAACCATAACTTTTTCGTTCGGACTCTGATTGACGCATGCCGCCTGTCTACGGATTCAGCGTCCCGAGATCTATCCAACGGTACTCCCGGAAAGTCCAAACATGGTCTCGATCAAAAAGTCAACTTTCGGCCCCTTTTACCAACTTCCGCACGTCATTACTTTCTCCTCGCATGTCGAAATCGGGCATGCCACCTGTTTATGAACTCGTGACGTCCCGAACTACGTCACGGTCATCGGTCAAAGTCCGTTTAACTGCTCAAATTAAAAGTCAACTTTTCGCCCAATTCCGGGGGCAAAATCGTCATTTTCTTCAAATTTTTCCAAATTTTCATATTTCGAATTTCCGGGGTGTCACATACTTAGCCCATAAACCTAACCGACCAGAATCGAATAAACACCACATATGTCGTGCCATAAGGGTGACATTCTAGATATGCAACTCCCGCAAGCCGAAACCCCCTATGGGCTTAGGACAACAAACTTCCTTCCAAGCCACATTCGCATGATAGTTCCCAACTGACTTGCCCGACCATAAATATCTCCAAAACTTTAGCTTAATGCGACAAATTATTTTATTAGGCAAATATAGGTGCGAAGCCCAGTAAACTTGAAGACTAGACACCACAGATTTAATCAACAAAAGCCTTCCAGCCAAGGACAGCTTACGGTGCTCCCAGCTACCAAAATGGTCATTAACACGCTCAAGCAAAGGCTGACAATCAAGAAACCCATGCTTTGAAGAGATCAGAGGAACCCTAAGATACCTCACAAGCAAGGATCCAGTAGAAAATCCAAACACCTCCCTAACCCTTCCCTTAAGTGCATCAGACCCACCAGGTCAGGACCTAACCCTCCTCGGTCAGGACCCGACTCTAGCACAATATTTTCCTCTTTGGGCCTCCTAGCCCTCACGGTTTTGTTTTCGGGAGCTCACGGTGCAACTTCCTAGGGGGTCACCCATCATGGAATTACACCAACCTTAACTTGCTTAATTTTGGAGTTCCAATCGAACTCAAAGCCACTGAACTCCCAAAAGGTCTCGTTTAGATCAGAGTAGCGCAACTGCTTCCTCTATCTAACACGATATCGTCCCCAACGGATTTTGTTCCCTAGACCTTATGCTACTTGGACCCCCACGGTCAGTCCTAAGCCAGCGCACTCACGAGAGGTCTCGTTTAGATAGGTGTGTGTCTGCACCTTTAAAACACACCACCATTCCCCTCCCGGACCATTCCTATCTCGTAGGAATGTAGAATCGTTCACCATTCTTTTCAGGGCATGGGTCTTACACACCGGTCATGAAAACCTCAATCTTAGCTAGATTAGGAGTTAGACCAGACAAGGCATAAAACAGCAAAATTGAATCCTTGATAACTTTGGCAGAGTACCGGTCTCCATTGCAGAAAACCAACAGATCATTAGCAAAAGTCAAGTGCGTCAAACCAACTTTACTACATTTCTAATGGAACTTGAACCGGGGAGAGACAATAATCCGGGAATTAATGATAAGGGACAAGATATCCATGGCAATAATGAACAAAAAAGGCAACAATGGGTCACCCTGCCTAAGCCCTCGTTTCCCTGAGAAATACCCAATCTACTCCCCATTGACTGCAACAAATAATTATTTTGCCCAAAACTGAGAGAGATAATTAAATTATTATATTAAATCACATTTTGGGAGTTGAAGAAAAAAATAAGAATATGGAGGGTGCTGAGAGGGACCCACCTGAGCAGGATAATTTTATACATATTGCAAATAGCCTGAAGATTTTCTGAACAATAGATTTTGTTTTATTCTAACATAATTTAAAAAATCAATCTTTTTATTACCCGGGTATGGGAATCTCTTACATCTGCAAGCACGTCAGACATTAATACCCTTAAATCATTTTTATTAGAAAAAACACTTATAACGCTCGAGCATTGATAATTGACAATAATTTCTGGGACCCTTTTTTACTTTGATCTGACAAACAATCAATCAATCCATTATAGTTAGTTTGTAGGTGTAACAAACAGAGGGTAACTACTAAAGCATCAAGAATTGAAGTTTGTAATCAGCTCTAACTTGTCTTCAAGAAGAAGCACATTCAAATTCATGAGTCCCACAAGCTGAATGATGATACCTGCAGAAGCTAAGTCTACAATGCTTTCCTCCAAAACTAATTATATTCCAATCATAACAAAAAACAATCCAAAGGGCCAAGCCCCATCTTCAAACCCTAGAAGAATAGGGCACGAACTCTGGAAGAATGGGGCACGAACCCTAGAAAGAATAGGGCAAGTTTGTGACTTGAGATTACTTCTGTAGGCCGGCGGGGCTGGGGCTAAGTGATGGAATGCTGGCTTGTGTTACTACTTACAAGCTATTCCATACACTTGGTTTATGATTCAGGCACTGGACAATGAGGCCATGCTAAGCTCAATGCTTGCGAACTCGGATTTTGAAATACTCCTTCCTGTTTCTCTGGTGAGATGACACCCATCAGCCAATGTTTGTTGCAGCGGATCAAGAACACTTTGTATAAACCTCAGGATTGTCCCATCTGCAGCAACAGACTCACTCATCCACTGATAAATATTTTCCGAGCATGAATTAAAGATTTTTTAGGTCAATACCTTTTGCAGCCACATGCTCCACAAACAGGTACAACCCGCCTGGTCTCAGCACTCTCTTTTATCTCTGAAAGATAAGGGAAAAACACAGATGCTCCCGTCAAATCTGGCATCCGCGTTTCTGGAACATGATGCCATAAGAGATTTCGAGCTCATGCTATGACTTTTTCATGAAACAAGAGATTCATAGAAGCTTTCATTACCTTTCAGAGTCTTATCAACATCTTTAACGGAACACAATACTAAAGTGCCAACAACTGCATCGGCAGAAGCATCGTCTAATGGAATAGCGCCACCCACCCCACCCCCCCCAAACTGGTTATGAGATCAGCATTTCCAATATCTGAAAACTAACTTTCTAGCAAATACACAAAAAAAGAAAATACCAAAAAAACGAAGAAAAACTAGAAACCGAAAATCATGTAATGTCACAAGGGAACTATGAAGTTTCACATACTGCTTGTATGAACTCAAAATTCAAAGGGGGGTGACCAGCAGCCATGGCAGCTTCCCGGGCATACTTCTCCATCTTCATGTTCGGATCCACACCAAACACCCGAACACCACTATCAGCAGCATAGTATCTAAAATTGGGGCCAGTTCCTATGCCAATTTCCAACACCTGCTCGGCTTTTCCCTTCAGTTGGGCAAAGAGCACTGATATGTAACCTGAAATCTTACCCCTCAAATTGAAATCAGAGTTACAAAAATCCTCAAACTTACTCCAAGTCAAATTTGCAACATTAATATTTACCAGCAATCACTAACCTCGTGCTCATAAGATTGCATATATGAATTCAACACTGATGCATAAAACTCCTCGTACCAGTCTGGTCTTGGAGGGTGAACTTTTTCTAACATGGCCTGAGCATTCATCAACATTAAAAGACAACAAAACTTTCGGGAAACTGTCAGAAAACAAGAACATGATTACCGTACGTACCGTATAATAATCAGAAGGCACTCTGGAAGCGACGGAGATGGAGGAGCAAGTTGGGAATAAAGACATGGCCACTGCGGCTTGAATCAACCGCCTTCTTCCGCACGAACATAAGCCGCTAACACGGAACGAGGCCGGCGCCGTTGACTTGGCAGTTGAAGAAGAATCTGGGTTGACTCCGGTTGGAGAACTGGACCGCAATGTGATTAGGCCACGTGGCACAATGTTTGAGAAGAAGGGAATTGTGGGGAGGATCATTTCTCCGGCGGTTAGTGGTGGTTCTTTCTAGTTGCTTCAGTTCAATTATGATGATAACATGCTCATAGCCAAACGACCGTACAAAGTACAAACTCTGTCGTTTTAACCTTACTAGTAATAATTATGGTGAATTGAAGACCAACGCGGTGAAGATGTAACAGTTAAAATTCTGGCCTGAGTGTATATTCATAATGCTTTTTCAGTATAAGCATTCCATCATGCAATTCAAGTAAAATGAAATGTCACATCCTTAACCAGTGTGTACACGATTAATGTTACATGGTACAAACAACCAGTAAAAAAATTGGCCTGTTTATCTTATTTGGTCTGGCACCTTATAGGTAAGATCTGAGTCTCGGGTTCAAAGTTGAAGAACAAGCAGGCAGCAGAAGCTACTCATGGTGGCTCTGATCCTCATCGGCGGTGCTGTCATTGCTACCACCGTCTAATTGGTCCTCAGGAGAAGTGCTATCAATGCCGCCTTCTGTTGAAGGAATAGGAGGAGTTCAAGTGGTGAACATAGTTCTTTTGACATGTACAAGATTTTTACCATTTAAATTGGTAATTGAATGCATATAGTCACATACCATCATCACCGGCACGAGAATAGGCTGAGCGCCTTGAACGCCCTTGCTGGTGTGGTGTGGGCTGATGACAACAATCAAGACAAAATAGAAGATCAAAATTCAAAACTACCATAAATGAATTGAGGGCATCAATGCAAGCACACTAACTTGATGCATAGCAAACAATGGCATTAGATTTTGCATCAAATATACCTGAAGCTTTGGACGGAGGGCTTCAAGTGGCCCTTTCGGCTTTGCTCCTTGCTGTTGAAGAAGTTAAAAAGAACAGAGATGGGCAATGAGATTTAGGCATTTAAACTTCATAGTTATAGAAACTACAATTTAAGCAAATCCAAGTGAGTACCTTTCCCAATGCCCAATCAGCAGAATCAAAGTACGCCCGCTCATGGTCCTGACAGAAATGTTAACTTGTTTGTTGGTGTTTATCTTGATGAAGATAACACTAGAGAGACAATGCCAAAAATTACCTTGGATATCAGTGGAGGCTTCCTTGGTAGTATGCCTCCATACTTTTTCTTAATTGTTGCCTCCTGCAGAAGACAAAATTTTAGCCAATTATCCTATTGCGTAACTTCCCATGACCGTTAAAATAAGCTGATGATACAAGGTTTAATCACGATCGAAACTTTTTAAGAAAGAAAGAGAATTTCAATGGGAAAGAAACATTTTGCATTAATAGTTGACAGGGACACAGTTGAAAAAGTTTGGACCCTAATTTGGGGAGCAGAGTTGCACCTCCTGCTTGGCTGAAGGCATAGGATGTTCTTGAGTTTCGCTGTTTAGGTCTTCCCCGTCATTGGCACCAACACCTTGATCATTGGGAGCATTATCAACATGCTCTTGCTCCTTTACCTCCTCCATGTTTGTATCTGCCATATTATGCTCTAGGCACAGTCAACTGCAAAAACAAAAGACTCTTTACTCTAACAAAACAAATTAAAGGCAGTCCTTTCTTTGCAATGTCCAAATAAGTGACACAGTTCCTTCGTTTATAAAATCTCATCACTACGATTTTTAACTAGAGCCTATTCATTAGTTGAAACCTATGTATCAAATAAAAACACTTGTATTTGCGAATTTTTCCCACATATAACCCTGTGAAGAAATATAACTATGATTATGTGCATAAATCATTGATGCCACAAAAACGCACTGAAATAATTACCCTAACATCTTGTCATATTTCATCATCTTATCTCAAGCATCGCTCGTTATCTATTAAAGTCTAGCTAGATCTGTACCCCTTTGTTTTTCTCTATTTTTGTTGGACATCAAAACTTATTTACACAACAGGAGACAGCCCTTCAACAAGGCTCCCAACTCCCTAATCCCGAACTTGACTACAAATTGTGAAGCATCTGCTTGTTCATCATGAACCCAATCATCAACTATGATATTACCCTTTACCCAAAATAGCTGGGATCAGCATCTTGAAGATGATAAAGCAAAATGGAAGAGAAAAAAGTCCAATTTTGTGTGGGAAGATGCAAATATTCCCACTCTCATATCCAGCATAAGAAATAAATCACAGACAGCTGATTTGATTAGATAACAACTAGAATTCAAGTTCATATACATGCAAACCTTCAAATCATTCCCCACTTCAAAAAACGCTTGAGTTGGTGCAACCACAATTGAATATAAGCATGACTCAGATTAGAGATACATATCAAAATTGAGAATCACGATACAGAGCAACTGGATCACGAACCTTTAGAAGAACTAGAACCCCCGCCCAAAATAAGCAAGACCGAGATTAGAGATATCAGTGAGAAGTAACTAGGTAGCTAAGTTGTTTGATTTACAGCACAAATTTAACTTGAACATCAAGATTGTAGAACTAAGCAAGACGATAACTGAAACGAAGTTGGGGATGATTACCTGAGGAAAGATCGCAGTGGGAAAACCGAAGACGAAATGGGTGATCTGATTGCGAAGCAGCAGAGGGTATGAAAGAAGCAAGCCTACAAACTACGCTAAAATACGCTCTCCCTTGAGTCGGCTTAAAGGGCGGGTACCAAGAGTTGTCGGCTTTAGACAACTTGAGTCTTCTTGAGACAGTATGGGCTTTCACAGTTGATCAAGGTCAATCTTATTCGATTGGGCCTTAACTTGAACGGGTAATTGAGTGTTACAAACTTACAACAGAACACTGCAATTGTGGATATGTCGATGTCGATATGTTATTCATAGCCTTCCCTCAATAAAAAAGAACAATTGTCGATAACTCCAAGAGAATATCAACCACATGTCAACTTATCTGCAATTGCAGTTTTGAATACATGCCGGATATTTCCCCAAGTGATACATCTCGCCCTAAATTACAAAATGGATTTCTTCCTAAAAAAACAATATCATTAAAGAGAATAAATTCAAATTTAAGAGATTAAACTGAGAATTAGTAAATATGTAAAATCGAATTTGATGTCAAAATTTTGTAGAATTATAATAAATAAAGTCAGTTTTAATTCTTTGTACCATTAAACATGAATAATTAGTCCATATCAATACCCTATAACCATTTTCATCATATTTTAGTAGTGTCCCATACACTATTACTGTATTACATCACAAATCAATACAACTTTTGAAAAATTCGACATTTCATTTGGCACGCAAATTTATTTTGCTTCCGAATCCATCATGGCCTCATGCCCTCATCATCCCATCCAGAGTCTCAGACATGATTTTGGCAAAGTGATAAGCTTCTGTTTCCAAGAAAAGCATAAAAAGTATCTAGATTGATGGAGCTAGGGTTGATAGATCATTTCATTTTCTACGTTATTTACTAAATTGTTGACCTACTCTTAGCGTTTTGGTGACTGAAACAATCTCTAGACTCTAGCTGGTTTGGATCTGAATTTGTTAACAGACCCATGCCCCTAATGCCACCCCCCATCACCGATAAGTCTCTCCCACTTTCATTCCGCATTAATTGAACCTAACGTCATGATATGAGCCAACAAAATGATTAATATTGATACATATATGTGATGTGAACGTTACACCAAAATATGCAAAGAGTGGTCTGAGCTAGCAAGTCTTTATATTCAAAGAAATGGAGCTCGTTCGCTCCTCAGTAAACTGGGAATCTTCTCTTTTCCTTTTCCAACCATGGGTGCAATTGGATGAATCATCACCTAAGGTCTTCAATGCAAATGTGAGATAATGGCACAGATGTGGTGCAGCCAAGGATGACTTGCCGGTAAGTATGACGGCTAATTAATCAATCTGGTAGCGATTATCGGCAAGTTGTTTTTAGCTACATCTCTATCTCATGTTTACATGTTAGATCTACGATGAGAATGATCACAATGGCAATTGGCAAGGAGGGAACAATAGTACAAGACCCACACAAGATTGAAATATATGCCATGCCCTATTGGCATCGGCAGCGGTAGGTAATCTCATTCTGCTTCATTATCTAATCAAGCACCATATATACTATTTGTCATTAATAAAGGTCTGTCCAGGTTATGCAAGTCTAAAATCGCAAAACAAGTTTAGATTTGAAGTACTGTCTTTAAACTTAGTAGTTGGATAGCTTAACGGTGCTGTTTGATAATTTAACGGTGCAACTCAGGTGTGTTGGACAAGCTCGGATAAACTCGAGTTTGAACACATTTCAGGTTGGGTTCAGGTTAGTGCCTTCAGCTCACAAATTCAAAGTTACTATTTCTTAATTAGGGAAAAACTCAAATATTCTCATTAAACAATCACCCTCGGTTTAAAATTACATATTTTCTTAGCAAATGCATTTGTAGAGTTCAACAATTTGAATAAATGCACATGTAGAATTTGGGATCTAAAATTGAATTTGATGGGGACTTCAACTCAACTCAACCTGATAAATGTTCTGTATGAAGTTGGCTTGGGTGTAGGCTTTTTTCTTTTTCTTTTCTCTCTAATCTAAACGCACCCAATTGGATTAGTTCAACATAGAAAGATTCAGTTTTTGTTTTTGTTTTGTTTTTTTTTTTAATATCAAGACAGATTCAGGTTTACTCAACCAAAATTGCACCCGAAGCTCAATAAGTACGAGGTTTTACGCAAACCACGACATTAACTACAAGTTTGGATCCTAATAAAGCCACCAAACCCACTAAAACTGTGACATCGTTGTCCACGCACTTTATCACTTGGGAGTGACTTCACACTCCCAATTGCCCAATTTCCTATTAACCAGGCATGTCATCACAAACCATAATTACCTGTTCATTGTTGGAGTTGGCAGATATGGCTCATGGTTCACAATTAAAATACACACCAAGTGTGAGCATGCAGGTAGGAATTAATATTGCCACTAAAAAATAATACAAACTTTAGACCTTAAAAGAATCATACAAATTAGTATAAATGCATGGCTTCATCACTCCAACACCTACAACCACACTTCACAAGTTCCCTTAAAGCTTCGAAGATAAGAAGATTAATTACTTAATTAAAAAATATGAAAGCAGGAGGAGCAATTGAGGCAACTGAAACCACCAAACAAATCCCAAAACTGAAGATGAACAGACTGCTTTCTGTTCTCACTACACCAAAAGAGGCTTTTTAGGGCGCACAATGTGCGCCTTAAAAGGGTTTTTAGGGCGCGCAGATGTGCGCCTTAAAAAGCCATGCCGTAAAAAGCTCTCACTATTCGAGGCATACAATGCACGCCTTAAATGCTGATATTTAAGGCGCGCGATGTGCGCCTTAAAAGGATTTTTAGGGCACTCGAATGCACGCCTGAAAAGACCATGCCATAAAAAGTCCCCATTATTTAAGGCATATAATGTGCACCTTAAATACTTATATTTAAGGCACGCAATGTGTGCCTTAAAAGGATTTGAGCGCTTTAAAAAGTCATTCCTTAAAAAGCCCTCACTATTCACTTATTAATTTATATAGATTTCTATTTATACCAATGTCATGCATTGTATAGTATTTTCAGCATAAAAAAATAAATAATCAATTTACAAGTACACCAAACATAAGAAATAAATACTTCATTCATTGATAGTAATTCAATAAAGAAGTAACAAATTGAGGTGTTTGAATAAAATAAAAAAAATAAAACCAACCATTATCAAATTTGTTTTGAATCCTAATGAACATAATCCCTAAACAAAAACTACGTCTACCACTTCATATTTTTTCCAAATAATACAAAAATATCTTCAAACACAAGGTTTCGAGTTGGATAATCTTTCGCTCCTCTTCCACAATGCCTATTTTAGCCTTGGTAAGAACATCCTTGCTTGGGAAACACAATTGAATAGAATAAGCACTTCGATAAATTCATGGGAGATCAATCAAATATATAAAGGAAAAAACAAAACAGACATCTTAACAAGTACACATGTATACACATTCCTCATTGAACAATGGAATTGAAGTTGCTATCAGAAAGGGAAGAAATACATGACATTCCAGCAGTTTGTTGAGGACTACAAGAAAATCCAAAACTAGAAATTTCTGGCTTTGCTTTAGTATCATCTACCATTGATTTGTACTTCTTCCATTGTGAAACATGAACAAACTTAAAGAAAATGCCCCAAAAATAAATTATCAATCCTAAACTTTGAGAGTTATAAATTAGTTTCAAGCCTAAAAATGTTGACCAAATTAAAGTAGCAAAGTAAACATATCTTTCAACTTGTCTTCTCATCTTCCAGGGTTCAGTCTCCATTTCTAGCCAACACAGGCACATGATCAATTCCTGTTCAGACCACAACACTAGTGCAGAAACGCTAGTGTTAATTTTCTTAGGGAAAATTTGAAAAAGAAAAATAATAAGTGTGTGTGGACTCAAACAACAATCATGGAAAGGAGGCACACACGAAAAGGTGACCCACAAACTGGAAAAAGCTCCAATCCAACTACATTTTCCAAATTGTAATTGCACACAAAAAAATCTCATGGCCTCAAAGGAGAAAACCATGAATTCAATGATTAATATCCAAGGTGGAAGCCACCACCTCAAGTAATAGATGGGTTCACAAATCTAAATAGTATGCGTTCAATAAAAAAGAATTAGCACTGGTAGGGCAACAACAAAACAATAAGACAATGAACTCAATTTCAAAATAATCATCAGCGGGTGTGTAATATTCATCTCTTTTCACCGCAATTGACAGTAGATCCAACCAAAATAAGAAAAGAACAGAACATGAGACATTTACAGTTGTGGAAACCACATGCATCTATGATTGGAATTTACTAACCCGCGTGTGAGGGATTTACCTAGCATTCCTGTTATAACAATAATTGTAAGCATAAATCTTTCCAGTTTTTGTTCAAAGAAATGAGTTAGCAACCAATCAATCAATCAGTCAATGAAGAAAGCCTTATCGAGTAAAGATTAGCACAAATAGCGTACACTTATGTAGATGATTAGGGGGGAAATTGGTACCTTTCCATTGAACTAAACTTTCTATTTTGGCACTCACTGAATTCCATTGTAGTTGCATAACAGAAATACACAGGTTAATACACATTTATAGAGAAGCAGAATTCAATCTCCAGTATAAGAATAATGAGAGCCAGTGAAGAATGGAAGATACCACTTCGGAATCAAAAAAACTTCCAACATATCATTCATCAGTCTGAATCCAAAAAATTACATCTGGAGATCACCTGGTGTGCAAGGATATTTCCTCTACTTTCCACAATCAAAGTGAATATAGAATTATGTAAACATAGAATTTCATCTTTATTATTTGGCATCAGTATTATAGCAGACCCATAGAAAAGGGCCTGTATCAAATCATCAAACCTAGCTGCTACCTTAATTTGACCCTTCACTCTCAATTACACCTTAATTCAGCCCAATAAAACTCATTGTTTTGCATCATTAACAACAGAAGCTATATTGATTATCCTTCCCTGCAAAAATCATTGTTAGAGTAAGATAAGATATTAGACTAAAGGTCAGGGATAAAGATTTCCACATTAATGGTAATACCTTCTTCTTCTTCATCATCATTTTGGTTTCTGCTTGCAAAAGTGATTAGTTCCACAAAGAAACTAAATAGCATTGCAAAATCCAGTGTACAAGGGCAGTTACCTATCAGATCATATATATAGACCGAATGATCGTTAGATCCAGTGTAGATGTACTTTTGTCCAGTACTGCAGTAGCAGGATATAAAGTTAGAAGCAGTATCAGATAACCCTAAACTGTCAAAACAGCCAACTGATTACAAGATGTCATTAGAAGAAACGAATGTCCTCAAACTAGAACAATAGCCAACTAAATTACAGGCTGATTCAATTATAATTGTTTTACTGGACCAACTTCTGTAGGTATAACATACTCCGATAAATTAGCATAGCCGAATCATGGAATGAAACATAATAAAGAACCCAGAAAACATTGAACTAAGAATTTGAATCCCCTAGTTAGATCCAAGACAAAAAATAAATAATTGAACTTAGTTTCATTCATTTTGCACGCCAAACCACTAATTAGATTGTTTTCCATTGATAAAAACAGTATGATGGCACATGAACTAACTTCAACAACTGCAATCTGAGCTGTAACATGCTCAAACTCAAGCATGTGTACTAAAAGAAGACAACAAAGTTTGATCATCAAAGAGGAATGTTTTTTTGTTCTTACCAGTCGTCTGGGGAAGTTTTAACAGCTTGATCAAAATAAGTTTCCGCTCGCTCAGCATCCTTCTGTGTGTTCCAAATTAGATCACCATAGTGATAAGGTATTCGCATCACTCGGATTGGCCAAGATTACTCTTCCAAAGTAATCCTCTGCTTTTGCATAATCTCCTTGAACCTATTCACATTTTAATTATTAAGAACCACTCCAAATTGATTAAAAAAAAAGGGAACTTCGGCAAAAACATTGTGTCACAAAGATCAAACAGAAAAACACTTGACCCAATATGCAACAAATCGATTTTTTTTTCTTTAGTTTTGTTTTCCAATTACTTATAGAATAATAACCAATTGATTTAGATGAAAAACATTCTTCATTCTTTTGATCAATTTTCTCAACAACCAAACAAGAAATTGGACAGATACCTCTTTTAGAAACTTTGCATAGTTTCCAAGTACGAGTGCATTGCCACATACTCTCACAAACCTTCTGTACCAATATCCCACGAAATGCCCAAAACATCAAGTTAAGTATTTCTAATGTTTTAACCAATTTTAACAAAATAATTAAACCCATAACTGGACTCAATAAGCAGAATTGACTATGATAACTACTATTTAATCAATCAATCGAACACATTCCAGATCATATCCATAGAACAGTAATAAAATTAAAAGAAGAAAACAAAATCTGTTTCACATCTTTGCAAAAGGTAAGAAAACGAAACCTGTTTCACGTCTCTAGAATTTCTTAACCTAAAACAAAAAAAAAAAACCACAAATCTTGATCAATTCATTAGAAGATGTACATATTCAGAAATGTAAAAGAAACAACCAAATAGATATAGTTGTAAGGGAAGGAAGAAGAAGGCAGAGACGACTAGCTAGAGAAGAGCTGATATCTAGGAATAGTTTCTTCTTCAGTGTAGTGGCAGACCTTGGTGTTGATTGAGAACCTACCGAATATGAGAGGCCAAGAACGGAGAGAATATGAAATAAGAGAATCGAGAATCAGAGCAGCGAGTGCCTGCGCAAGAAGCCAGAGAGGCTGGTGCTGAGAATCGTTCTCACAGACTGAGAGACGAGCGTGCATGAGAGGCGGCTAAGCATAGCGAGAACCCAGAGAGGCTGAGTCCGATTTTCCTTTTCCCTAATCGCAGAATGTGAAACCCTTTGTTTATTGTTTAACCAAAAAAATGAAAAAGAAACACAACGTTTCAGAATTTGAGGTTCCAGATCTAAAAACAAACTCCAGCTTGGGCGGGTTAAAAATTGGCTGGGAGGGAACTGAGAAATTTCAGGTTCCAAGTTTAAAATTTTTTACGGCGCTTTATTTTCTTTTGTTTTTACGACCTGCTTTTGTGCGCCTTAGAAATGCAGAGTTTAAGGCGCACATTGCGCACCTTAAAATAATTTTTTTAAGGCACACATAAAAAGCACGCCTTAAAAATCAACTATTTAAGGCGCACAGATAATGCACGCCTTAAATAATATAAATATAGGTTTTTTATGGCGTGCAAAAATGCACGCCCTAAAAAGTACCCTTTTAAGGCGCGCATTTTTGTACGCCCTAATTTACGCGCCTTAAAAAACCTTTTTTGGTGTAGTGTCTTGACCTCATTCTTCGAGTCATTGCCGTGCTTGGAACCCTAGCAAGCGCCATAGCCATGGGAACCGGCAATGAAACACTCCCCTTTGCCGCACGGTTTGTAAGATTCAGAGCTCGATCCAAGGATCTCCCCACATTAACGTAAGAAATTAAGAATATATCTTTAGTTTCGCAAATTTACTATATTTGTTCGAGAACTGCTAAAATTGTGTACGTACAATATATGCTCATGTCACTTAGGTTCTTTGTGATTGTCAATTCAATCGCATGCGTCTACCTTCTCCTTTCGCTTCCTCTATCTTTCGTCAACATCATCAGGACAGCAACAGTAAACAGCATGCAGGATCATCTTGGTCATTTCCGACACGGTAAAAAATCAATGTAAGTAACATTTACTGCTACCGTAGTAGCATTGCTTGATACATATGCACTTGCTCTTTTAATTTTGTGAAGGTGATGATGGGTCTTGTTACGTCTGGAGCTTCAGCAGCAGCAGCCATAGTTCACCAACTGGTTCGCCTTTTTCTGGCAATTCAACAGCTTCTGTGGGCGAATTTCCGGCTTTCTCATTGGATCCTTCGTCGCCATAACTGTTCTCATACTGCTAATCATCATGTCATCTGTTGCAATTTCCCGTCGCTGATGATGTGGCTTTTCCTGTGGATGCGTACAGGAGTTTGTAAATGCGTGACAGGAAAATTTGCTCCACTACAAGAAAACAGGGTTTAGGTCACAATTGTTGATGACACCAAAATAACTTTAGTGCCCTTTATTGTTGTATTGGACACAAACAATATTGCAATATCCTATTTTATTGTATTAGGCACCAATAATTTTGATATGTTTCATTTTTTAAAAAGAACACAATTGTTTGTGACCAAAAACTGATACAATAGACACAAAAGTTTTTGTTAGAACTCTCACTAAATGGAGGCACAATTAATCGTGCGTAAAAAGTTGATATTTTGTGCATCAAATAACACAATTGATATATTTGTGTTTTTTTTTTTGTTAATTAGAGGACCCACCTGGTCTAAACAGATCAGTAGGTGTAGCGTGTTTGTGCCCTTTAGTGTTTTGTGCAATTTAAAAATAATAAGGGTCTAACGTTGTGCTCATCATGCAATTGAAAATGAATTATTTTATAACGCAAACGGCACAACTATATTAATTGTGTTATTTATTTAAGGTATTTGATATACCAAAGGGCACAAATGTTACATTTGTTTCTCGATTGTACTAAATATCTGCAACAACTCTCTCCTCTCCTATTTTTACATCACCCATCTCCCGCATTTTTTAAGTAAAAAAATCAAATTTTCAACCAAAAGTTTGGAGGGAAATTGAATTATTATTTTTTTAAAACTTCCCGCATTTTTTAAGTAAAAAAATCAAATTTTCAACCAAAAGTTTGGAGGGAAATTGAATTATAATTTTATATGGTAAGTTTATCTATTTTGTAGAGTGGGCTGCCTTCAATTCATTTAAAATTAAAAATATTTAACTTAATAAAGAAATGAAGTTATTTATCTGTAATTATTTTTATTGTTGTGTTAATATATTTTTCACTAAATAATACAACATAATATTAAGTAATACTAATAATAGTTGTATATACAATATTTAACTTAAATTTTTTTATTTTCTCTTTTTATTTATCAAAATATGTTATTAAAGTCATTCCTTGTACCTTAATTTAACTTTCTTATTATTTTTTTCATTTTTGTTTGTTTTTTAATTATTTTCTTACGGAGATGAGGGTCAACAGTAGTAGCCCCCCATTTATGTTTTTTTTCCTTTTTTATAAAGGCCCCATTTATGTTTTTTTTCCTTTTTTATAAAGACCCCATTTATGTTAACAATCAAAACCCTAACACTATTTAATATTTTCTACTAATATGTACAATGAAAACCCAAACATCAGCCGCCCCATTTACTTTCTTTTCCTCTTTTCCAACTTCCTCCCTCTCTCTTCTCTCTTATTTTCTTCAATCTATCTTTCAAACTTGTCATCGATCGATCATGGAGATCGCTATGGGAGAATCCATGGAGAGATAGAGGACGAGATTGAGTGGTGCCGATCGAGAATTCTCAGAAGGCAAGAGTACTCCGAGGAATTTCAAGGGTGCTACCAGCCCATCGACCAAGAGTGGCGCCGACGTCTTTAATGGCTGACATCGACGTTGCAGTTGGTTGTAGACTGACATCGACGCCATCATCTCCTAAGGTTGCAGATTGAGACCAACTCAATCGCCTCTCAAGGTTGTAGATTGAGACCACTGATGGTGCGACTTTGAATGGACGGCGGCGCTGGTGCAAAGACAAATAGGCGATGGTGAGATTAGGAGATTTTAATTTGATTTCCAATTTGGGTTTAATTTTTTTATTTCGAAGTCTGATTTCGAAGTCTGATTTCTTGGTGTATTTGATGTTTCTTCATTTGGGAGTTTCAGGCCAGGTCTGAGAAGAATAAAGAGTCGAAGATGAAAATATATGGCAGGAAGGAGGCGATGAGCAGAGGACGGAGGCCCTTCGCGGAGGTAGGCTCCCAGAACAATGTTGTAATGCAATTTTCTTTTTCCGATTGTGTTACTCTGAATCTAATTTGGACTGAAATTTGATTTGGGTTTGGGAAAAGTTGTAAAAGGATATGAGATCAGTCTCTGATATTTGGTTTGAGTTTGTAGATCTAATTCTCTCTTTTTTTGTTTCATATTTCTTGTTCTGATTTGGAATGCAAGTTTTGCTATACTATTTTGTATTTATAATGTGTATTTGAACCTTTGTGTAGAGATATTATGTATTTGTAATTAGTATTTATAGCAAATGTGCAAATAATTATACGTATATGAGTAATTATAACAAACAAAAAATGTAGCAATTGTTATATAATTTCAATTAATAAATTTCTTGATATACAAAAAAAAAAGTTTTATTTTTTATTTTTTTTATGAAATATAAATCATTGGGCACCGTTGTATGATTTGTTTACTTTAATGATCAATTATAAAAGGAATTTATATATGAAAAATAATATTATATTATTTTTTTGGACACCAAATAAGTTTTATTTGTGCCCTTTAATTATGGCACAATAATTAGTTTTGTGCGCTTTGATTAATGGTGACGGCCACCTAGTGCACCGACCACCTATTAGTGGCTGCATTGTGGCCATTGGTCATTGGGCACAATAATTTGTGTCTTTAGCGTTAACTCTCCCACCTCTCCTTTGCTTGATTCCACGAGATATGAACGACGATGAAATTGTCATTGGGATTGCTCCCGATCTAGTGTAACCATGTTTAGCTGTGGAAGCTTTGAAGGGTTGTTAAATCTGCAATTGCTGACATCTAACAATTGAATCCCTCCAAGCATGTTAGCTACAAAGACTTGGCCTTTATAGAATATAACATCCCCAAATGCAGCTTCTTGTGGCCTGACAAAAGTCTAATGCTTTTGCCCTGCTTTGCTGAAAGCCAACATGAAATTCCTCCCGTAAATCGCTGCAATGAAGCAATTCTTGAGGTTCCTGATGGGATCAGCGGACAGGATAACCTTGTGGACATAATATTAGGTGTTGGTCATCGCTAGAGCCACAACATCTCTCCCTAAAATGGAATCGTAGCTGAATATCTTTGAGGATTTTTCGTTGCGAAATGTTGTATAATATTGTTGCTCCTTGGTGATCATGATCATTGTTGACGCAAGAAATGGATCAACCTACTCCTGCCTCGCTGAGCTTCCTTCGCGATCCCTCTCGAAATATTGTGGCCTGCACAGGAAGAGGGTAATGCAAAGGGACACCGGTGTGATGCCGGCCGAACAGTCTCCGATGCTTAAGTTAGTTAAGTAGGAGGGTACTGTTGTAATTTAGACAGCGTGAGGGCAAGATTGTCATTACCTTTGGAGGGGATGCCCTTGTATTTATAGTAGCATTGAATGTGTTTGTTGGTGTTTGTCAATGTGGGATAAATGTTGCTGCCTCTAGGAGTTTGACAGGTGTCTTGTGGTGGTCCCGGATAGCATTTATGACTTGTCAGTAAGCCTTGCCGACCAGATTTGGTCTTCCTATGTCGTTCTTGGCTTAGTTGGCGTAATCAGAGACTTGTCTGGGACTGGTGGACCGGGGACAGGTCAGATTGGTTCGGGCTTTTGACCAGGCCGACCAGTTTAGGTATGAACAGAAGTCCCCCAAGTCGTTGACTGAGGTGGATTGCCTCGGTTGAGGGCTTGTATTATGCTTGTCGGCCTGTTCTGGTGCGTAATATGCTAGTCCCCAGTCCCCCAAGCCCTTGATAGAGGAGAAAACCGAAGGATGGGAGTTTAAAACTGGCGTTGGACGGGTGTAAGTGGGTGGCCGATCAGCCTGGGGGTACCCTGCAGGCCGACCACCTTGATCGATCAGCTTGAGCGGGACCTTACACGATGAGCTGACCGATCAGCCTAGGGGGTATCCTGAAGGCCGATCACATGTCACTTGGTGCCAAGGTGAAGGATGTCACCTTGGTCGGTCAGCTTGCGCAGGACCTTGCACGATGAGGTGACCGATCGGCCTAGGGGGTACCCTGAAGGCCGATCACATGTCACTTGGTGCCAAGGTGAAGGATGTCACCTTAGTCGGTCAGCTTGCGCCGGACCTTGCACGATGAGGTGACCGATTGGCCTAGGGGGTACCCTGAAGGCCGATCACATGTCACTTGGTGCCAAGGTGAAGGATGTCACCTTGGTCGGTCAGCTTGCGCAGGACCTTGCACGATGAGGTGACCGATCGGCCTAGGGGGTACCCTGAAGGCCGATCACATGTCACTTGGTGCCAAGGTGAAGGATATCACCTTGGTCGGTCAGCTTGTGCAGGACCTTGCACGATGAGGTGACCGATCGGCCTAGGGGGTACCCTGAAGGCCGATCACATGTCACTTGGTGCCAAGGTGAAGGATGTCACCTTGGTCGGTCAGCTTGCGCAGGACCTTGCACGATGAGGTGACCGATCGGCCTAGGGGGTACCCTGAAGGCCGATCACATGTCACTTGGTGCCAAGGTGAAGGATGTCACCTTGGTCGGTCAGCTTGCGCAGGACCTTACATCACCTTGTAGTGCATTTTAAATGCGCGTGTAAATCGAGGTGACCCTTCCACTTATCGAGGTCGAGGTGACGGTTGGGCTGGCCGACCATGGTAATAACGGCTAGTTTTTTAACCATGGTTAGAATTGGCTAGTATAAAAGGAGTGGAGCCAAGTTCACTTTTTACTTTTTGCTTCCAAGTGAACTGTGAGTGTTGGTGAGAGAAGTACAAAGGCGATTTCCGGCGAGGCAAGGTGATTTCCGAACAAGGTTCACGGCGGTGCTCACGGCGACTTCCAAGCGAAAAAAACACGGTACGTAAATTTTGACCTTGTGATTTGGATTCAAAGTTTGTCTTTTGCAAGAACATGGGATGAACACATATGCATGTTTGTCCCGTGGTTTCTAGATCCGCTAGGTCGGCCAGTAAGGAGAGTCGCATTGTTTCCCATTCTTAGGAGAGTTTTTTTTATATATTTGTAGATGGTGTCTGAAGATTCTCAAGGCACGGACGCCCCGTCTGGAAATGCCTTCGAGGATGATTCGACGGCTTCGGCCGCCTCTGACACACGGTTGAAGACGAGTGGATCGGCTTCAACTTCAGGGACATCTCGGCCAGAGGTGAATCTGAGGTCGCAGGCCGAGGAAGATAGGGATCTGGAGGAGGAGCTTGAAAAAGCTTTTGCCCAGATGCCAGACGAGGCTGTTTCGGCCATTGGTGAGGCCGAACGGTTGATCATTGATGTAGATTCGGTGGGGCAGACCGATGTTTTTGAAGGCATACCACTTGTGTCGGGTCGGTCGAGAGAAAAAGAAGCTGTGGGTACAAGCGATCAAGATGCGACATCCAGGCCGATGTTGATGGAGATTGATGTGGATGATGCAATGAAGCAGGTGACCGTTGCGACATCCGTCTATCACATTGATCGTCAGCTGAGTACGATCAAATGGGATGATATTCAGGCATACCGAGAGGCGTTTCACGTGCCCGATTCAGTTATGATGCGGCTGATTGGGGATAGCGACATGCCGAGTGATCCTCCGGAGCCGTGGACGACCTTCCACCCGGACGTTTTCACGCATGGAGTCATCCTGCCCCTCCACCCCTAGGTGCAAAGGATGGTTGCCCAGGTTGGTGTGGCCATCGGTCAAATCAACCCCAACACCTGGATTGCCCTGACAGGTGTGTACACGGCCTTCAAGTTGGCCGGGAAAGGAGAGCCGTCCTGGGGGCACATAAACTACCTCTATTAGTTTAGAAGGGATAAAACGGGGTGGATTTATGTGGAGGCTAGAGATAGGAAGACCCGGGGGCCGTTCATATGGGATATGCCCACTTCGCAAAAGGCATGGAAGCATCGTTTTGTGTTGGTTTGCGGAGACTGGGAGGGGTCCTACCTAACCGACCAAGATAGGAGAATTCCGAGGAACTATCAGTCGAAAGGTGTGGTTAGTGTTAGGTGTTGTAAGTCGGTTAGGGCTTGTTTTTTGTTTTTTTTTGTAGGCCGTGGCTAATTTGTCTTTGTTTTTGCAGAGGTGTTCAAGTGTCCTAGCGTGACCGACCAGGAAAAAGCTGACTGTGTGGAACTGTTCGAGAGGCTTGACCGAACAGAAAGGAGTAGGGATTTCTTGCGGCTTCCCCAGAATTTGCTGAAGGTCGGCCTGATATCGGAACTTCGTAAGTATCGACTCATCATGCCCTGTGAAAGTGTTGGCTGGCCTGGATAAGTGACTGATTTTTTTTTGTGCAGCTCCTCTGGACTACGTGCTTGCTGCAGCCACCCAGTGCTCGAATCGAATGGCTAAGATTCAAGAGATAATGAAGCAGGCCGAGGATGTGAAGGCCGAGGCTCAGAAAGCTGGGGCGTCATCCAAAGTGGACTTCAGGCAGCCGCTGAAGACGAAGTCTACGACCCGAGTGAAACCGAGGCTATGGATACCGGGGGGTCCAGTCAAGCCGGGGAACAGCCGGCAACTGATGTGGATGAAGCGACGCTGGAGCTTCTTGAGCCCTTGTTCTCAAGTCCCCCTGCGTCGGCCGGTGAGAAGAGGAAGGCGACGCTCGGCAGTTCTCCAGTCGTCATCGAAATAGATGATGCGGCCGAGCAGAGGAGAAAGTTCGTGGCTGAGGCTCGACTTAAGAAGAAAAAGAAGCTGGCTGAGAGGAAGGAAAACAGGGAAGATGAGGAGCCGGCCGAGAAAAAGCGGCAGAAGAGGCAGACCGAGGTGGAGACCCTAGAACAGGTGAGGAACATGGTCGTGCCGTCGCAGACCTCCCTGTTGGCTGGCCGACAGGTGCCGAAGAAGCTGAAAAGGCCGACGCTGGACTCGTCGATCAAGTCCTATTTTGTCAATGCGGAGGGGGAACCGGACTTGATCAGGACGACTGAGGTGGACGACAGCTGGCGGCATCTGAGCACGGCCTTCCACCCCTCGCAGCTGGACTTTATGAACACGGTGGTCCGGGGGTCCCAATATGAGTTGGGTGAGATAGCCGAAGTTCAGCCGAGGGACTTTGCCGACCGTTGTGACAAGACCATGCGGCTTGGCTCTCATGTAAGTTTCTGTTTCGTGGTGCCCCCTTTTTTGTTGTTATTATTTTTTGTTTTTTGGGACTAACGCGGCCTGTGATTTGTGCAGTTTCTTGGAGAAGTGTTCTCGACCTTCCGTCACGCCAGCAACCTCAGGCAGCAAGCCTTGGATATGAAACGGGAAGTGGAAGGGAGGGAGCACGCCTTGGCCGGAAATCAAAGACTGTTCAACCAGGCGCTCGAGGCCAAGGCGGAGCTTGAGCTGAAGGTAAAGGCCCTGGAGGTGGAAGCAGCCGCGAGGGCCGAGGAGGCTAGGCGGGTCCAAGCCGAGTTGGAAGAATCCAGGTCAAGGTTGGCTGAGCAGGAGTCGGCCAATGCGAGGCTAGCCGAGCAGTTGATCTCGGCCAAGAAGGTGGGGATAGAAGAATATAAGGCCTCTCAGGAATGTGAGAAGACCTTCATGAAGTTTGGGGCTGCCTTGGAGGATGGCTTCTACAAGAAGTTGTTGCTGTCTAACCCGGGGGTCTCCATTGCCTTCCCTTGGCTCAAGTCCCCGCCGAGGGTTGAGGATTACCTGGATGATGACGGGAATCCTCTGCCCGATGATGAAGAGGAGGATCTGGATTCTGACGAGGCCGACTAAGCTGAGGCCGAGAAGATGGGCGGTCCACATGCTGAAGATGAAGAAATGACCGAGTTGGGTGGCGACGGCCAGTAGTATAGGCCGCATTCTAAATCTCATTGTAATTTGGCTTAGGCCTGTGTAATGTGACCTTGGTTTTAATAAATAGATATTTTGGTAACTGATGTGTTTGGATTTGAAATAAAATTTGAAATAAGCACCAAGTGTGTCGGACTAAGACCATAATTGGGGACTGTAGGCTTGGTAAGTCAGCCACTGATGGCCGATGGTATCCGTCAGTTTTAGAACATAGACCGGGAAAGTACACCTTGGGAAGGTTTGTAACAAAACTTGAATCGATCACTTGATGAATGTTATTCATAGATCAGTCTGGGTATGCCAGAACATGTTTACAAAAAATGGCCGTGGGCCGTGTGCATTGCGGCGTTTTACAACAACCTATCTGTAGTAATACTTGAGATGGTCCACGTTCCAGGGATGTGGAAGTGTCTTCCCTTCGGAATTTTGCAGCTCGTAAGTCCCCCCTCGGCAGACTCTTGCCACGGTGTATGGTCCTTCCCAGTTTGGGGCAAAGGTGCCTGCTGCCTTGTCCCTGGTGCCATTGTTAACTTTGCGGAGGACCAAGTCCCCCACCCTGAAACTCCTGTGTCGGACTCTCGAGTCGTAGTATCTAGCAACACGCCGCTTGTAGGCCATGTTTTTCAGGTTAGCTTGGTCTCGCCTTTCCTCAATTAGATCGAGGTTGAGGGCAATCTGCTGATCGTTGGTGTCCGGATCGTACGAGATTACACGGTATGAGGTTTCTCCGATCTCCACGGGGATCACGGCCTCTGACCCAAAAGCTAGGGCAAAGGGCGTTTCGTTTGTGGCCGTTTTGTATGAAGTACGGTGCGACCAAAGGACGTCGTTGATTATGTCTGCCCATTTGCCCTTGTCTTCGTCCAGGCGCTTTTTCAGGTTGTACTTGATATTTTTATTGACGGCCTCTACTTGGCCGTTGGACTGGGGGTGTGCAGGGGATGCGAAGAGAAGCTGTATACCGTATGTTTGGCAGAATGCTTTGAAGCGATTGCAGTCGAACTGTTTCCCGTTATCGGTCACGATGGTGTGTGGGATCCCGAAGCGGCAAATGATGTTCTGATATATGAATGATTCGATCTGCGCTGCTATGATGGACGCGAGGGGCTTCGCCTCCGCCCATTTGGTAAAATAGTCTACTGCCACCACAGCGAAGTTTACCCTGCCCTTGCCCGTAGGCATTGGCCCGATGAGGTCGAGTCCCCACTGCGAGAACGGCCATGGGCTCATCATGGAAGTGAGGGGTTCAGCTGGCAAGTGAGGGATCTGGTCGTGTCGCTGACACCTGTCGCATTGCTGTGTGAGGGCAGTGGCATCGGCGAGCATTGTTGGCCAAAAGTATCCCTGGCGGAATGCCTTGTGTGCCAAAGTGCGTGCGCCCGAATGGTCTCCGCATATGCCTTCGTGCATTTCTCGGAGAATGTAGTCTCCTTGTTCCGGCGTGAGGCACTTTAGTAGCGGGGTGGTGAATCCTCGCTTATACAGATGATCGTGCTGAATGGTGTAGCGAGTGGCCTGCCGCCTGATTTTCTTGGCCTCCAGCCTGTCCTCTGGGAGAGAGCCATCATGTAGGTAGGCCCTGATGGGGTCCATCCATGTCGGGCTGGTGTTGATGGTGTATACAGGGTTCGGTCTGGTGCTAGGCCTGTGTTGGACTTCGACTAAAACTTGTCTCCCTTTCTTGTCATCAAGTGAGGATGCCAGTCGAGCCAGGGCATCGGCATGGCCGTTTTCCAATCGTGGGATCTTTGTAACCTCAAAGTTCGTGAACGACCCAAGTAGCTGCCTGGCGAGGGCCAAGTAGAGAGTCATGGATGCGTCCTTGGCCTCGAAATTGTCATTGATCTGGCTGACGACTAGTTGGGAGTCGCTGAAAATGCGTAGTTGCTGGGCCTCCATGTTTCTGGCGAGACGTAGGCCAGCCAGTAGAGCCTCGTATTCTGCCTCGTTGTTGGATACTCGGAAGCTGAACCTTAGAGCGTACTCTAGCTTGACTTGGTCGGGGGAGGTGAGTACTAAGCCGGCCCCCGATCCGTTGTGGCAGGCTGAACCGTCGACGAACAGCGTCCAACAGGGCCGTGTGGGGTCGATGCCAGAGGTAGATGGTCATTCTCCTTCCCTGGCGGGAAGATTCTGCCTGCTGGTATCCTCAGGCGGTATGCACTGGGTGGGTTGGTAAGAGTAGTCGGCGACGAAGTCAGCCACTGCTTGTCCCTTCTCGGCAGTCTTTGCCACATAGTTAATGTCGAACTCGCTGAGCTCAATTGCCCACTTAATCAGTCTGCCCGAGATGTCGGGTTTCTGGAGGACCTGCCAGAGAGGTTTATTAGTGACGACCTTGATTTCGTGTGCCTGAAAGTATGGGCGCAGTTTCTGTGCCGTTACTACCAGTGCAAGTGCCAGCTTCTCCAAGTCGGGGTATCTTGTTTCTGTGTCTTGCAGAGCCTTGCTGACGTAGTAGACCGGGTTCTCGGCACCTGCCCTCCGGGTGATGAGGACTGAGCTTACTGCGGAGGCGGATACTGATAGGTAAAGGAAAAGGTGTTCCCCTGTCTCTAGTCGGGTTAAGAGCGGTGCGCTGCTCATGTACCGCTTGAGCTCTACGAATGCCTTGCTGCACTCGTCCGTCCAGTTGATTCTTTTTCCTTGCCTTTCAATGCCTTAAAGAAGGGAGTGCACTTATCCGTCACCTTGGATATGAATCTTGTGAGGGCCGCTACTCGCCCTGTGAGGCTCTGGATGTCCTTGTGTGTCTGAGGGGGTTGCATGTCCATGATAGCCTTGATTTTTTCAGGGTTGGCCTCGATTCCTCTCTGACTAATCATGTACCCTAGAAACTTGCCCGAACCCACGCCGAAAACGCACTTGGCGGGGTTGAGACGCATCTTGTAGTGTTTGAGGACCTTGAACATTATGGCCAGGTTAGGAACGTGTTCGCCTGCTGTCCTGCTTTTTACAAGCATGTCATCCACGTATACCTCCATGGTTTTGCCAATCTGGTCGGCAAACATGAAGTTAACAAGGCGTTGATAAGTTGCCCCCGCATTCTTCGGGCCAAAAGGCATGACATTATAACAATAGACTCCCAAGTTGGTCCGGAAGCTTGTGTGGATCTGGTCGTCCGGATTCATTAGGATCTGATTGTAGCCCGAATAGGCGTCCATGAAACTGAGCAACTCGTGTCCCGCCGTAGCGTCCACCAGCATGTCAATTTTGGGAAGTGGGAAGTTGTCCTTCGGACATGCCTTGTTTAAGTCCGTGAAATCGATACACATTCGCCAGAGTCCCGTAGGTTTCTTAACTAGGACCACGTTGGCGACCCATGCAGCGTATATGGCCTTTCGGACGAAGTGGATCGTGCTGAGCTTCGTGATTTCGGCCTGCATGGCCATTTGCCTTTCCGCATCATAGCTTCGTTGCTTCTGGGCGACTGGCCTGAAAGTGGGATCGATGGTGAGCCGGTGGCAGATCACCTCGGCGGAAATGCCGGGCATGTCCGCATAGGACCATGCAAACACTTCAGCGTTGTCCTGGAGGAACTGGATGAGTTCGAAGCGGATGTCGGGCCTGAGTTTCGAGCCGATTCGAACCTGGCGGTCCCCGTGTTCACTGGAAAGAGGGATTATCTCTGTCTCTTCCACCGGCTCCGCATGGGGCGTGTGAGCTAAGTCGCGGGGGTCTTCCGGGGGGCTGTCCCTGAGCTTTTCTATGTATCCTGCTTCCACAAGATCGTCACCGAGTGCCGATTCAGTGTCCGTGAGCGTCTCTGTTGTCTCGGTCGGCCTCTGGTTGGTTTTAGTGAGAGAGGTGGCATAACACGTCCCGGCTGAGAGCTGGTCTCCCTGTACCTGGCCCGATCCCAAAGGTGTTGGGAATTTCATAAGCAGGAGGTGAGTGGATACGATGGCTCGTATCTGGTTGAGAAGGCCCCGACCAAGGATCGCGTTGTAAGCTGTTGGAAAATCGACCACAAGGAAGGTAGTCAGTGTGGTGGTGGTGAGGGGCTCGGAGCCCATGGTGATTGGTAAAGTGATAATCCCCCGGGGGAGAACTGAATCTCCTGAAAATCCAAGAAGAGGCGTGACCTTGCGGTCTAACTCTTTCTCGTTCAAACCCATTCTTTGAAAAACATCCCAAAAAAGTACGTTGACCGAACTGCCGGTGTCGACGAGAATGCGACCTACGTCGCAGTTTGATATTAGCGCTCGGACGATCAGGGGGTCGTCATGGGGAAAAACGATGCCCCGCTCCTCCTCCTCCGAGAAGCTGATAGGTTTCCATCCAGTCTTTGCGATCTTGCCGGGTCGGCTGGCGCCGATGCTGAGTACCTGCCTGGATTGCAAAGCCCTGTTGAAACTCTTCCTGGCCCGGTTTGAGGTGATGGGGGAAGATAAGGTCGGGCCTCCACTGATGGTGTTGATCTGAAGGCGCGCCGGGGCGGCCTGTGCTCGGGTCACAAATTGATCGAGTCTGCCATCGCGGACTAGCTGTTCGACTATGTCCTTGAAGGCGATGCATTCCTCAATGGTGTGCCCATTGTACTTGTGGTACTGGCAAAATGCCTCCTTGTTGATGACAGGTCGGTAGTTTGGGTTTCTTGGCTTGGGCTTCGGGATCATCTCCTCCATACTCAGTAGGACATTGTCGAGCGTCGTGTTTAGGATCGTGTATGTCTCGAACCGGCGCCTGGGGCCTGCGCCCTCTGCTACCAATCCTCTGCCCTCCTGGGGGTTCCCGCGGTGAAAGTCGCGGTCGTTGCGACCTGAACGTCCCCGCTTCTCCTGATTGCGAGAATCAAAGTGAAGCTTCCTCTTCCCGGTCTCGGAGCGACTGTCGTCGTGACTATGGGAGTTTGGTTGAGCTCTTCCCGAGCCTGTGGTTGGGGGGTTGGGCTGAGTGACTCTACTCTCCTTTGGAGGAGTGTAGAAGAACTCGGCCTTCGCATGGATGCTGGCCCTTCTCATAAGTTCGGCATAGCTTCCCCACTCTTCCATATGGGCCGCGAATTTGAAAGGAGACTCTTTGAGACCGCTCCGAAAGGCATTGAATGCGGCCTTGTCGTCTGTATCCTGGCAGCGGGAGTACTCTAAGCTAAACCTTGCGGCATATTTTTGGAGGATCTCGTCCTCCCTCTGCCTGATGGAGAACAGATCGTCCGTGGACACGAGCCTGATTGTTTGGATCATGAACTGACTTAAGAACGTAGAGTGTAGATTCTCAAGGGAATCGATCGTGCCTGGCGGCAGACGGTAGAACCAGTTCAGGGCCGCGTCGGTGAGGGTGGAGCTGAAAATGAGGCACTGTTCGTCTTCCGAGGCATCGCGGTATGCCAAGGCAGAAGTGTAGTTGTTCCAGTGGGTGTTGGGGTCTCCTTTCCCGGTGTACAGGGCAATCTTGAGGGGCTTGACCCCAGTTCTGTGACAGGAGCGGAGGAGCCTTTCTGAGAAAGGACCGGGGTTGGCATTCTTCAAGGCTGGCGCCTTGCTCCTATCTTCCTTTGCCTCCAAGGCACGTACTCTTTTCAGGAGGGCCTCAATCTCTGCGCTCTGACCGCTGGGCAGTTGGGTAGGAGTCTCATTCGGCCGTCGGCCCTTGTCCTGGCGGACCCTTGCTTCTCTACCTTGGGAGTAACTACCGGCCGTTGAGTCGGTCTCGTCCGGACGCTCCCTTGAGTGGGTTTCGCTCCTCTTCCTTGTCTGGCAACCTCCGTCCCTTGGCCCGTGGTCCGGGTGTTCCGTGGCGACCTGGCGGTCGGTTGAGCCGTGATGCCGCACTGACGAGGTCCGTTCATCTGACATTTCGTAGGAGAGCCTAGCTGGCACGACTTGGCGTTCTTCCAGCAGCTGTCGGGCATCGCGGTAGATCTTGGTTCCTGAGAGTCCTGCCCCCGTTGGTTGGATGAGGAGGCGACCGGAGGAAGCAGGGTTCGGCCTTTGCTGTCTCCGCGGCTGATCCGATGACCTCTCGACTACAACGTGCACAGCATGTGGCCTGTCTGCCTGTCTCTCCTCGACCTGTAAGCGGTCGGCTAGTTCCCCTCCCGGTTGCCCCTCGCGCTGGGACATCCTCACGAGGGCAATCGTGTTTGCGTACTGCTCCGTTAGGAGTTGGTTCTTCGCGTCGATTTTGGCATTGTGGGCCTTCAGCGCGGCCACCTCACGCATTAAGTCGTCCAGAGTCTGCCGGTAGGCATCTGGGACGCTCCCGGTTGTGTTTCCCCTAGTGAAGGGGGTGTGATTGAGCTCTCCTTCGTCTCGTTCGTCCGACATGACCTTTGGTACGACTCGGGACGGCTGATCTGGTGAGAGAGCATGGGCTGTTGTTTCAGATTCCCACAGACGGCGCCAATCTGTTGATGCAAGAAATGGATCAACCTACTCCTGCCTCGCTGAGCTTCCTTCGCGTTCCCTCTCGAAATATTGTGGCCTGCACAGGAAGAGGGTAATGCAAAGGGACACTGGTGTGATGCCGGCCGAATAGTCTCCGATGCTTAAGTTAGTTAAGTAGGAGGGTACTGTTGTAATTTAGACAGCGTGAGGGCAAGATTGTCATTACCTTTGGAGGGGGATGCCCTTGTATTTATAGTAGCATTGAATGTGTTTGTTGGTGTTTGTCAATGTGGGATAAATGTTGCTGCCTCTAGGAGTTTGACAGGTGTCTTGTGGTGGTCCCGGATAGCATTTATGACTTGTCAGTAAGCCTTACCGACCAGATTTGGTCTTCCTATGTCGTTCTTGGCTTAGTTGGCGTAATCGGAGACTTGCCTGGGACTGGTGGAGCGGGGACAGGTCAGATTGGTTCGGGCTTTTGACCAGGCCGACCAGTTTAGGTATGAACAATCATGATCATGTGGGATCATGAGCATGGGAAGGGTGGCTGCGTGACATGGTTGTAGACCTTGAATTCCGTTCTTTGCAAACAGGAGCAAAACGAAGATGGTCAGTGTGTTCAGACAAGTTATTCAAGTCAGGAAGAGAACATCCTCAGGAAGATGACTTGCAATGTCAGTGTTTCCATTTCGATTACAGGGCTTCTTATAAAACCTGGACATGGTTACGATGAAGAATTCTTCTTTAAATATTGTAAATTAAGGTGAAACATAAACAGTAAGTATATACGAACAAGGAAAATATATGCAATCAAAGATGCTGAGAATAATGATGTGTTTACTAATCTGTAATCGACATTCAACTAATTCCTCCAAAGTGATTGCAAACAAATTATGCATGAATATGGAAACCTATTCCTCTAAGGGTCGATCTTTTGCTTCATTTGGTTAATTCTGACGTCGGTTTAGTTTTTTGCTTGCTATAATTTTAATTTTTGTTTCATAAGTTTTAATTTTACTAAGATTTTCTTTTACAAGAAACGATTTTCACTGTAGGTTTAAGTTACCTCGGTTTTTAGGCTTCCAAATTTCGGCTTTTCGCTTCATTAGCTATAAAACCTACATATTATTCATATATAATTATATAATATTTGCATTGACAAATAAAAAACTTAGCAGCAGTTTGCTTCTTTAATCTGCAATTTCTTAAACTGATCGTCTGCGATACTGCAAGGTTTCACACAAAATCAACACTGGAAATCCCAATGAATCTATCACATGTCTCCCTAATTTACAAGAGCCCTTAATTGATGCACATTAGAATACAATATCCGTATGTATAACGATGCACCTATATATTTACTCAATGCCAATCATACAATATTACAAAACACCTAGTTATCTAGGCCAGTAACGCCACCAGATCATCAATCGATTTCAATGTCTTCTCGTAGTATAGGTACGATTCATATACCTTCGGCGTTCGAACGTAATAATCAAACTGCAACTCACAACATAAATCACATTATAATCAAACCAAAAAATAAATAAATTTCATTATGTATATAAAAGCGCTTAATAATTGACCAAACTTTGAATACTAATATACCTCTGCCATATTATCTACCAACTCATTCGCGGTCTTAGCATACTCTTTCCGGCGACTTTCCAGCACCATAGTCACCGCATTTTTCAAATCTTGCGAAAGATAGGCTGACTTGAGACAAATGTAAAATATGACATACCTCCAAGCCATGGCCTCCAACATGTCCCTAATGCTATGAAGCCCTTCGGCGGTTTGCTTAATTCTAGCCACCGCATCTTCTGGCGACAATCCTGGCTCGAAGAAACGTTCCCTTATAAATGACCGGACACCCCAATTTTCAGCTAGTCCTAGTGCTGTGGCAATGCCATGTTGATGTGCCCCAAGTGCCAATGTAGTGGCCAAAAATGTCGTCACAACATTTCTGCAACTTGTTGCACTTTCTTCGACGTCAAGTGATGCTCGGATTAGTGGCGGTGAACGGTGGTTTTGGGGTTTGGTGGTGATGTGGGCGTGGAGGAGGGCGATGGCAGTGGTGTTGGTAAAGCTGCTCATGGCTTTGAGTACATCTGAAATTTCATAAAGGAATGGCTCATTGTGGATACTTTGGCAGGTTTTTGTGGCTTACTGTTAATCCAACATGGACCTTACCTTCTTGCCACGTGGCGTTCGTTATCTTGTTTGTGGGTTGGGAGGGAAGTAATATGGGTCATTCCTTCCGGCCCATGCCTTTTCTTAGCAACGATATTAGGCCCAAAATTAGTTTGCTGTTGTGAACACGATCAAATCGTATATCCCATTTCATTCAGTTACACTCACTTATATAGAAGTAGGGTTAGGGTTAAATATAAAGCCCAAATTACCTATCTATCCTCTTTACATCTGACTAAACTATCCTACACAATATTACATAAATAGCCACATACATAAATGTATTTACAACATTCCCCCTTGGATATTTCATGTAATGGTGTCGTTGTGCTACGCGCTTATGTGTTGCCTCATTAAAATCTTACCAGGTAACAAAAACCCTATGGGACAAAAATAACCCTGGTCGAAGGAAAAAGAGTGCAACGTTCGTGTATGTGATCACATCAGAGTCTTCTGAGGTAGTTGATGTCGCCTCTTCTAGAATACGGGTAGATAGTACGCCTTTGAGATAAAATGTATCAGTGTTGCTTCACCAAAACCTTGCCCGGTAAACCCAATGGGAAAAAACTCGTGGTCGAAGGGAAAAGATGAGCAAATACATATGAGTCAAATCATAATATCTTCAAGATGCATTGTTAGCAGGGTGATCATACCAAAATGTGTGCCTCGTAAAACCTAGCCAAGTAACAAAACCCAGTGGGACAAAATAACCTTGATCGTAGGACAAAAAAGTACACGATGATCTTGTGAGTACACATCGGGATACTCAGTACACTTATGGATACTTGGTATACTTCAGGATACTCCCCCTTGATCTTGACTCCCCCTGAAATTAAGAATTTGGTAGATCAGCCAGTCTACCTAAACCAATATCATGAACATGCTTCTGGAATGTTGCATTGGCTGATGGCATGTTGCTGTCTCTTATAATGAAACTAATCATTATTTGTCTAGTAGAGGTAGTATTATCCTAGTGGACAGTCTTCGGTTCATTATTGGTGGAATGCAATTCATAATTACTTCGAATATGCCCCGTAATGGCTCTTAGCCATATACATTCACAAGTTACTCCATTAAAAGTTAAAATCTTCGCATGATTCGAAGACGTAGCAATAAGGGTATATTTCTTAGACCTCCAAGATATTGCTATGTTCCAAATGGTAAAACATAGTCAGTTTAGGAACATACCTTATGTGGGTCTGATAGGTAGACTACATCAGCATACCCAATAAGGCAATTACATCATTTCGAGGACCAATGGTATTTCCTTCATTCATCGATGCGTAGAGATAGTATAAGCTCATATCTCAGATACCATTAAGGTATTGAAAATGTCTTTTATGCCATTCCAGTGCAGCGTGTTGGTGCAGAGCTGAATGTAGCTAACAAGTTCACATCGGATGAAATGTCTGGTCTAGTGCATTTGAAACAAGTATAATAATGCGCTTATTGCACTTAGATATGAAACTTCTGGTCTCAATATCTCTTCGTTATCATCTGCCAAACGAAACGGGTTCTTTTAAGATATAGACTATGGATGATCATAGACATGCTTGAATGTTTTGCTTTTATCCTCATTAAAGCATTTCAACATCTTATGGGTCTAATATCAACATCTTCTAGGTGTGATTTAATCAATAGACTGAAACCTCATACGCTTAGTACTCGAGTTTCAGGTCGAGACAAAACTTCGTTCTCCTATGATCCTTCATTTCAAAATCCAACTTCAAGTGCTTAGTAGTGTCATTGGTTTCTTCTGGAATACCAATCAATAGCAAACCTGGAACTTATTTTCTTAATAAACACGCATGTGTATTCTTCGTTATCCCAGACTAATTAAATCACTTAGATAGTTATACCATATCCGTCCGGATTATCTTAATCCGCAAAGTGAACGCCTCAAAGAAGTAGAGAGCGTGTTCCGTGGTCTGGAACGATTTGCACCAGGTATTTTAACTCCTTCAAGAACTTTCAAACATATCTCTATTTAGATCCCCCATAGAGATAAACAGTAACCACGTCTATAAGCTGCATATTCAGTTTTTCTGGAAACTACCAAACTGATAAGGTAGAAGAACGTTATGACGTTCATTACGGGAGAATACGTCTCCTCGTAATTAATCTCAGGGCGTTGAGAAAACTGTACGCCATTAAATGAGTTGTACATCTCACAATCTCATCTTTCTCATTACGCTTCCTTATGACTACCCATTTAAATCCCATAGATTTAACATGGAGAGGTGTGGGAACTACAGGTCCAAACACCTTCCTTTTTGCCAAGGAATCTAATTTGACCTGGATTGGTTCTTTCCATTTTGGCCAGTCTTCTCTACGTTGGAATTAATTCATCAACAGAGTAAGGTTCGATTTCATTTCTAGTTATTATTTCGATAGCTACCGATTGTACATATAAATCATCGATGATAATATCATTATGATTCCCTATCTCACATAAGCATGCATGATTTACCGAGATCTCTTTATTCTTGGGAGTGGGTTATGACGTTGAAGCGTCCCCCAACGCCATCACAGACCCAAAATCCGGAATTATCTCATGAGATGGATCAGTTGATATTTAGAAGGGATTCGATTGTGCCAAATTTATCCTCTTCAGGGATGAGAATCCTTTGAACCTATTAGTCTACCTTGCTTCTAGGCAGGGACATATGACTGGCTAGCCGCCATGGCCGTACCTCGTCCATCTGGGACGACGCGTCCTACTGGGACGTCTATCCTTGCAGGCACATTTGCAGCAGGTATACGTGATCTTATCACTTTAGCTAGATTAGAGGAAGCTTTTGATGTATTATTAGCTACACTCTGTAAATCTAAAATTCTTTGTACTGCATTCTTACTTTGTGCGTTCGGGGATCAAGATGAGACATAGTGGGGATATTCCACGTCAATTCACGTCGTTCTTCAGGAACGTTTCACGTTCGTATCTCCCCCTAACGGCTGGAATATTGTCTCATCAAAGTGACTTTCCGCAATATTGCTGGAATGAGATTGCCTGTCAAGGGCTCTAGAGAGCGTATAATGGATAGGGATTCATAACCGACATGTATGCCCCTCCCTTGTTGAGATCTCATATGTGTACGTTGTGGCGGCACAATTGGCACGTAACTGCACACCCTTAAAAGCGTAAGTACCAAGCAGCTGGTTCGTACCCAGTCACCAGCTATAACGCATAACATCGTTGGGTGGCGTTGACCTCAACCGGACCAACATTACTGCATGCAAAATTGCATTACCCCCGCGAGAAACTAGAAACTTGGTGCGCATTTCCAAGGTGAATTAGTGTTTCTGTGAGACCATTAGAGGTGTTGAGCATCAATCCCAAGGGGCATGCAATAATCATCAAATGATTTCCATATAAACTCTCCAGTATTATCGAGTCTTATAGACTGTATAAGAAAATCCGGGTGGTGTGGCCCTCATTGTATTGATTTGGGCTAAGAGTTTAGCAAATGCAGTATGCATGTGGACAAAAGTGTAGCATGTGACCACTTTGTCGGTATCTCAACCTGAACCATGAAATTTTTTTCATTTTCAAAAATGGTCCGCATGGTGGTTGGAAAGTCCACAAAATTTCCCTTGTATTCTGTACAAGAAAAGGGTGGAGTCTTAACTAATCTTTGCATATAATGGTCTAATATTTGGTTTATGCTAACGAGCAAACTTAGCATAATGTTTCATTAAATACAAAGGTGTCTACGAGTAAGAGCATGCCCGGGCAATATATTGAGGATACGACGCATCATTACTCTGACCTGGATGTCCCAACCGGTCATGTCATAATGCGAATTTGCTCGTACTAGTTAGCTGCTGGCTAACTTTTGGCTAGCTTCAGGCTAGTTTCTCCAGTGTATGCTTCTGGTCATACAGATTGGAGGTTATGCAAAGATATTCCACGTTCTTTTCATTAGTGGTTTCAATGTGATAACTATTGGCTCGAATATCTGTAAATCTTGACAAAGTTCTTTTAGAACTTGAAGAATAAAAAAAATCTTATTGATGGTAATTCAGTACCATTCTACAACGTTCTTTTGTCATAGCTTTCAGAGTATAACATTGTCAACTAGACAATAAATCTCCCCACAAAATATACATATATATAGATTTAATTCAATGGGTCACATGCATGAGAATAGGTGTTTGAATTGAAGTAAATCATACTCAAGCGAAAAATTACAATTTTCGAATTATATTCACACGTAGATTTGAATTCCTTAGAATGGATGATGGGTCATTCATGTCTTGCTTCAGGCAAGAAATTTTCCCTATAAATGGGTAAACCGTTCTTCTAGAGTCTACATACAGGAAAAATCATTGCATTCAATACTGGGCGAGAACGCATCCATAAGTAACAAGTAAGAACTTCAGGTTCTAACATACTTTATGATAACGTGGATTAAAAATGTAAAATCTACTTGTTGTATCATGCCTTATGAAGTTAGCAAGGAATCTGCGGGTTCCCTTTTCTTTCTTTCCAGTATTACCGAAACTACGGGTTCGGTGATTATGATGAACTATTAGATCATGTATAAATATATAGTTCATCGATGAACGTCTAGAACATCTAAACACATACATTTGCTAAATAAATAAATATATAAAGTTAAAAACATTAAACAATGTAATTAAATAGGACGTAATAATGGTTTGACTGAATGCTTCTGGCATAAGATGATTTCATACGTTAAATAAATGTTTCGGGCATAAATTTTAAATAAATTGACATAATGCTTCAGGAATTAAGAACCATGCTTCAAGCAAATAAGTGAAAAATAAAGAAAAGAAAGAAAAAGCAAAATTCGTTTAGACTGATTTGGCTAGACTGATTTGGTCGGAACTGACCAGATCGGTCTAATTTGAGTTGTGGGCCTGTGCGAAAATATGGGCCTTCTGGGCCTGACCCTTTTTGTAACGACCCGTCCCAAATTCCTAGATTATATTAGTGAATAATCACGATTAGTGAGACTAATCGGTGATTAGTAGGGCGAAATCGAACGAACGATGCAAAATGACCGTTTTGCCCCTAGGCGTGGGCAAAACGTTGACTTTTCAATCGGGCGGTCAAATGGACTTTGACCAATGATTGTGACGTAGTTCGTGACGTCACGAGTTCATAGACAGGTGGCACGTTCAATTCCGACATCCGAGGAGGAAGTTATGACATTCAGAAGTTTAGGGGCATTTTGGTAATTATGGTTAAAGGGGGTCAAATGTTGACTTTTTTACCAAGAGGTCCGATGGCCAAGGGCCAAAGACCGTTATGTAGATAAGGACGATACGAATCCATAGACAGGCGACACGTCGAATTTGGACGTTCGACGACGAAGTTACGGTTCACGGAAGTTCAAGTGCACTATTGCATGAATTACGAAACGAGTTAACTTTTGGAATTTAGTGGGGCCCAGATATTTAATGGAGGCCCAATGGATGAGTGACAAGTGTCACCCATCCACAGGCCACCCAAATTGATTCATGCACCGTGCATTTCCTTCTATTTTCTTCATTTCAAAACCATTCACCCGATCTCACCCTTTTCCTCCCATCCGTGCAACCCAAACCGATCCAATCTTCACCCAAGGCCAGGACAGAGGACCAGGAGGCTGAGGGAGTTGAGGTGGCCGGCCTGGATGGCCAGAACCGCCGTGGACGGCGGCGTGGAGGCAAGAACCCGTGCGGGTACCCGGTTAGCCCATTTTGATCCATTTTTCCATTTTTGTTGTTATGGTTGGTTTTTAATGGTTTTAATGAGTCCATTAGGTTGCTAGGGACATGTTAGGAAGGTTTTAGGAAGCTTGGGAGGGCTGTGAAGCCATGGGTGCTGTTTTGGAAGTTTGAACCGTTGGGTTCAAAAATCAAACCATGGGTTTATGCGGTTTTTAGGTTGTTTTAAGGATTGTAATGGCTAGAAAACATCAAAATAGGAAGAAAGGAACGAAAAAGGAAGAACTAGGATGAAAAATGGGGTGTCTATGGCTGTGAACCGGTCACACCGGTCCAATTGGACAGGCTAAACCAGGTGAACCAGCCCGGAACAGTAAAACCGGTCTGCTGGAGGTTAGTGCCGATGAATAGTAATCTGTCCCTTCTTGGAGAACGTGAGGGCACGTGGGCCATAATTTTGGGAAGTGTTCAACACTTGAAATCTTCTATTCGATGTAACGAAGATTTTGGGACTGGTCTCGCGTCAATCGGACATCGTTTCGATAGTTTTCGGGGTGTCGGAAGGTTTAGGGTCGGTTTAAAAATAGTTAAAAGTTCGGGAAAATTACGGGGCTTTGGTAGGAGGTTAATTAAGTAGTTAGTAACCTTCTATTAAAATTTGGACAGGTTTAGGAGTCCCGGTGATGGTGATTGGCTCGGGGAGCCGTATGGCTCGCAAATCGAGGCGGCAGCTCGGACGGTCTGTGAGTGGACCTTGTTTTCTAAATTGGTGCATGCATAAATGTTTATTATATGTTTTAAATACTTGTTTGTGATGCCATGAGTGCATTTGGATGTGTGGTTACGTATAGGCACGTATTTCGAGGTTTCGGCCCTATACGGTGCCTATACGGGTCTGTATGTCTTTATTGTTCTAAATGAAAAGGTTTTCGATTTCTAAAAGGATAAACTCGGGTATGAGACCCATTTGGTTTTGTCTCGAGCATATGACGCTATTTACGACCTTCGGGTCTAAATCGCGGTCGCGACGGGTGCTATGTGCACGTCGATCGACGATACGACGCTCTCCTCCAGATTGGGATGTGTTTCTTCCGGAGAGGTCACGATGCACGATTCGTGGTCGGGCAGCCTGGGAGGCTCGACTTCGGAGTGCTGACGGTTCAGGATAGCGATCGGTGATGAGTGCACCATGATCTTGTGGTGGTCGCGTCGGTTGATATGTTCACGGCGACATACCAGGATTGAGGGCGGTCCTGGATGGATGGTTGCACACATCACTATGATCGGAGTCGTGACTGACCCTTAGATATCGGGCACGGTGCCCAGTTGAGTCATATGTTCGGGCACGAGACCCAGTTGTTTTACGGTTTATGATTTCGGGTCAGGGACCTTAGATGGATTTCCGGGTTCATGACGGTTTATGGGAACCGGCATGAACTCTGGAAAGGTCATTGTGGTTCATGACGGTTTATGGGAACCGACATGAACCCTGGTTAATGGATGTTATGGATCATGACGGTTCAAGGGAACCGGGCATGAATGCTTATGTTATGTATATATATGTATTCATATACCTTCCTTTACTTCTATTATCTCCTCCGGGGAGGGTCATTGGCCTGGGTGGACCCCAGAGTAGTCACGGAGCACCGACTGAGTGGAGTCACCCCCCAGTTGGGTTCCTTACTCTCAGGAAGGCTATGATTACTATTTCCTCGGGTAGGGTCAGTGGTCTACGGACATGGGCATTGACCTTGACTTTGAGAAGACTCGGATTAAGACCCGGGTAGCACGCACGTAGCTTTGGAAACCGTGACAGGATTGGTTGTGTGAATTATATGTATATATGATGTATTCTATATGATATGATATATGATGTGTGTTTACACAGGTTTTGGGCTGAGTCCCTTATGGATTTGGGCAGTGGCCCGTATGGTCGTTTTCATTATGGTTGTTTCAATCTTGGTTTTGGGCTTAGTTCCCACATATGGTTCTCTCGCTTAAATGGTTTTCGAATGCATGCATGCTTTTTAGTGAAGGGTACAAATGTCTTCGTTAAAATGTTTTTATAAACTTTTGTTTTGTCCACTCACAGTTTTTAATGTTTTGACTGACTTTCAGGTTGACATCGGATGTGGACTGTAGCAGAGACCGAGATATCACATACCTCCTCCGGATCCTGGCGTACTCTGATAGCCCCCGCGTTAATCCCGAGGGGATTGGGATGGGTCCTGTCACTTTTTCTCGGCCTACTGGGCCTTCTTCTCGCCTAGTCTTCTGGACTATGGGCTTTTGGGCCAAGCCAAAAATAAATAAAAATATATGGGTGTGACCTTTATTTATTTGGGTCATTTGTGACAAGTGGCCTTCTAGGCCCATATCCACACGTTTTCAATCCAAACCATCATATCATATCCATCATCATATAATCATTATCATCAACATCATCATTAAAGTCATCATCATTATATCAAAACTAAAACATATAGTATCATCATATTATATGTCAATATATCATGATCAATACATCTCATCATATATACATGGTAGCATTATGTATCCATCATATATTATATCATTATCGTCATACCATCATCATCATATTATCACATCATGTGTATACCATATACGATTTCATCATACAAACATTACCATAATCATCATATATCACATATACCAAATCATGTGGCATCATATCGTCACATATATCATTCATACATCATGTAGCATCGCATGTATAACATCATATTCATATATCATCATCTCAAAACATTGTCATCATGTCATCATCATGCATCTCACATATCGTATGTTCATCATAGTATATCATCATACAATATATATTATATAAATCATCATGTCATGGCATCAAGTGTTCATCATATACATGTCTCTTATTATCATCATACAACATAACATTGTAAATTCATTATATACTATATCATATTGTCATCATACATTATCATACATTATCATGCCATATCATATCATCATATCATCACTATGATTTAGCATATATATCATTATATATTATCATATATATAATTATCATACCATCATTATATAATCGTTGTAACGACCCGTCCCGGAAATTAGGGTTAAGACCATGTTTAAGATGGGATTAGTGTGCTTAGTTGGTGGTTAGTTGGTTTCGATAGGTCCGGTAGCGTAGAATGACGATTTTGCCCTTAGGTTGAGCAAAATGTTGACTTTTAGTTCGGGTGGTCAATTGGGTATTGACCGATGACTGTGACGTAGTTCGGGACGTCACGAATCCATAGACAGGTGGCACGCCCGATTCCGACATCCGAGGAGGAAGTTATGATGTTCGGAAGGTTGAGGGCATTATCGTAATTTGGTTAAAAAGAAGGGCATTTTGGTCTTTTGCACATTGGAAATTGTGCAATTGGATTGGGACAAGTGGACAGTTGAGATTGGGACATTTGTGAGAGGGGCTTTGGGATGGTGACACGTGCTAAGGGTCTAGTGGCTTCTAGGATCTCTCACGGGTCCAAATAATTGGGGGCTGTTAACCGTGCTTTTGAGAGAAACAGAGACAGAGTGAGGCTGAGAGGGAATCGAGCAGGTGAAGGCGGTGTGGGGTGTTTGTGTGACTTGTTAAGTGTGTGAGAGTTTAAGTGAGAGCTGCTGAGTGGAGGTGAGTGAGAAGTTGTGAGGGAATCGGTGTGTGTGAGGTGTGAGTTACAGAAAACAGAGAAGCAGTGAGAGATCGTAGTGGTGGTGTGGTCGTGTGTTGGTTCAATTGGACTCGAAAGGAAGCTGGGGAGGACTCTGTGACCTCCAGGGAGTGTGGCGGTGAGCACGGCGCGGTCGATGACAGGTAATTTCTTCTCCCTGTGATTTTGCTCTGTTTTGCTGTCGAGTTTCAAACCAAAAGTCGTGAAGTCTGGGGTTGGGTCGATGGTTTTGGTGAGTTGGGTGAGACTCAGGGAGGTCCTAGGAAACGTTTAGTGTAGCCACAGTGACGGGGGAGGACTTGGGTGGCCGAAATAGGAAACAGGGGTTGTTCGGGTTTTTGTGTCGAGTTTGGGACGATGATCTAGGGACTGTGTCGAGGTGTTAGAGTAAGGGGAATGGGTTGTTTAGGACTAGACGGTGAGGATGGTGAAGAGAGGAGTCGAATTGGTGGACGGACGGCGGAGAACCAGGAACGCCGGTTCAGACCGGTTCACACGAGGTAGACGACGGTGAACAATACCCTGTGTGCAGGCGCGTGAGGCCCACGCGCAGCCACTTTGGGTAGCGCGTGCGGCGGTGTTTGGGGAAATAGTCAACATAGTTTTTGGTCTAGGAGTTGTAACGAGTCTAATGGAATTGGTTTCGGGTTGTTCGGACTTCGTTTGAGGTTAGTTCCGCGAGGTTGAAGGTTTAGGGTTCCGGTTTGTTGCGTTTAGGAACCGGGGATTTTTTTGGGGAAAATTAGGTGGACCATAGTAGACGTGTTAGTAACGTTCTTGGGTGGTTGTTGACAGGATCGAGATTTCCCGAGGAACGTACGGGACGTTCGGGACGCGACTGAGGGCTTGGTACTGTGAGTTGACCCTTTCTCTAAACTCGAGCATGCATAACTGCTTTTAATTACTTGTTTTATGGTTTTACATGTGATTTCATGATTGTTGAATATGTGATGTTGATTTTACATAATTGCACGTTTTTCGAGAAAATAACGTATTTGGCACGTTTTATGATAAAAGGCTGATTTCTGCCTATAATGTTATAGTTTCGGGATTTCAAATGATCAATGGTTTTGGAACATGATTTTGATGATCAAAATTTTCGGTTTTGAAATCGGATTTCGGAAACGAGATTTGGTTTTAAAGTTGAAAAGTGGATTTCCGGATTTGGGTTCGGAATGACGGTTCTGGACGCCGGAAGGGCATCAAACCAGTGATTTCGAATTTGGGTTTGGATATGGATTTAGAATGGTTTTTAACTGGTTTTGGATTGGATTTGCTGGATCTGGTTATTGGGTTTAAAGACCCGGATATTGTGATTGACGGGGGACGGGCCCGGATTGGGTTTAAAGACCCGGATTGAGTTTAAAGACTCAGGAGTTTAAAGATTCGGATATATTGATATTTCCCCCGTAGGCCTGTTGAGTTTAAAGACTCGGGAGTTTAAAGACTTGGATATTATTGAGGCCTGGATTGAGTTTAAAGACTCGGATAGATCCAGCAAGTTTGATCGGATGATGATGGCTTGGTATTTATGTTTTATGATACAGTTTTATGGTGCTTATGATATGAGTTCTATAACTGTTTTTATAATGATTCTGCAAATGTTTTTATGATGATCTTTACGTGATTTATAATTGTTTTTAGTAACTGGGTTATGCATGTGATTTCAAAACGGAGGGCTAAAACCCTGGTTTTATTATGAAATGGTTTTCGGAAATTCTTTTCTTATTTATGGTCCACTCACACCTTCTGTTTTTAAATTGCCCTCCAGGTCGTGGAGCTAGCGCGGGGTTTTGACGTCGAGGCAGCGTCGGAGGCATAGAATTTTCGAGAGTGACCCCGGAGTGCTTAAACTTTTTCGTTGTGCGTGTATCTTGTTTATCGGTTTTCTTTTCTTTGTATTTGGTACTATGCTCTATAAAACTTGACTTCAGGATGTTTAAAGTTTCTTCCGCGTCTGACCGTGTATTTTGGTGTTTTTTCGTGAGTTTATTTCGGTTTAGTGTCGGGGTGTCAGACGGGAGCAGGATTTACCTCGGTTTTCGGGATGGAACCAGAGTGGAACCTGACAATCATGAAATTAAAAGATAGAAGAACTTATCTTCCTTTGAAAAACGCAGGTTTTGTGAATTCGAACAAACGAAAAACGGCATGTTGTTTATTAGGGTCACAGGACATGTTTTTTCTGCCGTGAACGACATGTCGTTTCTGTTGCAAACGACATGTTGTTTTTCTATTGAGAAAAATAACCCAGCGAGCAGCCTTCGATCATCATTGTCCGGTCTCTGGTTCTGCTATCTCTTCCCAGTCACCACAACTGGAGGCGACGCCATCTTTCATGGCAATTTCAGAGAGGCAGAGTTACTATCAATGGTGGAGAAGCATCAAGCATGCTGACTGAAAACTCGACGGATCTCGAGAAGCCGATTGGAGGGGAGGCAAGCTAGTTCCTCATCTTGTTCATTCATAACTTGATCAATGTTTGGTTTCCCATAGGTCTTATCGGTTGCAGCTATATATTGGTTTGCAACACTAGTTTTATCCACATCGCGAATGTTTTTCTCAGCTGCATTCTTCAGTTCCTCTAGCACAAAAATGGGCGTGTAGCGGATTTTCCGGCGCGGAGGCTCCTCGGAAGTGGCGTCGGAGCCGGAGATGGGTTCTGCGGCGGAGGTGGTCGGAGAGATTGGAGTCCAGTAGCGGATCCTTGGGAGCTGGCTCGACGCTCCGCCACCATGACATGGATCGGGTTCCGAACTTGGAGCTATGTTGCAGAAGAAGGTTCCTTCTGCCAGTTCTGAGGTCGTGGAGAGCGAAAGTGCCCTTCTTAATTGTACATGCAGGGGTTTGGGCCGATGCATTGCGATGTAGCCAACAACTCGACGGGAAGATGTATTACGACCAGTTCAACGGTTGGAATTAAAGTGGAAGTAGGTATGAATTTGGGCTGTTTGACTACTGAAAAAGTACGAGGCCATGAGCCCGTGAGCTTGGGACTGCGACAGGGAATATGTGAAGAATTGGAGATGGAAGGGAATGAGGCTGAGATAATGGAGAAGAGATTTTTCTCAGTTGGTTAGGGTTTGTGTTGATAACGTGTTGTGAACACGATCAAATCGTATATCCCATTTCATTCAGTTACACTCACTTATATAGAAGTAGGGTTAGGGTTAAATATAAAGCACAAATTACCTATCTACCCTCTTTACATATGACTAAACTATCCTACACAATATTACATAAATAGCCACATACATAAATGTATTTACAACATTTGCCTCTTTTTTCTTCTTTTATTGGTTATTTATTTAATTTTCTCTAGTTTTTCCACCTTTCCTCAGCTTCTCCCCTTTGTGGTTTCTAACCTGCCATTTTGAGAGTCAGTGGTAGCTCTCCTGGTGTTCATCGCCGCATGTTCAACCTTCTTGGCTGTATTTTGCTTTTTGTTTTTCTTCTCTTCAGTCTTTTTCTTTGTTTCTGCCCCCTTTTCCAAATCCCAGCATCCAGCCTACATCCCCTCCTTACTTATATCTCATCCTCCATCCACGATCATTTTCTCTCCAAAACCAAATATCTTTAGATCTTCTCCATCGGATTTTCACTTGGTTGAAATGCATATGTTTGTATTTGCTGCTCTTCCATCTCTACTTCCTGCACCTAAATCTGGGCCTTCGATTTGGGCGTTTCGGTAATGCTTAACCATTTTGATAGCTTGAGAATGTTTCTCTTGGGTGGCTATTTGTCTCCTGACCATCCTCTACAAATTGTTCATCCTATTTTCGTTGTTTGGTTCCCCTCGTGCGACAGAGATATGCGTTTTGGTGGTGATGGCTTCTCTTTTTAGATTTAGGGTTTGGCTGGATTTGGGCTTGTGGGTTGGATCCTTTTATTTTGGGTAGTGCCTAATCCTTTTAGTTGTAGAACTTTTTATTTTATTTATTTGATGTATTGTAATTTGATTATCCCACTTTTTGATAAAAAAAAACATATGAATATTGAAGATGAATTTGTATTAGTACGGTAATACCTAATTATACTTTTGCACATCTCTTCTAAGAAGAGAAAAAGAAATCTTGCATAAATAATACATTTTTTCGATTTTAGTTTACCTTAAACTTGACAATTTGTCTCGCATAAATAATACATTTTTTTCAAGAAATCTTGCATATATAGTACAATTTCAGTCAATCTTGCAAATATAATGTTGTTGTATTTTACTTGCACATATAGTACAATGTTAGTCAATCTTGCAAATATAATGTTGTTGTAGTTCACTTGCTCATATATTGAAGTTTGAATCCCTAAGGAAGAATTAAGATTTATCTTGTACATTATTGATGCAGAAATCGTCCAGACTTGTATAATTCTTTCTTGATCCCTACACATAATAATAAAAAATAAATGGGGTTAAAGTTGAAGCCCGAAAGGGGTGATTCAACTAAGAACATTATGATGTCTAAGTAAGTTTAATCGAGAGAATAAACCGGCATAGTATTAGTATGAGTTTTGAAATACCTTTAATCGAACATATGAAGTCTGTTTGACTTTGAACATCGCTCTAGTTTGCCAATAGGAAGTTTTGGGCTTGAAGTTTGCCTTGAGTTGATTTTTGGAGCCCAATAGAGAATTAGGGTTTGTTTATTTTTCTATTTATTTAAATGAGGTCGTGGTAGCTTTCATTTAAAATAAAAAAGAACTAAATCCTAGCATCTGAAGAAGGATTGAGCTGTCAAGTTTGTTGTAGTGCTGAGAATCAGCCACCATGCGAAGTGGTAGAAGTTTTCTTTGATTCTTTCTCTTGTCTACTTGTTGCTGTTGCTAAGAGAATGACATATTTTTTTCTTTGTTCTTCCTTTTCTCCTAGTTGTAGGTGATTTAATTTTAAATTTCTTATGTTGTTTGGTTTGTCTAACGACCCGGACGTTCAAACAAGGGAAATTTGGAAAATTTGAAGAAAATGACGATTTTGCCCCTAGGTAAGGGGCAAACGGTTGACTTTTTGCTCGGGAGGTCAAACGGACTTTGACCGATGACTATGACGTAGTTCGGGACGTCACGAGTTCATAGACAGGTGGCACGCCCGATTCCGACATTCGAGGATGAAGTTATGACATTCGGAAGTCCAATGGCGTTTTCGTAATTAGGACGAAAAGGGGGAAAATGTTGACTTTTTGATTGACCACTAATTTTCACACAATTCGAGGACCGTTAGGTAGGTCTCGATGCCCTGAGTTCGTAGACAGGTGGCACGCTGAAAACGGACATCGGACGGTTGAGATACGAGTCTAGAACGAGAAGGGCATTTTGGTAATTTTGTGCAGGAGGGCAAAATAGTAAATTCTCACAGAGGCACTGTTTGAAACCGGGAATCAGGGGGCTGAGCCACCGTGCCTGGGTGGTCTGTCCAGGGGATTGTTTAATGGTTAGTGGCTTTAGGGCGTGAGTGGGTGTGCTTGAAACAAGTGCACAGTGTGTGGGTTGGTGTTTTTAAAACGGTGCTGGTGTTTTTGAGGTGAAAAACAGAGTATGGGCAGGAGTGTGTGTGTGCACGAGTGAGGTTGGGAATGGAGCACCGTTGTGGTCGAATTGTTTATGCATTTTAGTGAGGGAACAGAGACAGGAGACAGAGCACGGGTTGTGTTGGTTGAGGTGGAGTGCGGGGAACAGATGCACAGTGAACTGTGCTGATGCTTTGAAATGGAAAAACAGAGACCGTTGAACCATTGCTAGTTCGACCTCCCCAATAACGGTTTGAGAGAAAATGAGAGCTGGAGAGGAATGAGAGAAACAGAGAGATTAAAATGGAGAGGAAAAACGGGGAGGAAGACCCCAGGAACACTGAACTCGCCCGAAAACCCCAATTACGAACTCAAAATCAAATTTTAATTTGGGCGGCAAATTGATGGAATCAGAGGTGAGGTTGAGCTTCTAGACGTCCAAACGAGTCGAACGGGATCGACAGTGAAGAAATTGGTGAAGAGATGAGCCCAGACGACATTTGAGTTCAACTTTAGAGATTCCAGTTGAGTTGGAATGGTTCGAGGGATTCGAGCTTGCAATTGAGATCGAATACAGGTTTCTGGTAGTCCTGAGAAGCTTTTGGTTCGATCAATTGCAGAAAAAAGATGAGGATTGATGAACTTCAAGGAATGAACAGTGGTCGAAGGTTCATCAAAAACTCAAGCTGGAATTGACAGTTTAAGGTAAGGTATAATGAAATTAAAGTTACAGACCCATAATTAGATTCATAACAATGCTTTAGACTGAATCAATTGAAGAAAACGGATTGAGATTCATAGGGATTGGACTGGGTCAATACGAGGGTTAAATGACCAGTTTAGCTGTCGGCCGGGTGAGAACGATGAACAGTGTGGCTACTGTAGCAGGCGCGTGAGTTCCACGCGCAGCCACTCACGGCGGCTCGTGAGGGCGCGTGGGCCCAATTATCAAGGTGAGTTCATGTCAGGACCCACCCTGGTTTCACCCCGAAAACCGAGGTAAATCCTACTCCCGACTGACACCCTGACACAAATACAGTCAGACGCAGGAGAAATTATACTACATATCCCGAAGTCAACAGTTTACAGAGCATAGTACTCAATGCAAAAGAAAGAAAACTATTAAACTGTATACACGCACGCGAAAATTAAAACAAAATACTCCGGATCCCTCACGTGACTTCTATGCCTCAAACGCTGCCTCGACGTCAAGGCCCCACGCTAGCTCCACAACCTGGAGGGCAGTAAAAACAGAAGGTGTGAGTGGACCATAAATAAAAGAAAAGTTCCAAAACCATTTATAAGAAAACCGGGTTTAGCCCTCCGTTTTGAAACCACATGCATAACCCAGTTCATAAAACTGTTAGGATTCAATTATCAGAAAACATCATAAGAAACAGAAACACTATAAAACAGTTATAGAATCATATCATAAACATCATAAAACGTGAATAGCAAATCATCATTTTCCGATCAAACCTGCTGGACCTATCCGAGTTTTTAAACTCCCGAGTCTTTAAACTCAATCCAGGCCTCAATAATATCCGAGTCTTTAAACTCCCGAGTCTTTAAACTCAACAGGCCTACGGGGGAAATATCAATATATCCGAGTCTTTAAACTCCCGAGTCTTTAAACTCAATCCGGGTCTTTAAACCCAATCCGGGCCCGTCCCCCGTCAAATCAATATCCGGGTCTTTAAACCCAATAACCAGATCCAGAAAATCCAATCAAAACCATTTGAAAACCATTTCCGAATTCACATCCAAACCCGAATCCGAAATCACCGGTCTGATGCCCTTTCGCAGCCCGAACCGTCATTCCGAATCCAAATCCGGAAATCCACTTTCCAATCTTAAAACTAAAGTCCAATTGTCAAATTTCGATTTCAAAACCGAAACCTTGATCCTCAAAATCATATTCCAAAATCCACTTATAATCATTAGAAATCATTTAACGTTTGAAACCCTCAAAACCATAACTTTATATTCAAAATCACCATTTTCTCGTAAAACGTGCAAAATACGTTATTTCTCGAAAAACGTACAACAATGTAAAACCAACAAAACATATTCGATAAGCATAGCATCATGATTAAAACCATAAAACAAGTATAGAAAACAGTTATGCATGTTCGAGTTTAAGGAAAGGGTCCACTCACAGTACCGAGCCCTCAATCGCGTCCTGAACGTCCAGAACGTTCCTCGGCTTCCTCGGGAAATCCCGATCCTGTCAACAACCACCAAATTACGTCACTAACACACTTACGAAGGTTCACCTAATTTCCCTCAAAAATCCCCGAATCCTAAACGTAAGAAACCGGGACCCTAAGCTTTCACCCTCGCGAAACGACTTCGATTCAACGTCCGAATAACTCGAAACCACTTCCATTAGACTCGTTATAACACTTAGACCAAAAACCATGTTGACCATTTTCCCCAGAACCGCCGCACGCGCCCCCACGCGCCGCCTAAAGTGGATGCGCGTGGGCCTCACGCGCCAGCTACAGTACCACCGTCAACCTCACGTCGACCCGGTTCGCACCAGTGGCCTGCAACCTGAACCAGCGAGAGCGGTTTACCGCCATGCCTGCACCAAAACACCCCATTTCTTCACCAACAGCTTCGTCTAGTCCTAGGCTACTCACCCCCCTCACTCTAGCACCTCGACTCACCCTCAAACCTATCGACTCAAGCTCGAACAGAAACCCGTACTTTCCCCTGTTCTCCTTCCCGGCCACCCAGGTCTTCCCCTTTCACGGTGTCGACCCTAAACTCTTCCTAAGACCTCACTGAGTCACACCCAACTCACAGAAACCCTCGACTCACTCCCTAAGTCCACGACTTCCCGTCTGAAACTCACGGCCAAAACAGAGCACACAGAGTCCCCTCCGTCGTGCCAACCGCCACCGTGCACCTCCCGGCACGGCAGCACAACCAGTAACCTCCTAGGACTCAACTGAACTCCCTAGACCTCCCTAACCTCTTCGATTCAACTCCTCAACTCACGACTTTCGATTTGAAACTCAACGGGAAAACAGGGCAAGTTTACAGGGATGAGGGATTACCTGCAACCGTCCACCACCGTGCTCACTGCCGTGTTCCCTGGAGTCCACAAAGCCGCCTCAGCCTCCTCTCGAGGTCAATTGCACTTACACACGGCCACAGCACCACCAGCTCCCTCAGTTCTTCTCTGTTTTTTCTAGTTTTTCCTCGTGGCTCTCAACGCACTCACACCACGATTCCTCACCTCCCAACAAGGTCACTAGCTCCCTCTCACTCTCCGATCACCCTCATACACTCACAACTCATCAGCACACACGAGCACCCTTCAAGTTTCCTCACCGCCTCACTCTGTTTCCGTTCTTCTCTGTGAACAACACACACACAGAGCACGGTTGCACCCAAATTATTGGACCGTGCACACACTGGAACCCCCCAAAATCCACTACACACTTTCCACATGTCACCATCCACTCCATTCTCTCACACATGGCTCAATCCCAGCCGTCCATCTGCCCTTCTCTCTGCACAATTCCCAGAGCACAAAGACCAAAATACCCCTCCTTTTAACTCAAAATTACAATTATGCCACTAACATCCTTGAGCCGTAACTCGCACATTGTAAGTCCGATGAATACGTGCCGCCTGTCATCGAACTCAGGACAACGAGATCTACGTAACCATCCTCGGTCAACGTACCAAAACCCGATCGTCCAAAAAGTCAACTTTTCCCCTTATTTTACCAACTTCCGAACATCACAACTTCCTCCTCGGATGTCGGAATCGGGCGTGCCACCTGCCTATGGATTCGTGACGTCCTAAAATACGTCCTGGTCACCGGTCAAAGTCCATCAGACCACCCGACCTAAAAGTAAACTTTTTGCCCGAACTAGGGGCAAAATCGTCATTCTGCCCTAACGACCCCAACGAAACCAACTAACCACCGATTAGATCACTAATCCCATCTTAATCACTCTACTAATCCTGACTCTCGGGACGGGTTGTTACAGTTCAACACGACTTTTGTCCTACACAATGTAACGAACATTTTAGCGTTGATTTCGAAATAATCGGACACCGTTTCAATGTTGTTTTGAGGGTCCAAAGGTTTATATTACGTTTTTAATTAACGTTTAATTCCCAAAAAATTATGGGAAATTAGTATGTTGTTATTTGAGTCCTTAGTGACACTAATGAATGATTTCGAACAAGATTAGAGATTTCTGGAAGATGTCGGAAATTACGGAAACGCGTGCAGTGCGAAAGCGAGCGTTATGGACGGTGTGTGAGTGAACTTTGCTTTCAAAATTTAATGCATGCATAAATGTTTCTATGATTTCTATGATTATGATTATGATTATGTCTTGTGATAATTTCGATTTTCATATTTATACGTATTTTGGTATGCAATACGTAACTGCACGTATTTCGAGACTATGGTTTTTCTTATGCTTTGATGATGGTTTGATGAACAATTTTACATGATTTGTGAGTATGATGTTTTAAGGATGTTTTGATTGTGATTATGAGTATGGCCTACGGTTTTGACACGTATTTTGAGATTATTACGGTTTTACGCGTTTTACGAGATTTCGAGTATATTGTGTTTTGATCATGGTTTTGATGCCTTGACTTTGGAATTGGAAATGTGATTTGATTTGACTTTGGGATTTGAAATGATTTCAAAGATTTAAACGGATTTTGAAAAAGGTGATTTTCGGGCTTGATGCCCTAGGCATAAAAGTAATTTTGATGAACGAGATTCGGATTTTGGAAACATGAAAATGGATTTCCGGATTTGGGTTCGGAATGATGTTTCCGGATGCTAGCTTACGGAATCATTATTACGAATTCGGGTTCGGGAATGGATGACGGATATGATTGGGGATTTGAATGTGAAATTCGGACATAAGTCCTATTATGACAAAATGTGATTTCGGATTGGTTTTGGAATTTGGATCACGAAGGATCTTGGATTGTTGTGATTTACAATTGGTTTTGGGTTTGAAGACCTGGTACTATTGCTGGATTATGTTTTGGGTTTAAAGACCCGGTTAATTGATGACGGGTGCGGGCCCGGATTGGGTTTAAAGACCCGGATTGAGTTTAAAGACTCGGTTATTGTGATACCCCTGAGGCCTATTGATTATGTTCTGAGTTTAAAGACTCGTTGATATCCCGGGAAGGCCTGATTATGCGCATGATTTTGAGTTTAAAGACTCGGGCGCACTTGAGATCCAACAGATTGATTGACCTCTGAATTATTGTTGATTCCCGATGTTTTCGGATGTGTTGGGAATGACCCAGTTTATATGGTTTGATGGAGTTTGGATTATGTTGTGTACTTGGATTTGATTCATAGTTTTGGGCTGAGGCCCTGTGTATATGTCTACGGGCTAAGACCCGAAGGTTAAGAAAAGGAAAATGATTTTGATTTTCATACACGGTTTTCTTATGTTGGAAATGAAATGGATTGTGAAATGATTTTCGAATTCATGCATTGGTTTTACGTGGAGGGTAGAAATTTATTTCTATAACCCGTTTTATAAACTGATTTATTTTCGTCCACTCACACCTTTTGTGTTTTTATTGACCCTCCAGGTCGTGGTGCGTTGATCGAGGCTAATCGAGAGGTGGAGGCATGAGTGAGTACGTGTGTGGCTATCCCTGGTTTGGCAAGTACTGAGGGTAAATTGGGAACTTCAGTTGATTTGCCAAACGGGAGCAAGACCTGGCATGGTTATCAATGTCCTTTCGGGGGCGGTCCTGTCAGTTTGATTGTAGCCAAAGAAGAGAACTATGAATTTCTCAAGAGGCATGTTCGGTGCTTGGCGCGCATAATGAGATTGTTGTGCCGCTGACAAGCGCAACTTGCGAGGCAGAGGCATGTTAGAAGGCTTGGTTTAGCAACATGGTGGCGCACGCACGCGGCTGGAGGCAAACAAAAGAAACTTTCTTTTGCTGTCATTGATTTTTCAAGTTGATTTGATGGAGGTAAACAAAAGAGACTTTCTTTTGTTGTCAATGATTTTTCAAGTTGAATTGATGGAGGTAAAAATTTTACCCAACCCGTCCATGAGTAGCTACAAAAAGAAGACTTTTTAGTTCCTCTTTCTTTGAAGCACTCGAAGGGAGAGAAGTGAAAGAGATTGGTGGGCTCAAATGGGGCAGAACCAATTGTCTGTAAGGCACCATATGGAAGTCCAAATCCCACAAAGAGACAAACGAAAGAAGAATGATGTCGGCAGAAGGGAGGGCGCATTTCCCTTGTTGGAAACGTAGAGTTCACACGTAAGTTGTGTGACTCGAACGAGAAGGAGGCGACACTAACAACGCTTGTCGAAAGGTTATTTGGTGTATGTACGTCACTCGCGTGCTTGGACGACTGAGACAGCAGAAGATGGGGGCCCCATGTGTCAGCTATATTAGGTTTGTAGGTTGGCACTCTCCTTCTCTACTCAGCTTGGGCGGATCAATTTTATCGCTGTGGGCGGCTCGGGTCCTTGTCTTTTTATGCTTAGTTTTGACTTTTGCCTTTTTGTTGATGACAACAACTTTTATTTTTTGTATCTTTTTTTTTTAACTTGTCATGAAACAACTTGATGTACTTGGTACTTATAAAATAGTGTATAATAAGTATATTAGTATACATTTATTTTTATTTGTATTTGATATATATATATATATTGTTTAGTTTTTCCAACTTCGATTTTTTGCAGATGCTAGGAGCTGTGTTAATCTGATTCCATTGATTGAAAAGGTGGTACGCTTCACTCTCCGATACAAAAATTTCAAGATGCATGAAGCCATGCTTTTGGTAAAAATCTTGAAGAAATCATTTTGTGAAGCAACATGTTATGGTTCTTGGCAGTATGAGAGTTCAGCGTATAGATAAGCTTGTCAGCCTCAAGCCGTGGAGAAGTCAATATCGATATGTTCTTCCACTAACATGCTTGTGGTGTTTTACAGATAGAAGAGCTCAGCGCATTGATGAACTTTTCATCTTCAAGTGCTAGTGGACCCAACATCGAGACAGTTTTCCCAGCGAACATGCATGTGGTACTTGGATAATAGAAGAGCTCGGCGCATTAGGAGCGGTGTATCATGGCACGTCAAGGCTTTCAACATGGGGAGGCGAGGATTCCCATGACTTGAAGTGAGGCATGTCACAACCCAAGGCGATGCGTGTTACAACTGCAAGGCATGACGTGTTACAGCTGCAAGGCAAGTCATGCTACAGCTGTAATGAGAAACATGCTACAACGCAAGGCGAGACATAGAAGAATGCAAGGTGAGGCATGGTTGGAGTGAGAAGTGATGCATCATTTAACATAAGGCGTTCTTTCCAATGACCATGCTCGTGGTGCTTGGCGAATATAAAAGCTCGACGCATAGGGAGCAGGGCGTATGAAGACCTTTCGAGGCTTTCAACAACGAGATGCGAGGCATCTCATGACTTGAAATAAGACCTGCCATAACGCAAGGCATGGCTGAAGATCTCTTTGGAAGAGTTTTGGCTAATGGAAGATCTTCTAGAGACTTGATCTTCAAGGCCTTGTTGAGCTCAAAACAGGGTGGCACCAAGGTGGAAGAGAGCTTAGAGATGTCATTATATCAACATTGAAGGCAAATAGCGTAAAGACACGGACCCTAAGGTCGTCAATAATGCGCATGATGTTTTTGAAGCTACTTCCATGAAGTCAAATGACATTGAAGATGATTGTTGGAACTGGAATCACCATTTTGGATGATGTTGGAGTTATCCTTCCAAAGCTTAGCTCAGTAAGGGAGTTTAGCAATCATATGCCTTTAGGTAGTTCATCAGAAGGCATAAACAAGACATGAATGCTTGCGAAAGTATCAAATCTATCTCCTTAATGGAAGACAACGAAAATGGTCATTGATCTCAAGGTGAATGGCACGAAGATACAAAGCATCAAGTCACCATTCCATCCTAAAGTTGAATTTGCTTTCGTAGAGTCAAGTAGTGGCAGAGTTGCTTTCACAGAGTCAGTTGCACTGAAGTTACTTTAGTGGTGTCATTCATTGTTGATGTTATTTTTTGAGGAGCGATGCGTCATTGGAGTTGCTTTTGTAGAGTCAAGCAGCTTCGTAGTTACTTCAGCTTTTTTGTAGAGTCATGCAGCTTCGTAGTTACTTCAGCTTTTTTGTAGAGTCATGCAATGTTGAAGTTGCTTTCGCGGAGTTAAGTAGCATTGTGCTTGCCCGATTTCTTTTAAATTTCATTTAACTTAGATTAGTGTGAGGTCATTTTGGTCACCTAGACCACACTCTTCTTCTCCCTTCACTCTGTGTCGCTCACCACCATGCTAGCTTCCTTTGCCTCCTCTGAAAAAAAATAGAGAGCTTTCAACATTCCCAGATATTTTATCGCTGTTAATATTTTATTACTCTCCATCGAAAAAACCTACTATTTACCCTCTTATATTTATTCTCTTTAATTATCTCATTTTCTTCCTTTAAGCTTAAGCTTCATGGTTCAACCATCTTTTTCTTCCTTTTTAGATTTTAGCTTCCCTTTCTCTTTCTGCTTTGTATTTTCTTTACTCTTGTGCTTTATTTTTTATGCAATTTCAATGTGGGTTGGGGCGCATTCATACAATTATATGGTCTTAGTTTTCATGCATCTACTGTTCAAGACCTATATATAGGGTAAGATCATTTCCATAGCCTTTGGTGTAGTCTATGTTGATATGCGACTTTTACCGTGATAGGATTGATTATTCGTTGTGTAAAGTTTGAAGAGAAAAGAAAGCTAAAATTTAAAGAGGAAGAGAAAGAGAAGCTAAAATCTAGAGAGGAAGAGAGATATGGTTGAACCCTGAAGCTGGAGCTTGAAGGAGGAAAATGAGATAATTATAGAGAACAAATAAAGGAGGGTAAATAATAGGTTAATGGAGAGTAATAAAATATTGACAGCGATAAAATATCTGGGAATATTGAAGGCTCTTTATTTTAGTTTTTTTTCTCAAATGAGGCAAAGGAAACAATAATCGTGGTGAGTGATAGAGAGTGAATGAAGAAGAAGAGTAAGATCTAAATGACCAAAATGCCCTTACACGCAATCTAAGTTAACTGAAGTTTAAAATAAATGGGGCAAACTATTTGATAAAGTGTTGTTCAAGGGGTAAAGTGGGATAAATCACATATTATGGGGTAATATGGGATTTTGTGGTAGATTCATGGGACATTCTGACTAAAAAGCCAAGAAAATATTTAAAGTTCTCGTAAGAAATATAGAAAAGAACAGCGCGAGCAAGATGCTCGTTTGCTTCACTTTCACTTGATTCGAACGATGGTTCATGAACCGCAATTCAGAACTAACTTCTACCCCTATTTAGTAGCAGCTTCTACTAGTGTCACGCTTAAACATGAAGGAAACTAGAATGACAGGTTAGTTGGACCAGCCCACCTAAGGTAGGACTGCGACAACAAGACCCAAGGCTTTCAACTTTCCCCACATTCACCCTAATCACTTATACCGCATCTTCTCGCATCTGGTTACAACGAAGAGATCCCTTTCATCCAAACACTTGTATATCCGTCCCTTTGAAAACGAGTCACTGAACAGTGACCTTGAATTCTACTATGACAACATTTTAGGCACAAACACCATTATTAACAATTTAAAAAGAAAAACTTGCTGAAATAAAAATTCGTAGAAGATGCAAATTTAGAGAATTAAAAATTTTAAAAACTGCTACTGTTCACGGACCTTTTGATAGGAATTAAAAATTAAGTGGCGGGTGAGCTTCAGTCGTCAGTTGTTGCGTATGCGAAAAAAGACGTTTACTTTTTATTGTTAGCATCACTTTAATAAAATCGATCATCACGACGCTTTCCCAATTCCCACCTCTTCAAAATTTCCAGAGAAAATTCGCAAGAAAAGGTACCTAATTTTCTCGGGAATTCCCAATGGGGAAGACTGGATTGTTCGATCTCGAAAAGCACTTTGCTTTCTACGGCGCTTACCACAGCAACCCCATCAACATAGCGATTCACATGGTCTTCGTCTGGCCGATCCTCTTCGCGACTCTTCTCATCCTCTACTTCACGCCCTCGCTCTTCAAATTTGGGTTTTCAGTGTTTGGAAGCGACGTCGTTCTGGTCTTCAACATCGGCCTCTTGTTGACTATAATCTATTCGGTGTTTTACGTCTGTTTGGATGCCAAAGCTGGCTCCTTGGCTGCTCTGTTATGTGTAATTGCCTGGTTTGCTAGCTGTTTCCTTGGGACCCATCTAGGGTTTTCCATCTCTTGGAAGGTAAATTCCAGAAATATTATTAGTTTTTGTCTATGAATTTGATATGGGTTTCATTTATTTTTTTTTTTTCAAATTACATACCTTTTTGAAATTTTTATTTAAATTTTAGTCGTTTGATTGCTCCTTTAGCTGTAAATGAAATGGGTGTTTTTATTTTCAGGTAGTTGTGGTGGCTCAGGTAGTGTGTTGGACTGGACAATTTATCGGCCATGGGGTTTTTGAGGTATTGAATTGAATAGTTCTAATTACGTCTGTGTGTGAATATAAGTTGTTCTTGAATTAGAAGTCATGAAATTTGTTTTGAATCTGCAGAAACGAGCACCAGCTTTATTGGACAATCTTGTACAAGCCTTTGTAATGGCTCCCTTCTTTGTTCTGTTAGAGGTAATTTTGATCTGGGTTTTTTACTGCTCAAGTTAGCATGAATTTTCTGACTTTGCCAAACGTGATGTATGTGTTTTCTTATTTGATTCAGGCTCTGCAAAGCGTCTTTGGTTACGAGCCATACCCGGGGTTTCATGCGATTGTTCAAGCAAAAATTGATGCTGAAATCAGTGAATGGCAAGAAAAGAAGAAGAGGTTGATCTCCTGAGTCTCTTATCTGGATTTAAGTTTAAAGCTACTGTTACTGTAAAAAATATGGGACAAGTTGTCCCTTCTGTCCAAAGCTTTTATGTAATATATATTAAGTGCGAGTGTTTTGACTTGGATGCTTTTAAATAAATACAGCACATTTCTTGCAACATGTAGTTCGAATAATACCAAGTTGTCCCTTTTGTTTCTTGCCTGTCTGAACATAGTTTGATTTTAATTGTTTTTGAGACTGATGACATTATGATTAAGGCTTCTGCTTAACGTCTTGCAACGATGACCTTCAAGCCATGAGCCATTGATAGAATGGTCATCATCCGGTACTCCACAGGATGACCAGGCACTAGAGTGAATTTGTAGAAGCGGCACAGAATTGCCAGAGCCATCTTCATCTGGAGGTAAGCAGAGTCCTTCCCTAGACATATTCTTGGCCCGGCCTGAAATCAGAAGTCTTTAGGTTAATGATCTTTAGCTTTCATGGATGAATGGTTAAGATTTGATTAGTAAACTAACCTGAAACGCAGTGAACTTAAACGGAGATGCATTTTGGAAGAAACCGTCTTTGAGCCATCTCTCCGGCTTAAATGAAGCTGCATCAGGGCCCCAATTGTACTCCATTCTACCCATGGAGTAGGGCACATAAGTTACCATGCCTCCTGCTTTGACCTTGGTTCCATCCGGTAGGACGTCGTCCTCCAAGATGCCCTTGGGGTCCTACAATCATATATACATCACACAACTACATTGACATCAAATCTTCAATTGCGGACCCACCACCCATCAAATGCATTACCTGAGGCACTGCTGGGTACAATCGAAGGGTCTCTGTGATAACGGCGTGCAAATAATACAACTTCCCCATTGAATCATAGCTCAAAAGTCCTGCATATTGTGCTACTATTTGATTGAATGCTTCAAGGTCGTTTTTGTCATACTTGAACAGTGAAACCTCCTCCTCTCTTGCTCGGTCTTCTTCGAATGCTTTGAGCTCCAAATAGAGCTTCTCAGCTACATGAGAATTGGTCATGATCATGTATGTGGCCCATGAAAGAGTAGTAGCCGTTGTGTCCCGCCCAGCTATCACAAAATTGAGCACAACATCTCTAAGGCTTTTGTCATTCAAGCTGTTTTCTGGGTCTTCACCTAACTCGATGAACCTCGATAGCAAATCATGCTTCATCTGATCAGCAATTAGGTGATTACTTAACCATGAATGTTATGAATATGTTCCGGTGAGAAACTCTTATCTAAGTCCATCTTCTTACCTTGTTATTTTCGGAACTCTGGCGAGCATCTTTGATCTCTGCTTTCCTTTTGCGAATGACAGAGTATGTGAAGTCATCAATGGTCTTCATGCTCTTGTCAAGTAAAGCTTCTGATCCCACATTCAAGTATCTCTTGATTCTCCAGAGCGGATCGATGAATCGAAGCGTGACGATGATGTTTGCAGTGTCAAATGCCTTGGCGAAGTGATTATCTGGTAGATTTGGAGCCAGAGTTCCAATTTCCACACCAAATCCCACCTTGCATATCGAGTCCAAAGTCATCCTCATCAGCAATTCCTGCACCAAAAGATAAATGAATATAAATTCACAACTCCGAAGATGGAATAGTTTGTGACTTACAGGTCCTTGACAACTCAATTAATATATATTGAAGTTGTTCCCACCTGCATGTCTAGTTGTTGGCCTTCGGCTGCTTGACTGAGAATTTCATGGAGTTTGAGGCTGTAATCCCTGAAGACAACGGTGCTAAAATCTCTCAGATTCTTCGACGCGAATTCGAAGCTTGCAGTCTTCCTCTGTTTCCTCCAAAGCTCTCCATCCACATTGAAGATCCCCTCTCCAAGCAGGACTTCCATGTATGCGTGGTACACTTCACCCTTCAAATAACATAATGTGCTTGAAAAAATGTTAAAGAAAAAACCGGGATGGGCAAGGAAGACCGAAAAATTTGTTCAAATTATAAATAAAATCAAATTGATTAAGTCGGTTTAATTTACAGTTTCAAAATTTAAAGCAAATAGATGTTTAGATAATATAAATTTACAATTTTGAATAAAAATACGATTAAGTACGTAATTAGTCAAGTACCTTTTGATTAATAATTTGGTTTATCAGAAGGAAAAATTCCACCTTCAGATGGTTCGGTTTAAATTCGGAAAAATAACGAACTGTAGAACTCAAAGTAAATTTAAAATTTTAGCAAAATCGATCCAACCGAATCAGTGCTTACTATACAGAAAGAGCCAAAGGCAATTAGTGATGGGGTTTGAGAAAATATGTCACCTTGGGGTAATTTGCAAAGTTGGTTTTGAGGACATGTTCAACATTAGCAGGATCAGCAATGTAGGTATAAGTTGTGAACGGCATCGGGACGACGACGGAGTTCGACTCCGACAGGTAGTTGACAAGCCAGTCGTGCATTCTTTCGTAGTTGAATAACTGTTCAATGGCTGCTCCAACCAGCGGCCATGTTTTGGGGCCCTTCTTGTTTCTCTGGCTCCATCTGTGAATGAAAATCCAGGACAAAACCATGCAGACCAAAGTCAACAATCCTACATTAAAATTGGTGTATTTGTCTTCCATTTTTCAGATAAAAAATCAGAGGATGAATAAGGTAATGTTGGAGAAGAATTATGGATTCATTTTATAATCTAGAAACGTAGTTTTTTTTTTTCCTTTTTCTTTTTACTTCTGTGTGTTTTCGAAAGTTAGATGTGGATTTGTTAACAATCTTTGCATACAGCGAAGTTGATAAAAAAAAAAAAAAAGGTTTCATCTATTTTGTGCCCTTAACCTAATTCTTTATCTTGATGAGATTCAAGAATGCAGGTGATAAAGAGTGCCTCGTAATTGAGTTTTATCCTTTTTTTGTCAAGTATTTAATTTTCATGCCCCATAACTTTAGGATATAAAGGGTGTTTAGTTAGTGACAATGATGAAAATATCGATATCGACGGATATATCGCTAGTCAAATTTACGGATATCTCGCCCCAAATATCGATATCGATATCGTTTACGGTCAACAAAAATGACGGAAATTCGATCTAAAAGTTGGAAATTTGAAATGAAATTTTGGAAAAAACTTAAGTACCCAATGATGGTTATATATGACTAATAAAAACTATAAAATGAACTTAATATAATAAATATATGATGAATAATATGATACAATAGAATTCTGCGATGATTAGTAATAATTTTTTTTTTAATTTAAATATAAATTGAAGTGAATTACTATAATTGAATGTTAATATAATTAAAAACATAACAATAAGCATAAAAAAATTTGAATGGAAGAAAAATTATAAAATGAGTAAATATATTTAAAATTGAAAAAAAAAATAGAGTCAATATTTGTTCAAAAATTGGAAAGTATTGATGTATTTAAAATTGGAAAAAAAACGATAAATATAGTTGAAAATAAGGCAAAAAATGAGAAAAAAAACATTAGGAAGTTGGATAAAAACATTAGCTAGCAAACAAAAAATTAGCAAGTAGGATAAAAAATTTGCAAGCAGAAAAAAAAAATTAACAAGCAGAAAATTAAAAAAAAAACGTTAGAATGAGCCTGCCTGGGGTCGAACCCAGGTGGCTTGAAACCTAAAACCAGCACAAACCAACTCTACTGACAAGCCATATTATACATTAGTAAGCGGAAAAAAAATTAACAAGCAGAAAATAAAAAGAATGTTAGAATTAGCCTGCCTGGGGTCGAACCCGAGTGGCTTGAAACCTAAAATCAGCACCAACCAACTCAGCTGACAAGCCATATTGCAAACATAAGCAATTGACTAATATATAAAGTATAAATATTAACTTAAAAGCAGTCATCCCCAACCTCTCGCGGGTCTGCGATTCGGGTTTTTTTTGACCCGGCGGCATGACCCGACTGGTTTAAGCTCCTTTTACGTCCGATTTTCACCCAATTTAGGCCTATCTTGATCGTTTTAAGTAAATAATTAGATCTATATCCTTAAAACAAGAAAAAAGAGCGAAATTTCGTGAGATATCTTCCCCCCTCTTATGTGTCGCCGGTCGGAAATCACGATATATCGACCGATATATCGTCGATTCCGACGACATTTACATTCATGGTTAGTGACATAAAATGACGTAAGGAGGAAATAATACTAGTGTTCAAATAACATTAGGAAATGAGTAATGCAAAAGAAACTGCCAAGCCGGTGAGTAATTTTGGATGCATCCACCCAGGGCCATATAAGATGATTAAGATTTTGAGACGGTTCGGCTTAAGATTTTGAGAGTATAGTATCCAACTATTCAGAGTTTCAGAAATTTCAGCTCCTCTATGGGAGAAAACTGAACAATTTTGCGAATGACATATTTCTACGGTTATGGCGATTATTGGTGCGCTAAATCTATACTAAAAATTGTTTAGCAGTTATTGAATTTGACTGAACAATTATATTTAAAGCATTACTTGTTAATATCTATTCATAAAACGATGAAAAAAATAAGAAGATTAGTTTATAATAAGATTGGTTACTAATAATTTGTATAATTCACGTAAACGTCCATTCAAATCAAGATATCTAACTCCAATATAAGAATGACCTAAAGTCAAAAGATCAAGAGGACTTCCACATCCAATGTAACCATGGAAAAAGCACTCATATAATTTCACAATATCATAAAAGAAGGAACCAAAAAGGAAATAAGACAGGCAAAGAAAGCATACAAACAAGCAATATTATTCCAAGCCTCCCTGTTTTCAAGGTCAAGTCGAAGTGTTGAACAGCTCGGGTAGCCATCCAATGCATTTTCAGTGTCTCTAGCCCACAAAAATTTATTAAATGACAGTTTTTTGAGACGAAAATTGTCTTCAGGAGAGATTCTGGGTCAAAGTAGTATTCTTTTGAGATTTAATTTGATATTCATAAGACATTGAGTAAAAAAAAATATTTATTTTTATTTTTGAACACAACCATATTAAAGAATAAAATTACAAAAAATGAGTATCTACTTTCTTTTTTATATATCCTAATTAAAAACTGAAATTATAAAAAAAAAATTATAAAAATGTAATATTCGTAATTTGATTCGTAATTGACTTACAATTGTTTAACGATGAACGATTGTTAAAAGTCATAACCACCACACCAACTTTTTAGTATAATCTTATATATATATTCACACGTATTTGGTCTATTATGTTTATACATAGTGTCCATATTTCCCCTAATATAATAACAATTCTTTTGAAAAACTACATATTCCGAAGAAGAATTTGATCCAGAGTGACGAAAGAAATAATACTGTAATATAAGACAACGAATATCCATATCAATTATGACGGATCATCGATTACAAATAATGTGTGGAGATAAAAAAAACCTCAATAACGCCTCCTTTTTCTTCTTGTTATCTTGTGTAATATGTAATTGTATATAGCCATGAAAACAATGTCTTGATCTGTGTTAGAGATCTGGGCAAAGCTGCTGGATTGAAAACATCTCAGTTTATATTCATAATTTGTTCAAGATTCAACTCCTTCCTTTCTCACAAACCCAATTTACAATAGGATCCAAACCCAAATTTGAGTTCGTTAATTGTGGTCCAAACCAGTCATGTTATAGGCCTGGTTTGCAAATAATGGTTGGTTCTGGGTCACTTGGAATTTCCCCGAGTAGTCTGTGTTCTGGTATGGCATTTCACTAAACTGAAACATTTGAATATTATTTTGACCAGCTGCTGTTCCTGCGCTGGCCAACCCGTTTTGGAAATCATACGCAGAATTCTCACTCAAAATTTGTGAGATCGGACCCAAATAGTCCATTTCCAATAAACTAGAAACCGAAAAAGTCCGTGGAAATTTCGACATCATTTGTTCTTCATTCACTTTGGCTGTTGTTGTCATCTCAATTTTGGGTTCCTGTAACTCCTCTTCTTCCACTTTCTGATCCAAGTAAGCTTTGCCCGGATGCCTCTTCTTGTAGATCCTACAGAGGACCCAATCATCGAGCTAAAATTCAACAAACACGAGCAATGGTCAGTTAGCACCCCAACTGTTTGATGAAATTCCTGAAACAAACAAGTACAATGACAAAGACGCTTACTCTCATTGAACCAAGCTGCTTGCTGGCTTGCTTTCTCGCGTCGCTTAATCGATATTCATGCATGATCCAATCCGACTTCACCCCCTTTGGGGGCCTGCCCTGGTAGAAAACTAGCGCTTTCTTCACGCCCACGTACTTTGCCCCACTGTAAATCGCCTTGTCTGTGCCGGTGGCTTTCCAATAACCCGACACAGTGGCTCGATTGGGTCGGACCCCATTCGGGTACTTCCTGTCTCTCGGGGTGAAAAAATACCACTCATTTTCCCCGAACTCTGTTTTCTCTGCACAACATAAACAATTGAGATTATAACACCTTGCTTAGAAATCAATCAACGATAATTTAATGTCGGTGAATCGAAATCGAGGTTCAAAAGGTTTCCCCAATAATACTAACCAGGCAATTGCCATGGATCAAACTTGTAGATGTCAACTTCTGGGATTATGGAGACAGGGCACGGCCTCGAGGTGGCCTGGTTTTTGAGGTAAAACATGATGAGTTCTTCATCGGTGGGGTGGAACCGAAAACCAGGAGGGAGCTCGGAGCCATGTTTAGCCTCCATTTTTTACAAGGAAAAAGAGTTGGAAATCAGAATATAAACGAGACAACGGTTGATTCAAAGGGATTGGCTAGATGGTTGGGCTTTCGCTATAGAGCGCTAAAGGAAATGAAGGTGTTTGAAATGTTTGAACGGAGAGGTCTGCCCCTTTTATCGTTGATCGGTTTTGTCGCTTTGTGCACGTCACCTGGTTCTGATTGGTTATTCCTTTGACTTGCGCTACCTCGGATGGGCAGTCGAAAACAAAAGCCTAGTCCCACAAGTAAACTGAACTGTTTATCTCAACCAAAATACATATAATCTCATCGATATTCTTATTTATAAAATTGATGCGTTATAATATAAATAGGTTACACAAAGCTCATAAACATGGTATTCAATATATAATAATATAAAATACACACATAATAATTTTATTAATAAAATAAATTAGAAATACGTATTATTCTAAATACGTGTAAATATAAATGCTATTAACCTAAAAAGCTTAGTTGGTTTCCAATAGTTTGGATTTTGTCCATGGTTCCTTGCACTTGTCACAAACTTTATCCGGATGCCATCATTCAATCGGAATACCCTCTAGTTGTCCACTCTTTCACACTACGCGCATAACTCAAACTCGCTCCTAAAGTAGAAATTGAGAAAGTAGCCCTTGTTTGATGGTGTCAAATATTCGAAGAGAAAGACAATACCCTATCTTCAACTTAAATCACATAGAATGGTAGGTACTTGGTAGATATACCATTTATTTCTCACCTTTAGAATTATTTGACACACTCAAAATTGCATATTTTGTTTAATTATTTTGTATAATTCATCCTTCGATTTAATTAAAATATGTTATCAATTTTATCTTATTTAAAAATAAAAATAATACATATAACGGTTAATTTCATATTAAAATATATGCGTTTGACACTGAATTTATTATTCAATACAACCTTTTGTATTATACCCGTCATTCGCTCCTCAATAATGCTCAAAATCAATGTACACTAGGTCAATTTGTTTTTAATATTGGATAGAAAATTAAGTTCACTAATACATTTCATTTAAACCTATTATATTCGTAAATTTAGAACATTACGATAAATTTGACGCATGTAATATAAAATAATAAACACACACATGTTTAAAAGTTAATATTATTTAATTATAAATACTAAATACATACGTGATTGACTACCCTTCCAAAATTCCAAATGTTGAAGCATAAAGAAAAAATCAACGAAATATATTTTCTATTTATCCGAATAATGTGGAAGTGATAGTTTTATTTTATTTTATATAATTATTAGTATAAATTTCTTATAAAAATCTCCAAAGTACGATCCAGTTTAAAAGAGGGAGTTTCTTACCTGCACCAGCTAGAGGTAGTAGGAGTCCGCAAGGTAGGCTAATGTAGCTATCATTTTGCGTTTAGCATGGTGACGCGTGTCCATTCCTAAAAGGGAAGAAAGAGATAAGCATAACGAATCAATGTGGGCGGGTTTACTTATGGTACTTATCTTGACATGTCATCAGTGAGCCCCTGGCTGCAGGCTGCAGTATTGTAGATTCATATTAAGCCCCATGATTCCATAGATTATTCCAAAGTAAAGTTACATTCTAAAGCCATTAATTAAATGTCACGTGTATCGACATGTTTGGTTCCTTTGATTAACATCAAACTCACCACGTGGGGGGATGGTTGAACTAATCTCATCAGATTTTCACCTTAATTAAACAGGACTCACAAATCTGTTAAAATCGTTAATTTATATATTTTAATTTGTTATTTATTTAAAAATTTAAATTTAATTGTAAAAATTAATATTTAAGGTCATTTAGTTATTTATATGTATTAAATAACTCAATAAACGGCTATATAATCTTCAGATTCATTACTTTCTTATTTAAATTGTTTTGAAATGATAATTTAGAGTGAATGATTTTGATTATGATGTATGAATAATAAAAATTAGATAAATAGAGAGAGTGGTAAAAAAACGTACAACTAGGGTACGTGGCAAAGATTATCCAAATAAAAATTCAGATAAGATGTTAAAGGAAATATTTTCTTATTTAATGTAAAAAAATAAATTATTTTACACGAAATTTATATATATTAACAAGTTCTCATACAATTGTTTATTTCGAAAAATAAATTTATTAATTAGTATTTTTCATTTTGTATCGACATGTATGGTCGTAGTGGTAGGTGGTTTTCCATTATTCAACCCTTGATATAATTGTTTAATAATTTGGAATAAAAAATTACTAATGAGAAACTGTTTGATGTTGATCGTGGTTTTGTTGGGATTCTAATTCACTTTGTATAATAATAAAAATGTATTATCGTATTGTTCGGAGATAAGCAAGCTATTAAGGGTTGATATTAAAACCGATTAAGTTTGAATAATTTAATAATAAATGCACACGCTACGCACGCACACGAGTGGTGCAATCTGATTACGTGTCTCATATAAAGTACGTGCATCTTCTTAATTGTCAATGTAAAATTTTAATATTGATCTTGTACCCCAAAATTTTTAGAAAGAAAGTTGGTAGACCGTAGATAAGCGATGGCTCGTGGGTGTTTGGATTGATGAGGTTAGCTTTGGGATCATGTGCATGGCATATGTAATGCTCATAATTTTTTTTTTTTTAATAGAAGGAGAATTAGTTACTAAAGCATTAAGAAAAAAGGCAGTGACGTGACTTTAAAAAGAAAAAAAAAAAGTGACGAGTTAGCTCGTGTGAATTGTGATTTTGATAGCCCACCATAAATCCACAATACAGTTAATACTTGATGCATCGTGGCACATCTTTCCAAATGTAATAACAATATTTGAAAAGTCTATTTGAGTATTTTCAAATTATATTTGAGTATTTTCAAATTATATTTGAGTATTTTCAAATTATATTTGATTATTTTCAAATTATATTTGATTATTTTGTTTATATTCATATAGGGTGAGGAGTAATTTGTCATGAAATTCCAATGACGGGCAAGTAGTGAGATTCACATTAGGCGTAAAAGCAAAATGAATTAGTGTTTGACCATTACATCCCTTTAGTTGTGATCGAAATGATTTAGATAAATTGGATTGAATCAAATGAGACAATTTTTTTGAATAACACTATTCATTTCTGTAAGAGAATACTATTTCTTTCATGAGAGATTTAGATTTGATAACAAGGTTTCATTTGTTAGGAAAACTCGGAAATAATTTTAGGGATTTAGAAATACTTTATATAAAAAATTTTGAGATACCAATGGTTGGTAGTTCAAGTAGAAAAAACCTTGTTTCCTTTACATAAGGTCCCGAGTTCGAGCCTTGTGAATGAAGTAACCAATATTAGGAAGAGCTCCCCTCGCATCGGGGTCCTACACGGTTTGAGGGTTAGTCATCGTCTATGTGCAAAGGATACTTGGTTTGCACAAAAAAAAAAAAGTCTTTGAGATCCATTTGTTTTCTTCATCTTTGTTGTTATTCAAATCATATTATACTATTTTTTTCGCTATTATGAAATCCAAATAAAAATTTCTCGTGACACAAAGGAACCTAAATTATTTGATATACAACCCCATTATTATATGACATCCAGATTTTTTTTAATACTAAAATAAGTAGTCATTATAATTGGTCTTTTATTTATTTACTTGTAGGTAAATATCATAAGGTTTCCCTATATTTATAAGGTGAGATTAAAATTTACTCGGACTATGACTTATTCTCAATCACAAAACATTTCAAATAAGTTTCAATCGTATTACAAAATTTACCATTTAAAAGTGGTAGTTTGCTGAATATATAACATCAATGCGATTTTAATGACTCTTTGATTAATTTGTACAGTTGGTGGCTACTGGCTAATGTTGACTGGGCACTACATCCATTTTTGATCTATTCTTTGTACATGCATTGGGATTTGCATAGTTGAACTCTGAGTTAATTAGTGAGCGGTGACCACAGCTCTTTTTCCTTAATTATGAATTCTTTTCCTTTTAAGTTTGATGGGGGTTTGTTTGTATGACGAGTCCAGTGGGTTGTAAACATAAAGAAGGCCCAACAACATTCAAGCCCATCCAGGCCTTTACCAAAAAAGAGGCTCCTGTGTGGTCACCTCACACGAGAGACAAGCTACACATTCTCCCTCCTAAATGGAACACGTGTCAACACCACAATGTCCTAATAAATCCCACGTTCATCGAAAGTACTCATTTTGTTGTCTCACAAGTCACTCTGTAGACGAGAAGAAGGCATACCATAAATCAGGAAGGACACATTTGTTAAGTCTATTTTAGGATCAAACAAAATTTAACTAATTATCGGAGTTATCCCAATTTCCGAACGGTTACACCCAACAGAGCCAATGTGAAGGCCTGAGTAGCAATTAAGGACTCCTTCTCGATAAACGTACAACATCATTAAGACCTGAGGGATACAAAATTGAAAGATGCGTGGACCTTACAGTTTATTTCAATGTAAAATAGTAAGATGGAAACATATTTTTAACCCTTTAGTTTTGAAAAGAAACACAAAGGTACCCCTAATGCACAAACAACAAAATGCACAATTTACGAGAAATAATAATAAAATAATAAGCAATCTTGATGTCATCCTGATGTACAATCCACTAACTATACTCTTGAGTCATTCGAGTCATGCACACATGACATACTGGATATCTATGGTTTGCTTATGTACCTCGACCATGTGAAAGTTAGGTACTAAGCCCCGTCACCTCGTATCCCTTAAAGACCGAGAACAAGCTGGTGCTATTTAACTAGTGCTTGAGCAAAACACGTGTAATCAATCATGTAGACGCTCGTCTAAGGCGGATAGACAGGTACTAAAAATACCAACAACTCCTAGGTGGGTATCACACAACCTCGTGTATAACGCGTGTAAGCCACAAGTCTTATTGTGGAATACATCAATCGTAGTTAACAAGCATATCCGGGAATAGCATATTAAGCACTAAAGTAAGTCTACCTCTCTAAATGCCATCTCAAGGCAGTTTAGATGTAACGACTTGAAAATTCGAGAAATGTACTTTCGGAAGTTTTGACTATAAATTGATGTTTTTACCCTTAATTTAATATTTAAAGTGAGTCAAATATAGAGTCTGATTTTAGTAGCATAAAAAATTAGTTAGTTATTAATAAATTTTTACTCATTTCAAGTTAAATTTGACTAAAGATTTAGAGTTTGATGTAGCCGCTCCGGATCCAAATACAAATACGGTTTCATTATTTTCGTTCCACAAAATTATTCTCCAATTAAATTACCAGTCACATTTTCAGTTATTAAAAATAAAATAAAATAAAATCTATTTTATTTGTCACAGGGCGCAGACGCAGACAACAACCACGGCCAAGATATTTATTAAGGTTTACAACAATGTACATTTTTCTAAGGTTCTTTAGAACCCTTATTAGCAGAAAACTGCAGAAGGGGAAAAAACCTCGAGTCTTGTGACAGCAAACGTGCCCTTCAGAAGCCAAAACAGAGGCTGCAATGAAACTGAGACAAAATACAGAAGATGTGCATCTCAGGTCAAATCAATTTTTAAAATAGTGCATCTCAGTTCAAATAATTTTTTAACATTTCTATACAAGCATGGCATGTCAAGGCCGATTACATCCCCCCTTAGCCAAACTCAATGATCTAATTTTTATTAAGTCACAATTGATCAGAGCTTTCTGGTGTTAAGATGATGCTTTCAGTTCGACCATCAGTCATCCTGTCTGAGCCAAAGAGAGGGTTAAATCTTGCTGCTAATCATAAACTTCTCATTTTGTGTAGCTACGATTTAAGCAAGTAAGCAGTTCAAAGAAAATAGTGCATACAAGATGCATGATGCATCCATGATTTTATCACAAATGAAGAAGAAATATGAGCATAGTAATAGTACCTGTCTATCGGGAATCCAGCACTTCAACACCTGCAAAGTGGTATGTTCTTCATCTGCTTAGACTAATGACGTATCTCATGAAAAACACAGAAAACTTCTTGCCACAGAGAGTAAAGAATATGAAAACCCAAAGTACAGGATGCACACCAACGACAAGGCTACAATTTCTTTCCCATGAAATATTGGACATTTTTTTAACATGTGAAAGTAGAAAGCTAATGTTATAATGAAAAATGCAACAAAACCTTCAATTGGCTAGTCAAGCATTGTGCAGAAGTTTTATTAATATGAACATAATCTAGAACAAAAAATTAGAGAAAGCACTGGAAAAATAATATAAATAGCCAAGGGCAAAAAGAAACCCCTACTTCTAATGCAGGATGAAGAAACATAATGCAAGCCTCAGTTAAAGTCCTTCAATCTTTTCTTAAGCACATCCATTGATTTCTTACGAGAACTTTGCTTGTTGCTCCTGTTTGAAAGGCTCCCAAAAATCCCATCAGCAGAGTCCTTGAATTTCTCGCAGATACTAGCCACTTTTTTATAATCCAAAGCGTGGTAGTTTTTCTGTCGTATCACAGGATTCATGAAGTTCTCTGGCTGACTGCTGGACAAAAGGTTTATCAATTGTCGTACTTCTATCAAGCAACCTCTGAAACTACCATCTTTGTAGACTTCGCTCAAGCCAGTAGTGTGAAACCTTTCGTCTGCAAAAGACTCCAACATCTTCAAATCATAGTTGATACCCGCGACTGCGTTGGCACTGAACCTCTTGATGCTATCACTAAGAAAAGCCGACACTATAGAGTTAGAAATGTGATCAAGAGCCCCACTCCCAACCTTGTACAAAGCATCCAATGGTAAAATCTGTTGCGCTGTTGACATAAGAGTGTCAAGGTAGATAACTACTTCATTCATATACTCATTTCCATTCTGTGGCACTTCCTCTAAAGTCCAATTGATGTTTTCTGTAAGTGCCATGAATTCATCCAACTTCTTGTTCACCAAATTCAGCAAAGAAAGATAAGCTTCATCCCTTGAAGTATTTAGAACAACCTTAGCAGTTAGAGAAGCCTGGGGCCTCTCAACTGACCTGATCGGAATTCCACATAACTGGGCTGCGTGGCGAAGAAAAAAGTCACAAGCTCTTTCAAGTACAGATATGTTCGCAGCAATCTGCATGGCTTGAGAGACACCAATGTTACCGCTTTGAATTGTATTAAGTATCACCTCATTCAACACATCGATCAAGAGTTTGTCCAAATACTTCCTCACAACATCAGAAACATTAGCATGTGTCCCATGAGACAAGTAATCTACAGAGCCTTTGATGAAAGATCTGACAATTCGGCATGTATCAGGTACCGCAGAGGAGAACGGGGCAATGTATGGAAAAGCCGGTATTATATCTGATGTCTGCAGATTGAATGAAAGGACATTATTTTCGTAGTCGGTATCCTTTTTCAAGACCATCTGCTCATAGGTATCATTGGTAATAACATTTTCAATTTGTTGACGACACTCTTTTCCAAGAAGATTGTGGTATTTGTCCCGGCTCTTGTCAAGCGTCTCAAAAAGTGGTCCCACTTCATACCCATATTGCTTGAGAGTAGTCCCAAGAAGAGTGACATAATCCTTCACCAAGAGAAGATGGGTTGCAGAATTCATATGGTTGAATTGTTCGTCTAACAGAGATTTCATTTTGGATATAGCTGTTTCCCACATTGTTTCCACTTGCTCAGCTAACAGTAGGCCTCCTGCAGTCCTCAAAACCCGATCCTCCACTATGAAGTATCCTGCAATCTGAGCCAAAAATGCTTGATAGGATTCAACAAAAGGCTGTGTTGAAGAGATCTGCAAGTCTGAATTGAGCTGCAACAACCGATTCCTATAGTAATATTCCCAAAATTGCTCTTGGATTCCTAGACAACTTTGGATATGATATGCCCTGTATAGGGGGGTTAGGTCAACTTTCAAAATAGAATCTTCATCAATTTCTTCAACCTCTAAAGTATATGCAAAATCTCCCACCCCCGACATATTCTGTTCCTCAGCTTTTCTTTGGCGTTCGAGCATTTCCTCATCTCTTTGACGTGCAGAAGCAGCATGACCTATTGCCGTTTGTCCAATAGCCTTTGCAGAGCTCCTAATGTGGACCAGCCATTCATTGAATTGACTAGTTACTTTCTTCTCAATGTGCAATTTAATTATCGGAATTCTCTTCTCTATAACCATTCTAAGTGTCCTGACAGGAATATTCTGCAAGTAATTTTTCTCAATTATATCCAAAGTTTTCAATGCTGGGTAAAACTGACCTTCAGATATGTGTTTATTAAACTTGACACAGAGCTCCAACACCTGTACACAGTTCTTGGACATTTTGATAGCTTCGGTCAAATTCTTTTTTATTGAATAAGATTCAAGAAACTCCTCAAGCTTAATCAACAGAGCACTCCCAACCTCTTGCAACTTGAAGTTATCGCTAGAAAGTTCACCTTTTAGCTCTTCGGCATCAACCAACACACCACGAAGCTCATCAACTGCAAGAATGAATTCCTCATAATGAGTCTTGCAGAGCTCCTCAATTTCGACTTCCTTCTTTTTCACAACATGCTTGAGCTGGTGGAGGAGTGATTCTGGCCTCCCTATCTCAAATGCATGCCGGACAATAGGACCAAGGTCCTCTCCATTCCCAATCAAAGTAGCAAGGACTAAGTCCTCAGGAGTATCCCCATTGTCTGTAGCAACTCTTCTCTTCGTTTTTGCTTCCATTACTCTGAATAAAACAAAAATAACACATTTTGAGAATAGAAAAACATAGAAATTAGAAGCTGAGTACAAGACACAAAGAGAAGTTACATTTTACTCATCCTGGTCAAACAAAGAAAACAAAAACATGATATTCTGGGAAAGAAAATTCTCATCACTTAAGTTAACGAGTGCCTTGAGCAACATGATATACCAGATTAGACCAATTAGAATGCACTTTTCATAAAATAGGGGGTTCCCAATGATGACATTATTTCCTTATAGCCAAATCAAACCGTAATTAAGGAAAACACTCACTATCCCCACAAAATAATCAGAAATTCTTCTTGTTCAATTCGGCACCTCTCACTCGCCATATAGTTTTTTCTTCTAGCAGTTCTCTGGTAGTCGGGTGGAAATAGGGGAATTGGGGCTTAGGTTTCCAACCTAGCAACAAAACACGTCTATGTTATACTAGTGTGAGTTTTTTTTTAACTCAAAATAAAAATGGGGCGAAACCCACAAGGCCATAGAAAACCAATAAAGATGGAAACTTTGTCCCTGATATGTTGTTGAGGAATATCCTAAATCACTCCAATAATTAATGTTACTTCACACCTTCCCCTCCTCAAACGGTGGAAAATTAAAACAGCAGTGATTAAAACAGCAGTGAGATAAGAAAGATACACCAGTCAGAAAAGGGCAAAACAAAAACAAAGATATAGAAAACAATAAGAATAAGAGTTCGATCGAAATGGGAATCTAAGCGTATCTCAAAAGAAATTCATATCAAACAAGTCTATCGCTCACAAAACCACTGATAAAAATAACCCAGAAGCAAAATTCACTATTTACCCAACCCACATGTATCGCCAAGCAATTTAAAAGACAGATGCAAAAACACAGAAGAGAAAAGAAAACCCAAATATATTTTCAACAATATGTGAATGCCTTAAAGGTGAAGCAGACTCACTTACAGAGACAAACTGGCTATTTTTCCTCCTTCTTCCCTTGTTTGAACGGCTCCGAATCTAACAAGAACAATGCAATTATAAGTTAACCAAGAGAATTATATCGAAGAGCGTTTGTTTTTGTTCTTGTTTCAATGGATTTTGCTTTCCTGCGTACAATTTTTCGAGCTGGATATCGCCATTTCCGCAGCATAGTTTTTTACATCGTTCGCGATGCTACCTATGTGCGATAGTGTCCGGTGTTTCATGTCCATGCCACTTTTCGTGCACTCGTCACCTTATTGGCACTCAAGAGAAATGGGCCCCACTGTTCTCAGGGTCCCTCAATTAAGATTTAGAACTGTATCAACAAACATGGAAAAATTAATCAACATAGGTAGTTTGGTAAAAATATATTCAAAAATAGAAAATGCTAAAATATTTTTATAAATTTAAATACTATATAAGTATTATAGTAATATAATAGTAAAATAACTTATGCAATAGAACACTCCATAAAAAAAACCCTAAACCTCAAATTGCTCTTATTTTATTCTCCTTCATTATTCTTCCTCATCACAACAACCCAATACCCATTAAGAACAAAATCGATGGCTACTTTTTTCTCTAAATCGCGACTATTTTTTTCTCATTTATTCTTCTTCCTCATTGCAACAACCTAATAACCATTGAGGACGAGATCGCAACTACCTTCTTCTCCAAATAGCGCCTAGCTTCTTCTCCTAAATTCTTATTCCTCATCGAAACAACCCAACTACATTTTTCTTTTTCCTCCCTAATCTTGCTACCTAGACCAACTCATTATCTTCATTTCGCTCTCATCTTCTCAGCCCCTCATTTTCTCATCGCTCTTAGCTTCTCATAGCTCTCTTTCTATGTCTATAATTTTTGTCCTAATAATTATTTTGGGTGTTTTGTGTTTGGTGAATTTGTTTAAATATGTGTTGAGAAATCCAAAAATTAAAGAAAATAACCAATTGGGAAGTGATGAAGAAGAATTTACAAGTCTTAGATTAGGAATATGATGCTGGGTTGAAGGCCATAAAAACCACTTTCGAATCTGTAGATCTAATATGAGAATAGATCTAGTCTGATAGTGCCCTTATAATTCAATAGTAATATAGTGCCCTATAGTCTGTTCAATAATATTTGTATATTTTTTTCTCGATTTTTATGAGAGGATGCTACATGTTGTCCTCATAGTATGTTCAATGATATTTATATGTTTTTTGTCTGTATTTTTATCAAAGGATGTTGATTGCTGTCCTCATAGTCCGGTAGTGTCCTCATAGTTTGTTCAGGGATATTTGTAAGTTTTCTTCTGGATTTTTATTAGAGGATGCTACTTGCTGCCCTTATATTCCACTAGTGTCCTCATAGTTTGTTCACTGATATTTGTATATTTTCTCACACAAGGCTATATTTTCCAAAACCAATACCAAGTAATTGAAGCATATCAGAGAAGGAAAATGACGGTTGACATTAGTGGCAATAACTTAATGAAACATATACATATATTGAAAAGCGTGAAAATAGGCATCCATTTTGCAAAAGTAAGTTGCTGAACTTAAGGGTGCCACCAAAAAACATGTAAGGAAATGCATTTTGCTAACATCCTTGAAACACGATTATTCGACATCTTTACAGCTTGGATTTTTCCTTGCCACCTGAATATTATTGTTTTATTTCTGGTCTGAAGAGAGCTTGACTACACACACTTCATCTGAATTAATAAGGTCTAATTTCCTCTTTGATTCCACAAATATGATATAATTACGACATATCTCAAACTCTTATCCTCTTGCAACAGGAATCTCATCACGAAACTCATCACTTTTCTTGAAATCCTCAACAACCCTTTTTTTTAGCCTCAACCTCCTTCTTTAGTGCTTCCACGTTGATAAATCTCCGCTCAGCCGTGAATGTATTAAATATGGTTAGAAGTTGCAAACATATACTGCCATATCATAATGAGGACATAAGCAGATCAATTGCACAAATAAAAGCAACTGAAACGGCCTAGACTATGAGGATACTATTAAACTATGAGGACATTATCATACTATGATGACACTATCAAACTATAAGGACACTATCAAACTATTGAACTATTGGGACACTATTCTCATATCAAATTTGCAAATTTGAAAATGGCTTATATGACCTTCAACCCAGCATCATCTTCCCAACCCTATACCTGCAAATTCATCTTCCTTACTCATCAATTGATTATTTGCTTTAATTTTTAAATTACTCAATACATATTTAAACAAATTTACCAAACACAAAACACCTAAAATAATGATTAAGACAAAGACTAGAGACATAAAAAGATGAGGATGGACTGAAGATGATGAGCAAAAAGCAAAATGAAGATGATGAGTAGGAAATGAAGATGATGAGTAGGAAATGAAGATGATGAGTGGGAAATGAAGATGATGAGTGGGAAATGAAGATGATGAGAGCGAAATAAAGATCAAGAGCAAAATGAAGATGATGAACTGGTCTAGGTAGAAAGAATTTGGGAGGAAAATAACTAGTCACCATGGGAGCTTGGTTCTCTAAGATGGAGGGTTTACTATAACACCTATATAATGTGTAGATTTGTAAAAATATTTTAGGGGCCCCAATTTTTGAATACATTTTTGTCAAACCACATATTTTCATCAATTCCTAAAAAAATTTATTTATGATATATTTACTATTAGTTTTTTAACAAATACTAAAAAAATTAACTTTCTTAACTTAAACTGGTGAACTGTGCGGTTCTATTAGTCACAGGTGGACCGTTGCATTCTAAATGAAATCCACGCAAGACTAAAGTCGAACCTCAACTTAAATAATTATCTTTTTGCGTGTCATACAGAAAATGTTGTCCCACTCACTATTTGTTGAAAAATCATACAATGTGATTAGAATCTCCATGAACAAAAATTAATTAAAAATATACGAAATATTATGTTCCTAACTTTGAATTTGAAAAGGGTGAAAGTTGTCACTCTTTATCTACCTATTTCTCTTTGCCCTTTCTCTAGAATAGAAACCTAGCCGTCGCTCTCTTTGGGGGACAGCGGCATTCCCTCCCCCCTTTTTTTCCTCCTACCTTTTCCTTCCCCTCCTCTCTCCTTCCTCCCCTTTCAGTTTCCATTATTTTCTCTCCCTCTCCTTTTTTTTCTCTGTTTTTTACAGTGGTCTCTCCATCTTCATCCTTCCCCTTCACTTTCCTTCCTCCTCTTTCCGTTTCTCTCTTTTCACTCCCTTTTCTTTGTTTGTTTATTTTATTTGTTTTTTTGTTTTTTTTTTGGCTATGCCATCTGCGGCCCTTTGTGGTGCTCATTCGGCCCCTCCCTCTCTAGAGGCTTTTCCTTTTTTTTCTTAGAGAATTCTGGAGTTGTCTTAGATCTAGCTTTCCATCTCCATTTCATTTTTCTTCCACCATGCCCCAAATATTTCCTGTCCCCTCATCCGATGTTCTTGACACTGTTGGATCTTGAACAATTTTCCACTCAAGTCCATCTCTCGTCTCAGTGGCTATCTTGGCACTGTGGTGTTTTTAAAATGCTTTTTGCACTAGTCGAATGGATTATGGGAGCGCTCATTGCGCGGATGACTCGTTCACCCCCATTTTCTGCTGATATCCTCGATTTCACCTTCACCTTTCTTGTTTTTGGTGGTACTGTGTTTACAGGTTCATGACAGTTCCGGCGAAGGTTGATGGCAGAGATGATGAAGGGTTTTCATTTTTTAGATCTAGGGTTACTTTTGGACTTTGTTTATTTTCATGTTATTGGACTTTTCTACACATATATTTGGTGTTTTTGTGTGTATGCTTATGTCCCATCTAAGTATTTTTATTTGTGGGCTCTCATTACTTTGTAATGTTTGTTTATCAATGAAATTCTTATATGTTTGATAACAAAAAACTATGAATTTGAAAATGCTAATTTTTTTTTTCAAAATTATTGCCAGATCTCAATACTTCTCTTGTTACATACCTACTCGAAAATGCAAAATTGGAACTTCAATTTATTAAATTACCCTATGATGATTTTTTTTTCGGGCTTTGAATATTTAAGTTAGTTGGAATGGCTGTGTTTCTTTTAAGTTAATCTTATTTGAGCTCAGTTAAAAACCAAGCAATTACTTGCTAAGGCCAAAATCCCAACTAAGACTCTGCTTTCTCCGTTCTCTCTCTAGGCCAGCAAACAAAGAGATCATCAACATCAAACTCATCTCCTCTTCTTCTCTCTCGCGACAGTGAGCAGAACTAGACTCCACCACCACCTGTGAACCACTTTCATTGACAGAACCCACCCCGATTATCACCCCAATAACCGAGGTGAACCCTGCTCCCGTCTGACAACCCAACACAAAAGACCGATACAACCTCACAAAAACTACAAATTACACTGTCAAACGAAGGAGAATTTAAAATCCAACAAGAGTCAACCGTTATACAGAGCATAGTACAAAACGAAATAAACAGTACTACACGCACAATAGAAAAGCTGAAACACTCCGGGACAAACTCCGGGATCACTCGAGGACAACTCTATGCCTCCGACTCTGCCTCAACGTCAACCCCTGCGCTAACTCCACGACCTGGAGGGCAATTAAAAACCAGAAGGTGTGAGTGGACCAAAAAGAATAAAAGTTTCAAAAACCATTTCATAAACAAACCAGGGTTTGGCCCTCCATTTTGAAAACATGCATGCATAACTCAGTGTCTGAAAACATTTATAAATCACATCATTTTCATCATGGAAACCGCAGCAACATAACACAGTATTATAAAACATTAGCAGTAAAACATAAAATACCAATATAATCATCCGATCAAACCTGCTGGATCTATCCGAGTCTTTAAACTCCCGAGTCTTTAAACTCAACAGGCCTACGGGGGAAAATATCAGTATATCCGAGTGTTTAAACTCCCGAGTCTTTAAACTCAATCTGGGTCTTTAAACCCAATCCGGGCCCGTCCTCCGTCAAACATAATCCGGGTCTTTAAACCCAATAACCAGATCCATCAAATCCAATCCAAAACCATTTGAAAACCATTTCTAAATCCATATCCAAACCTGAATCCGAAATCACTAGTCTGAAGCCCCTTCCAGCTTCCAGAACCGTCATTCTGAACCCAAATCCGAAAATCCACTTTTCAACTTTAAAACCAAATCTCGCTTTCTGAAATCCGATTCTAAAACCGAAAACCCTTGATCCTCAAATAATTTCTCAAATCCATGTATAATCATTGAAAACCATTATCGTTTGAAATCCCAAAACCATGACATCAAAATCACACTCTTAGCATTTCTCGAAAAACGTGATGAGATACGTAATTTCTCGAAAACCGTGCCATTTCATAAAACAGGTATAAAGCATTCAATAATCATGAAATCATAATGAAAACCATAAAACAAGTAATTAAAAGCAGTTATGCATGCTCAGTTATAAGGAAGAAGTCCACTCACAGTTACCGGGCACGTCACTCGTGACCCGTACGTCCTGTACGTTCCTCGTCTGCCTCGGGGATTCCTGATCCTGTCACAAGTCACCAAAACTCGTCACTAACACGTCCACTAAGGTTCTCCTAATTTTCCTCAATTTTCCCGAAACCTAAACGTAATGAACCGAGACCCTAAACCTTCGATCTCGTAGAACTAACCCGAAACAACGTTTGATTGTCCCGAAACCTATCCCAAAAGATTCGTTACCACAATTAGACTCAAAACCATGTTGGAAGGTTCCGTAAAACAGCTGCCATGCGCCCCCACGCGCCACCCAAAGTGGCTGCGCGTGGGCCTCACGCGCCTGCATAGTGGCACTGTTCATCCTCTTCCTCGAGCCGTCCACTGTGTTGGACCAGCGTGGCCAGTTCTCCGCCGTCCCTCAGCCGGTTCTGTTCATTTTTCTTCCCTTAGCTTCGTCCTACTCTAAGCAACTCATTCCACTTACTAAAACACAACAACACAGCCTAATTCTTATCTCCCAAACTCGAACTTAAACCCGTCCAAAACCCCTGTTTCTAAATCCGGCCACCCGTGCATCCCCCCGTCATGGCTTCTCAACTGGAGGTTCCTAGGGACTTCCTAAACCCAATAGAACTCTCAGAATACTTCGACTCAGCCTGTAACCTCACGACTTACCGTTTGAATCAAAACAGCAAAACAGAGGAACAAAGGGGAAATGAGAAATTACCTGCGTCCTGCTCTCCAGCGTGAGCTCCACCGTGCCTACTCGACTCCCCTCAGGTCTCTTAACACCACCACGGGTTCAATTCGATGGTTGATCGACGGAGGTACACCGTCGTGCATGGTGGTTCTCGGTTCTGTGTTGTAACGACCCGTCCCAAATTCCTAGATTAGATTAGTGACTAATCACGATTAGTGAGGTTAACTCGTGATTAGTTAGGCGAAATTGGACGAACGATGCAAAATGACCGTTTTGCCCCTAGGCGTGGCAAAACGTTGAATTTTCAATCGGGCGGTCAAATGGACTTTGATCGATGACCGTGACGTAGTTCGTGACGTCACGAGTTCATAGACAAGTGGCACGTTCAAATCCGACATTCGAGGAAGAAGTTATGACGTTCGGAAGTTTAGGGGCATTTTGGTAATTATGGTTAAAAAGGGGCAAATGTTGAATTTTTGACCGGGAGGTCCGATGGCCAAGGGCCAAGGACCATTACGTAGATTGGGACGATACAAATCCATAGACAGGCGGCACGCTGAAATTGGACTTCGAACGAGAGAGTTATAGGTCACGGAAGTTCGATTTCACTATGCACGTACTTCGAGGCAGGGCTGAGTTGGCAAATTCTGATTGGCCAGATATTTTGAGTGGGTCCCATGGATGAGTGACACTTGTCACTCTTCCCATTGGCTAGTCCCTAAAAAGGTGGATCTATGCTAATTAAATAGTATTATTTGTATTATTTTATAATTAATCTATCCTACAACTAATCCTATCCATCCATTTCAATTCCATCTTTAAATCCTCACCCTCCATCTCTCATTCTCTCATCTGATCATCACTTCATCCTCTTCATTTCCTTTCCCTCAAACCTGAAACCCACCCCCCATATCCATTTCATTTTCTTCTTTTTCCTTCACAAACCCGAAACACCCACATACACACACCATCACCATTCCTCTTGTGATCCGTGAGTGAGTGTGAGGAATGAGGAAGGGCTGGATGATGAAGGACTGGGACTGAGGGTGGTGGCTCACGGTGGTGGACGGCTGAGCCGTGAGGTAAGAAAATATTTTAAAATTTCGAAGTTTGGGTTTAAGGGTTTTTAATCGATTTCATTAATTGGAAATGCTATCTGGAGGTCCTAGGAGTCGATTGGGATAGGTTTTGAGGTTGGGGATGGTCGGGAAGGGCCGTGGACGGCGGAGGAAAATACCTCCGCCATGGCCGAATTGAAGGGCACGGGTTTGATGGTTTTTAATGTCGTTTTAACGTATAAAATGATTAGAATGGAGAGTAGGATGAGTTTAGGATCAAAATGGATTGAAATGGGGATGAAAATGGATGGATTGAGGGTTGAACCGGTCCGCCGGTCCAGACCGGTTCAGTTGCAGGTGGATCGGGTTCGACTGGAGGTTGGGGGTGATGAACAGTAGGCACGTGGTCTCACGAGCAGGAGCCTTCTTGGGGCACGTGAGGGCGCATGGCCCACATTTCGAGGAAGTGTTCAACATGTGAAACACTCTATTCGATGTAACAAACATTTTGGGACTGGTTTCGTGTCGATCGGACACCGTCTCGATATGTTTCGGGGCATCGGAAGGTTTAGGATCGGTTTTAAAAATAGTTAGAAAATCGGGAAAATTATGGGACTTCAATGGAAGGTTAATAAGGTAGTTATTAATATTCTATTAAAATTTGGACAGGTTCGGGAGTCCCGGTGATGGTGATTGGCTCGGGGAGCCGTATAACACGCAAATCGAGGCGGCAGCTTGGACGGTCTGTGTGTGGACCTTGTTTTCTAAATTGGTGCATGCATAAATGTTTATTATATGTTTTCATACATGTTTGATGATGCCATGGGTGCATTTGTATGTGGTTACGTATAGGCACGTATTTCGAGGTTTCAGCCCTATACGGTGCCTATACGGGTCTGTATGTCTTTTTTGTTCTAAATGAAAAGGTTTTGGATTTCTAAAAGGATAAACTCGGGTATGAGACCCATTTGGTTTTATCTCGGGCATATGACGCTATTTACGACCTTCGGGTCTAAATCGTGGTCGCGACGGGTGCTATGTGCACGGCGATCGACGATATGACGCTCGCCTCCGGATTGAGATGTGTTCCTTCCGGAGAGGCCACGATGCACGATTCGTGGTAGGGCAGCCTGGGGAGGCTCGACTTCGGAGTGCTGACGGTTCAGGATATCGATCGGTGATGAGTGCACCATGATCTTGTGATGGTCGCGTCGGATGATACGTTCACGGTGACATACCAGGATTGAGGGCGGTCTTGGATGGATGGTTGCACACATCACTATGATCGGAGTCGTGACTGACCCTTAGATATCGGGCACGGTGCCCAGTTGAGTCATATGTTCGGGCACGAGATCCAGTTGTTTTACACTGATGATTTCGGGTCAGGGACCCTACATGGATTTCCGGGTTCATGAAGGTTTATAGGAACCGACATGAACCTTTGTCAGGTCATTATGGTACATGACGGTTTATGGGAACCAGCATGAACCCTCGTTATGGATGTTATGGATCATGACGGTTTAGGGGAACCAGGCATGAGTGTTTATGTTATGTATATATATGTATTCATATACCTTCCTTTACTTGTTCTATTACCTCCTTCGGGGAGGGTCGTTGGCCTGGGTGGACCCCGGAGTAGTCACGGAGTACCGACTCAGTGGAGTCACCCCCCAGTTAGGTTCCTTACTCTCAAGAAGGCTGTGATTACTATTACCTCGGGTAGGGTCAGTGGTCTGCGGACATTGATCTTGACTTTGAGAAGACTCGGATTGAGACCTGGGTAGCACGCGCGTAGCTTTGGAAACCGTGACAGGATTGGTTGTTTGAATTATATGTATATGTGATGTATGCTATATATGATATATGATGTGTGTTTACACAGGATTTGGGCAGTGGCCCGTATGGTCGTTTTCATTATGGTTCTTTCAATCTTGGTTTTGGGCTTAGTTCCCACATATGGTTTCTTTGGTTAAACGGTTTTCGAATGCATGCATACTTTTTAGTGAAGGGTACAAATGTCTTCTTATGAAATGTTTTTATAAACTTTGGTTTTGTCCACTCACAGCTTTTTATGTTTTGACTGCCCTTCAGGTTGACATCGGATGTGGACTGTAGCAGAGACCGAGATATCACATACCTCCTCCGGATCCTGGCGTACTCTGATAGCCCGGGAGGGCAAAGGTCGGAAATATCCCTTGTTTGACACTTCGTGTCAGACGGGAACAGGGTCATCCCGCGTTAATCCCGAGGGGATTGGGATGGGTCCTGTCATGTGTCCCCTGGTTTTTCCCTCCTGTTTCTCGGTTCTTGCTCACCTCACACACACACGATCACACTCTAGTTCACCTCTACCCGATCACAAACCTTCAGACTCCCACTCAAGCACCAAGAAATCTCACAACACTCACACATCCTGAACACTTGATCGATTTCTTTCCCTCACAACTCAGTCTCTGTTTTCCCTCGTGCACAACTCACACACACGACCAAATTAATTTAAACCGTGCAATAAACCTAGAACCCACTAGAGCACCCCCACGTGTCCACCATCCCATGGCCCAAACTCAAAATATACAACAATTGTTGTACACTTGTCCTCATCTCTTTTGCACAAATCCCAATGCACCAAAAGACCAAAATGCCCTTGTAAGTCAAAATTACCATTTTGCCCTTCGCCGTTCTAGACCCTTATCTCGCTCTTCCTACGTCCGATGAAAGCATGCCGCTTGTCGTTGAACTCTGGACGACGAGATCTACCTAACGGTCCTCGGTCTACGCGTAAAAACTCTGTCGTACGAAAAGTCAACTTTTTCCCCTATTTTAATCAAATTACGGTAATGCCCTCAACCTTCCGAACATCATAACTTCCTCCTCGGATGTCGGAATCGGGAGTGCAACCTGCCTACGGACTCGTGACGTCCCGAACTATGTCACATTCATCAGTCAATGTCCAATTGACCACCCGAACTAAAAGTCAACATTTTGCCCAAACTAGGGGCAAAATCGTCATTATACACCCAAAGTCCAAAAGTAACCAACTAAACACTGATTAACTCAGCTAAACCGTCACTAATCACTTCACTAATCCTGACTCCCAGGACGGGTCCTTACATTCATGTCATCCTCCATTAGAGAAATCCAGCACATATCTTAAAGCTCCATGCAAGAATTGATGCAAACAACTCACAATTCCCCCTTTACAACTCATCCTTCACCTTGATTCACCGCCTTCGAAGAACACAAAAACCCATCTTCGAACTAGAACCCCGGATCACACCTATCTTCTTCGTCACCTCACTACAAACTTGATGGACTAAGCCCCGAGCTGAAGAGGTCACCGAAGCTCGAGTTCGAAGCTGAAATCAACATTAGAGGCTGAGGCTTCTCGACTCGACTACGAATAAACCAGATAAGTTCAAGCCTCGAGAGCTTGGATAAAAATATCGAAAATTTCGATCTAAATTTCGCCGAAATATCGGAAAATTCGGCAGGCGACACTTAAAGGGGATAAAGGGAATTTACCAAATTTCGCCACTTTTTCTTGTTTTAAGCTCATAGATCTCTTTATGGGATCAAAACGATCGAGATAAGGTGTTACTTAGTGAAATTTGGACGTAAAAATAAGGATTTTGAGCCGGGTCTGAAAATCTGAATCACAGACCTGGCTCGAGGAAGAAGATGATCATGTGCAGGCGCGTGGCGGCGCGTGTGCGGTCTGTTCGCCGTCCATTCAACATGATTTTTTTTTTGAGTTTAATGGTACAACTTTTAAGTTAATTGGATACCTTATGAGAATATTTTTGAATATCCGATATAATATGTTTTATATTTAAATTAGTATGTTATTTAAAAAAATTTGGAAATATAAATATAAGGTTGATTTGAATATTAATGGATTTTAGAAGCAAATTGTGTTGAATGGAAGAATTCGTAGAGTATAGATGGTTAATTTGAATATTAATGGATTTTAGAAAAATATGAGATGAGGATATGATTAATAAGAATTCGTTTTACATCCAATTTCACTAATTTATGTTCAAGTTTCTAAATTATTATGTAAATGCAAACTTCCCAATTTTCTAAATTATTATGTAAATGTAAACTCCATCAGTATGCTTATTTTTATGTTTTAACTATATTAACATTCACTTATAGTAATTCACTTCAATTTATGTTTATGTTTAAAATTTATATTATTAGTTATCCGCAGAATCATATTGTATCATATTATTCATCATATATTTATTAAATCAAAGTCATTTTATAATTTTTATTAGTTCTATATAGCCATGATACTTAAGTTTTTCCCAAAATTACATTCCAAATTTCTAACTTTTAGACCAAATTTTCGTCATTTTAGTTGACCGTAAACGATATCGATATCGATATCGATATTTGGAGCGACATATCTGTTAATTTGACTAACGATATATCTGTTGATATCGATATTTCAATCCTTGCTTGAGAGTTTAAGTATTATCTTATCTAAGTTGAGAGCTTCATTTAGGACTTATGGCATGTTCATTTCCAGTCAGGTTTAAGAGTTAACGAGGTCGCTGGAAAACATAGCACTTCAAAGTTCCTAGATTTCATGGCTATTCCGAGTTTACCAGGTAAGTTTTGAGCTCAAACCCTCGATTTGTCTCTATGAGGGCGTGCTTCATCCATTGCATGTTGTATTTTATGAGGTTTGCATGATAGAGCACTTAGCTGGAAAACTTAAGAGTTTGGGCGCACCATGGAGTTTCCAGATGATTTCGAGAGCTTGGAGTTGGAATTGGTCATTCAAAGTTTTTTTTTTAACTCCTGAAACTCTTGCTAGTTGACTATTGGAATTCTAGTTAACATCGGAGTTCAAGACGAACTCCAACGTTTTTTCCATAATCCAGCCATCATCGACAGCGACAAGAATGGCAGTCCAATCATCTTCTTTGGCAAGGAGTCTGGCCATCTATGACGGTGTGATGGCTGACATGGCAGCCACATAGACCCACATGATGCAACCTGGAAGCCACATGGAGCCACGTGGTAGTACAATCAACAGTTCAGTCAATTGTTAATCAACCATCAAGTCAACTCAGGGCATCAACAGTAAATGGAATATCCTAATGAGTTAGCTACTATACGAAGTCTTAAAACCATTAAAATTGGATGAAGTATTTTGATTCCATTAGATTATTCTGTTAGATTTGACTTTGTCGTAACTCTACTGGCGCGTGAGCTTGCATGGTCGACACGTGGCGGCGCATGAGGTCGCTTCCCTACCTTCAGCCAGCACGTGGTAGTGCATAGGCCTAATTTTGGGATGTTTCAAACCGTTTTAACACATGTGTAGTACGTTTAGAGTTGTTTTAGTCTCGTTTTGAGCAACCCAAGATGGGTTTCCCTTATGTTTTCTTTGGAAGTTGTTAGTAACATTTGTGGTTAACTTGATTTAGGGTTGTGACTACTTGGACTTAGCATGTCGGGTGATTTTGACTCACTGACTAATTAGTGAGTGGAGCTCCTTCCTAAACTCTACTTTTATGACTACAATATATTACTTGCATGTTTGTGATGTTATTATGGAAAATCATCACTAGATTACGTCATTGATACGTGGTAACTTGAGAGGTTGGCTTACCTCATTATTTTATTATTATATCCCTGAGCATGCTTTATTTGTTTATGATAGCTAGTAAGTTTAAGTCTATGCTATATGGTGAACACGTTTTAGTTGTTAGAATGTACCATACCATTATATGTCATATGGTTGTTAATTTCCCATATGCTATATTAAATAATAATAATGGTGGCAATTAACTGATATGTATAATGTTTTGAGCTTTCGGAAAGAGTAGTGATAAATGTGATGTTAGTACATCATTCCCGATTATGCTTGTTGGAGTTTGGGTGTTGAATGTCACTATCAAAGTAGTATAAATCATTTATGCATAAGTCTGTTTCACAGGATGTGTGAATGTTTATGATTGTGTTTTAAAGGTTTTATCCTTACACTTGACCATCATTGTGAGTAAGGTCTAGTCACAGGACCTGTTCCAAAAACGTTTTGATAACTGCACTTAATCCTATTCCCATTTGACAAATAAACCGATGTTTTGAAATTACCCTTAACACTTGTCAAAAAAAGGATAAAAGTACTAATGTCCAGCATATGCCTCCATCTTTAGATCAACTCTGATCTATCTGCAACGACCTGAAAGATAAAAAAAAACCATTAAAAGTGTGAGCAAACACGTCAATTTATAGTCAAAACTTCTGAAAGTACATGTCTCGAATTTCTGGGTCTTTATAATCTACCTCCTTAAATAATTTCGTCCTCAAAATTCAAATGTATCCTTCCAAAAACTATGGATACGAGGGCAATACAAATGCTACTAAAACATCACATGTAACATTTCATGAACTCTAAGAGCAACGTAATCAACTTGAACCATCCTCCGGTGTATTTTGTGCCTCTTGCGGTGTAACAACAAATACTCGAGCGTGTGAGTCTGATGACCGACCCTGCTCTCACTGTCTAACTCCGGCCCTACTGGTCTTACTCCCTCTTGTCATACCAGAAATCAAAACTGTCTTCTGACTCTGATATGTCACATCATGGCCTGTCGTACTACTGGTCGGTATGGACACTCATTTTTATAATGATCAAGCTCCCCATAAAAATAACAGCCAGCCGTGCTGAGTCGTCTGGATCTACCACTTTTCTCACCATTTAACTAGATAGAAGCCCTACTAGACTAACTTGATGTATGGTGTAATGCCCTGGAAGTTTGAAGAAGCGCAAAATGACTATTTTTGCCCCTTATAGTAAAAAAGTTGACTTTTTTTTCCTTGTATGATTGGTAAATATAAGGAAACGTTTATAAAAGGGTTTTAAGGAAGGAAAAGAAATATGTTCAAATGTGGTTAACTAGTAAATGCTACAACTTGTGGGGGAGTGGGTTGGATGTGGGCGGTACCCCGCAAGAGGTGGATTTTGTTCCCAATGTCTAATGCAAGTAAGTGTGATAAGTAATCCCTTGTCCGACAGGAATTGTTGGACGAGAGCAAGACTGGTCCTCTTTTTTTTCCGGTTTCTAAGACGGGTCCTGTCATATGGGGTCTCGATGCAAAACTCCGAGTACCTTTCTGCCTAGCTCTACTATTGCCTGAACCAGAATGAGGCCTACTAGAAAATCAAGAGCTAAAACTACCCTCTTTGATGTTCTCTGACTCATAGGTGCAAAATCCTAACGCTCTCGGCGTCGTCCAGAGCTCATAAACTGTTTTTGCACTGTCAAACTCGCCTCAACTTGGATAACAGCATCTAATAAATCTTGAAGGGTGGAGTACGACTCTACTGCCATACTGGCCCTGATCTTGTCCCATAAACCAATTTCAAAACGTCGACATTTATCTGCCTCAATTTCCACGAACACCGAGGCGAAACGAGGCAAGTTCAAAAATTTCTACTTATACTCAGCCACTGTCATATCCTCCTGTTGCAGCCTTAGGAACCCAATCTCCTTAGCATCACAATAGGAGCAAGGATAGAATTGATTCAAAAATTGCTCCTGAATAGCCTCCCAAGTCACAGTGCAGACATTCCAACATGTCATTCGCAACTCGTACCACCATCGATATGCATAACCACCCAAAATAAAAGTAGCTAGCAGAACCATATCTTCTAGAGGTACATCGCATCACCTCAAACATTTGTTCCAGGCGATTAGTCACTCATCGGCCTTATCCGAGAATTTTTCACATGTAAACACAGTAGCTCCTAACCATTGGACCCTCTTAATATCCGACCCCTCTATACCCCTCATAGTATCAATCTCATCACCAAAGCCATGCACAAGGTTCACGTTTTGGAGGCATGCCATTGGCTAAATGAAACCCAGACTAGTTCTACAATACTCTGATACCAAATTGACAGGACCCGCTCTAAAAACGCTTTAATAACAGTGTGTGATCCTGCTTCTGTCTGAAAAATAAATTGAATTTTCGAAATTACCCTTAACACTTGTTAGACAAGGAATAATGGTACCATTGTCCTGCTCAAGTCTCTATTTCTAGATTAGCTTTGATCTCTCTATAACGGTCTGGAGTGACAGGACCCACCCCTAATCCCCCGGGATTAAGGGCAAAATCCCGATCTCGTCTAACTTACGCATGACACGAAGGCTAAACTAACGTCCAACCTGCATGTGACACGTAAGTCGGACAAGGGATTCTCAAACCAACCATTCGAAAATGTATTGGTCCTCCCAGAGTATACCGAACTACTGTGGATAGCAGGTGTGATGTCTCCGTCTCTCTCGACCAACAGCTCGCACCGCAACAACCTGGAGGGTATCGAAAACACGAAAAGACTGTGAGTGGATAAAAATAAAGAATATATTTAAAAACATTTCATAAAACAATGACATTTTTACCCTCCACGTAAAAACCAATGCATGCATATCCAATTCATGTCATAAAACCATGTAAGAAAACCAAACACAATTTCTTTTTCTCAAATCCCGAGCCTCAGCCCAAAACCATCGAAAACCATTTCATCCGGGCATAGCCCAAAACCTCGGAAAACCGTTAGTATAAACCATCATCATCAATTCTCAGTGAAATCCAAAACACATTTCCATTCATCGAACCTGCTGGATCTATCTGAGTCTTTAAACTCCCGAGTCTTTAAACTCAATCCAGGCCTCAATATAATCCGAGTCTTTAAACTCCCGAGCCTTTAAACTCAACATGCCAACGGGGGAAAATCATAATATCCGAGTCTTTAAACTCCCGAGTCTTTAAACTCAATCCGGGTCTTTAAACCCAATCAGGGCCCGTCCCCCGTCATAACATAATCCGGGTCTTTAAACCCAATAACTAGATCCAGCAAATCCAATCCAAAACCATTGAAAACCATTTTCCATTTCCGAGTCCGAGTCCAAAACCATCATTCCGTAAGCCGGCATCCGGAATAATCATTCTGAACCCAAACCCGGAATCCACTTTCAAGTCCCAAATCGTCATCCGGAATTCCGATTCAAAAACCCGAAATCACGTTTCTTAAAACCACTTTCTGGTCTGGGTTTCAAGCCCGAAAACACTTTTCCGAAATCCATTTTAAATCATTGGTTTTAAATCATATTTCAAACCCAACACCAAATCATGAAAACCAGGTTTAAATCACAATATCCAACGAAATCCCGTAAAACGTGAAATTTTGTAATTTCCTCGAAAAACGTGCAAAAATCGTAAACTATGACAATCATAAATCAAATCATATAATCACGTATAGAAAACACATAAAAACATATATGCATGCATCAAGAGTTAGAAAGCAAAGTCTACTCACAGACTATTTCGACGTCGCCTCGATACGCTCGCACCTATGCCATTCCCTGCCAAACCGTTATCCTCGGCTTTGCCGAACCTGTCCAAATCCCATAACGAGGTCACTAACTACTTCACAAAGGTCATACTAAAGCCCCATAATTTTTCCGTATTTTTAACTATTTTTAACTGGGCCCTAAAACCTTCGGACAGCCTGAAACATATCGAGACGATGTCCGATCGACTAGAAACCAACGTCAAAATGTTCGTTACATCAAATAATTTAAAAGTCGTGTTGAAACCTTCCTCGAAATGTGTGCCACGCGCCCACACGCGCTGCCCAAAGGGGCTGCCCGTGGGCTTCACGCGCGACACTATTCACTGTCTTCTTCCTCTGTCCAGCCCGGTCTGAACCAGTTCGACCGAACCGAACTGGCGCGAACAGTTCACGAGTTTCTCTAGCTTATTTTGTCCCATTTTCTACCATTTTTCATCCTATTAGGTTCGTCTATGTCTTCCCTACACAATTACACAAACAAGAAGACTTGGGGTCTATTTGTTACTCACCAAATCGTAAAACACGAACGATCCTTCCCTTCTCTGTTCTAGCTTCTCCGGCCACCATTAGCTATGGGTTCACGTCCTAGGAGTTCACCTGAACTTCCAAATTAACACTCAAGTAACCAACACGATCGACAATCAATAAATAACAACTTACCATTTTTGAATTTGAACGTTACCTCTCACGGTTTTACGTCCCTCGACCATGGCAGGCTTCGTGACCAACCTCAACCGATTCACAAGACCTCCAGCAACACATCTCAGTGACTGAATTGGGCAATACTCAAGAAAAACATGGTTTTCCCAATTAAAGGAAAAACAAGGGATTTACGATTTTGCTTCTCCTTTCGCCGCCGTGGGCTCCGCCGTTGCCTCACTGTGGCCACCAGTCACTTCCACACACCCTCTCCTCCAACTTTCCTTCACACTTCATCTTCATCTAATCAAAGTTTAATGGGGTTAAGGTTCCAAGTTCCTCCATGTCCCTGTTTTCTCTAGTTTGCTTAACCCGTGCACACACACCATGCCTGTTTAAACTGATTGGTGCAAAGTTCTACCACCATCCAGAGAAGGACAAATGTCCATTTCTCTGTGGTGAGAACTCCCCAGAATAGCCACTTGTCAACCACTAACTGGGCACTGATCCCAAGGAATCCCAATGACCATTTTACCCTTGTTGCACAAATTACCGTTCTACCCTTCACGTTCCTAGATTCATAACTTTATCGTCCGAACTCCAATCGACATGTGCCTCCTGTCGTTGTACTCAGGACGTCGAGAACTATCTAACGGTCCTTGGTTTGCTTGAAGAAACCTTGTCGTTCAAAAATTCAACAAATGCCCTTCTTTTAACCAAATTACGAAAGTGCCTCCAACCTTCCGAACATCATAACTTCCTCCTCGGATGTCGGAATCGGGCGTGCCACCTATCTACGGACTCGTGACGTCCCGAACTACGTCACGGTCATCGATCAATGCCCAATTGACCGTCCGAACTAAAAATCAACATTTTGCCCAAACCAGGGGCAAAATCGTCATTCTACGCCGCATGTCCAAAGTATCCCACTAACCACCGATTAAGCTAACTAATCTGTCACTAATTACTTCGCTAATCCCGACTCCCGAGACGGGTCGTTACATGGAGGGTCAACAAAACTGTTAAAAGTGCGAGTGCACAAAAATAATCATTTGAAAATATATTTTTGAGAAAATAAACCTTTACCCTCCAAATATAAAACATGCATGCATAAGGTAAAACATAAACAAATAGATTTCAATTCAAATCAAATCATAAGTCGTGGGACCCACAAATCATAAAATGTAACCAAACCCGTGACCCACATTTCCTTGAAATCTATGTTTATAAAGCCATTAGGTAAAACATAAACATCAATATCAATAAGCAATCAAAAGCCAATCATTGACTCCCCGAGCATCAGTTGTCTGGAAAACACCCCGAGCTTCGGTTTCTTGGAAACAATATCAATAACTCCGACCATCAGCTGTTTGGGAAAAACCTTTAACTTCAGTTACCTGGGAAAAATCACCCCGAGCAGCAGCCGACTGAGAAACACCCCTAACTTCAGTTGCCTGGAAAACAATAACTCTGAGTTTCAGTCGATGTGGAAACACCCCTAGGTTTTACTGTAAGACCTTGGGTCTTGGAAGAACGGTGAACAATCCCACATCGTTTGGGGAGGGAAATTTGAAGTGCCTTATTTGTGTGGACACGTATCTATCTAGCATGAGAACTTTTGGGAGCTCACTAGCTTTGGATTCCTTGGGAACTCCAAAGTTAAGCGAGTTTGGGCTGGTGCAATCTCAAGATGGGTGACCTACTAGGAAGTTGCACGTGAGTTTCCAGAAACAAAACCATGAGGGCTGGGCCCAAAGTGAACAATATCGTGCTAGATGGGTTGGGTCATGAAAAAATCGTATCAAAGCTGGATCCCGACCGAAAGTGTGCTAGTGAGGACATTAGGCCCCAAGGGGGGTGGCTTGTAGGACCCGTGTCTTGGAAGAACGGTGAATAATCCCACATCGCTCGGGGAGGGAAATGTGAAGTGCCTTATCTGTGTGGGCACATATCTATCTAGCATGAGGACTTTTGGGAGCTCACTAGCTTTGGATTCTTTGGGAACTCCAAAGTTAAGTGACTTTGGGCTGGTGCAATCCCAGGATGGGTGACCTACTGGGAAGTTGCATGTGAGTTCCCAGAAACAAAACCGTGAAGGCTAGGCCCAAAACGGATAATATCGTGCTAGATGGGTTAGGTCATGACATTTACCTTTTGGGAACTCATAATAACAACAGTGGAAAATAGTCCATGGATTAAATCCAAAACTTCAATTTTAAACCAAAACCTTGACTGAGATTCCAAGTCAAAACATTTCCAAACCGGGCCTAAGCCCAAAACATTATTTTCACAATACCATAAAATTTGTGTCCAGCAACCAGTCAAATACGAAAATCATCAAACACAATTAGAATCATTTATTCAGCCCATTACAATCAAACTCATGCAATAAAACATTCAAAACATTTAGCTATACATGCATCATAGTTTATAAAACAAATGTCCACTCACAGTTCATCCAAATAGCTCAATTTCGAATTGTGCGCTCTTTTGAAGTCCCGAGAGCTATCTTGTCAGGACTCATCCCAAATCCCCCGGGATTAACGTGGGACGTGTCTGCTCCCATCTGACACGAAGTGTCAGACCAGGGATAATTCCATCTCTAGCCCTCACTAGGGCTTCCAGAGTACGCCAGGATCGTAGGAGGAGGAGTGTGATGTCTCGATCTCTGCTACAGCCCGCATCCGCGATCAACCTGAAGGGCATTCAAAACATTAAAAGTCGTGAGTGGACAAAATAAAGAATTTGATAGAAACATTTCATTAAAATATGTTTATGCCCTTCACTAAAAGCATATGCATACATTCAAAAATCATTTACCAAAACGTTCATAAAACCATTTGAAAACATTCTCAAAACCTTTCAAGGGTTCATGCCCGGTCCCCATAAACCGTCATAGACCATAAAACCATTTATGGGTCCCCGACCCGAAATCACAATCTTAAACCATGGAACATGGAGTCTCCTCCCCAAATCACTTTTCGTAAGAACCTCATACGTATTCTCATATGTATAACCCATCCACGGCACTTCCGAGAAGATTCCAACTCGGGGTACACAGCTCCTAGGGAACACATCCCCGATATATGTCACGATTCATCTCTATACTAGTGTGCGCACCACTCGGGGTCTCACTCCGAGTCTTCCCCCATGAATTCTCCAACTGGGAGGCTCTATCTTCGGACCTAGTCCGATCATCTCTCCAGAATCTGGTTTGGGACCACATCATAACTCCCACTCTTGGAATGGGATCCCTATGGGGATACCCATTCTGGTATGTGGATCGTGACTCTCCAGGTCGACGTCTGGAGGTGACCAAATAAATCACATGGAGAGTATAATACATTTTCTGAAATGACCCGTCCTGAATTCCTATATTAGATTAGTGACTAATCACGATTAGTGAGGTTAATTGGTGATTAGTTAGGCTAAATCGGACGAACGATGCAAAATGACCGTTTTGCCCTTGGTCGTGGCAAAACATTGACTTTTCATTCGGGTGGTCAAACGGACTTTGACCGATGACCGTGACGTAGTTCGTGACGTCACGAGTTCATAGACAAGTGGCACGTTCAATTCCTACGTTCGAGGAGGAAGTTATGACGTTCGGAAGTTTCAGGGCATTTTGGTAATTTTAGTTAAAAGGGGTCAAATGTTGACTTTTTGACTGGGATGTCCGATGGCCGAGGGCCTAGGACCGTTACGTAGAGCGGGACGATACGAATCCATAGACAGGCGGCATGCTGAAATCGGACTTCGAACGGGAAAGTTATAGGTCACAGAAGTTCGATTTCACTATGCACGTATTTCGAGGCGGGGCTGAATTGGAAAATTCTGATTGGCCAGATATTTTGAGTGGGTCCCATGGATGAGTGACAAGTGTCACTCATCCCATTGCCTAAATCCCTTAATTTGTGGATCTAACTAATTAAATAACATTATAATTATTATTATATAATTAATTTAACAACTTTAAATCCTAACCATCCATTCCTTCTAATCTCTCAAATCCTCACCACTCATCTAATCATCTAATCATCACTTCTCTCATCAGCCATCAATATCATCATCTTCATTTCTTTGCATTTTCCTCACATAACCCGAAACCCCCCTTATGCACATTTTCTCCATTTTCTTCAAAACACACAAACACCACACCTCCATCATCCATCCTTTGAGTGTGTGAGCTGAGTGTGACCGTGTGAGTGAGTGAGGGAGGACTATGAGGCTGGACGGCGGTAGCCACGGCGGCAGCCACGGCGGGGAGAGCAACCCGTAAGGTGAGTTTTGTCCAAAAAATCAAATTTTAGTTTTAATGGTTTTTAATCGATTTCTTTAATTGGGTAAGGTTTCTGGGGACCCTAGGAGTAGAATAGGATTGATTTCGTGGTTTAGGATGACCGGGAAAGGCAGTGGACGGTGGAGGAAATTCCGGCCGCCATTAATGATCGGATGCTGCACGGTTTTGGGTAGTTTTTCTTCGGTTTATAATGTCTAAAAGATTAGAAATAGTATTTGGATCATATTAGGATTAAAAGGAGATGAAATGGACCTAAAATCTGTCCAAAAACCCAAGAAAACCGTACGGTGAACAGTACCTGTGAACAGTACCAGGTTCTGCTGGAGGTTAGTGACGATGAACAGTATTTTCGACCTTCTTGGAGCGCGTGAGGGCGCGTGGTCCATAATTTGGGGAAGTGTTCAACATGTGAAATCTTCTATTCGATGTAACGAAGATTTTGGGACTGGTCTTGTATCAATCGGACATCGTTTCAATAGGTTTCGGGGTGTCGGAAGTTTTAGGGTCGGCTTAAAAATATTTAAAAGTTCGGGAAAATTACAGGGCTTTAATGGGAGGTTAATTAAGTAGTTATTAACCTTCTATTAAAATTTGGACAGGTTCGGGAGTCCCGTGACGGTGATCGGCTCGGGGGGCCGTATGGCACGCAAATCGAGGCGGCAGCTCGGACGGTCTGTGAGTGGACCTTGTTTTCTAAATTGGTGCATGCATAAATGTTTATTATATGTTTTAAATACTTGTTTACGATGCCATGAGTGCATTTGGATGTGTGGTTACGTATAGGCACGTATTTCGAGGTTTCGGCCCTATACGGTGCCTATACAGGTTTGTATGTCTTTATTGGTCTAAATGAAATGGTTTTGGAATTCAAATGGATAAACTCGGGTATGAGACCCATTTGGTTTTGTCTCGGGCATATGACGCTATTTACGACCTTCGGGTCTAAATCGTGGTCGCGACAGGTGCTTTGTGCACGGTGATCAACGATACGACGCTCGCCTCCAGATTGGGATGTGTTCCTTCTGGAGAGGTCACGATGCACGATTCATAGTCGGGCAGCCTGGGGAGGCTCGACTTCGGAGTGCTGACGGTTCAGGATAACGATCGGTGATGAGTGCACCATGATCTTGTGGTGGTCACGTCGGTTGATTCGTTCACGGCGACATACCAGGATTGAGGGCGGTCCTGGATGGATGGTTGCACGTATCACTATGATCGGGGTCGTGACTGACCCTTAGATATCGGGCACGGTGCCTATTTGAGTCATATGTTCGGGCACGAGACCCAGTTGTTTTACACTGATGATTTCGGGTCAGGGACCCTAGATGGATTTCCAAGTTCATGGCTGTGTATGGGAACCAGCACGAACTTTGGAAAGGTAATTGGGGTTCATGACGGTTTATGGGAACCGGCATGAACCCTTGTCAGGTCATTCTGGTTCATGACGGTTTATGGGAACCAGCATGAACCCTGGTTAATGGATGTTATGGATCATGACGGTTCAAGGGAACCGGGCATGAATGTTTATGTTATGTATATATATGTATTCATATACCTTCCTTTAATTCTATTATCTCCTCCGGGGAGGGTCGTTGGCCTGGGTGGACCCCGGAGTAGTCACGGAGCACCGACTGAGTGGAGTCACCCCCCAGTTGGGTTCCTTACTCTCAGGAAGGCTATGATTACTATTACCTCGGGTAGGGTCAGTGGTCTGCGGACATTGATCTTGACTTTGAGAAGACTCGGATTGAGACCTGGGTAGCACACGCATAACTTTGGAAACCGTGACAGGATTGGTTGTGTGAATTATATGTATATATGATGTATGCTATATGATATGATATATGATGTGTGTTTACACAGGTTTTGGGCAGTGACCCGTACGGTTGAGTCTTTATGATTCTTTCAATCTTGGTTTTGGGCTTAGTTCCCACATATGGTTTCTTTCGGTTAAATGGTTTTCGAATGCATGCATGCTTTTTAGTGAAGGGTACAACTGTCTTCTCGTTAAAATGTTTTTATAAATTCTTGTTTTGTCCACTCACAGCTTTTAATGTTTTGACTGCCCTTCAGGTTGACATCAGATGTGGACTGTAGCAGAGACAGAGATATCACATACCTCCTCCGGATCCTGGCGTACTCTGATAGCACGGGAGGGCAAAAGTTGGAAATATCCCTTGTATGACACTTCGTGTCAAACTGGAGCAGGGTCATCCCGCACTAATCCCGGGGGGATTGGGATGGGTCCTGTCATTTTCTTTCTCAAAACATATTTCAACTGGGTCTCATACCCGATTCATCTCAATAAGATTCCTCGAATCCGATTCAAATCAATTTCACAGGCCTCGGCCTAAATCCTCAGTTCAACAGGATCTCATGCCCGAATTCTTATTTCATAAACCGAACTGGGACTCAAGTTCGATTTCACAATCAATTGGGCATCTAGCCCCATATCACGACTAACGGGGCCTCAAGCCCGAAACCATAAATCAACGGAGACTCAAGCCCGATTTCATAACCAATAGGGCTTCAAGCTAGATACTACAATCAACGGGGCTTCCAGCCCGATATTACAACCAAATGGGCCTCAAGCCCGGATTCGTAAATCCAACGGGGCCCTCGGCCCGATCGTATACTCAAATGGGCAACCAGCTCGATTTCTCGTCAAATCAAATGGACTCTAAGTCCGAGAGTTTGTAAGTCAAATGGGTCTCATGCCTGAGTTCATATTTCCAAAACCAAAACCCATTCATTAAACTCTCATTGAAAACATAGCACATACAAGCATCGTATAAAACAGGAAATCTCGAAATACATGCAAATACGTAAATCCTAGACTACCACAAATAAATGCACTCATGGCATCATAAAACATGTATTAAAACAATTATAAAACATTTATGCATGCATAGATTTAGAAAGAAAGGTTCACTCACAGACCGTCTGAAGCTGTGCCTCGATACGTGCGCCAATACGCCTTCTCGGGCCAATCGTCGCCTCCCGGATTCCCGAACCTGTCTAAATCGTAATAGAAGGTTACTAACTACTTAAATAACCCCTCAATAAAGTCCCGTAATTTTTCAGAATTTTTAACTATTTTTAATCCAGATCCGAAACCTTCGGACAACCCGAACTATATCGAAACGATGTCCGATCGACTCAAAACCAGTATCAAAATGTTCGTTACATCGAATAGATGATTTTGTGTGTTGAACACATCCCCAAAAGGGTCCCACACACTGCTACGCGCGTCCCAAAGGGCCCTGCACATGGGCTCAAGCGCCAGTGCACAGTTGTTAGGACCCGTCCCAAATATCACTTCGATACCCGGGACGGGTCCTGACAATTGGTATCAGAGCATAGGTTTGTCGGTTTGTGTCGTATCTAGGTTGTTTTACTAACTCTATGCCTCTTTCAGTGTACGTTCGACCATGCCTCCGAGACGTGAACCCCCTCCACGACCTGAAGATGAAGCGGCGAGAGGGACTGAGAGCGCTTCGATTGAGAGAGCGCTACCACCTTCAGCGGTGGGGCCTATCCAGAGGAAGCTCACCGATGGATCACCCGGCTTGAGCGTATTTTTGGCATGATGCATTGTCCTCCAGAGGACCGGGTCTTGTTGGCTACGTTTCTGTTGGATGGAGCAGCGTATGAGTGGTGGTATACGCTGGAGTTGTCCGGCTGGGACGCACATACGGTGACGTGGGAGACTTTCTGGGAGCGGTTTCTAGACCAGTATTATCCCCGCTCTTTCCAGGATGCTAAAGAGGCAGAATTTCTTCAATTGAAGCAAGGGAACATGACAGTCGCCGAGTATGAGCAGAGATTCCAGATGCTATCCCGATTCGCTCCTGCATTTGTGGCAACCGAGGCTGAGAAGTGCCGTCGGTTTGAGTTGGGTCTTCGAGGAGAGATTAGAGCCATTGTGACAGCTGGCTCTTTTGCTACATTTCGGGAGTTGTCTGATGCTGCTGTCAGGGTGGAGGCTAGTTTGCCTACTAGGCCACAGTACTCGGGCAGTGTACGGCGCCGAGAGCATTCATTTCCTGGAGCATCGAGTCAGAGGACCCCGAAGCGGGGTAATTTTGGTGGTTCGTCATCGGCTGGTGGAGCCCGGTTTGGCAGACCAGGCAGTTTTCAGGGCTCTGGATTTCGGGGAGCTAGGGCACAGCCGACTCCTCAGGCGAGTGCTACTTCTGTTGCTTCTACTGGGAGGTAGACTGGTGGACCCAGTAGGGATGCTTGCTACTACTGTGGAGGGCGAGGACACTTTCGGAGGGAGTGCCCGTTGTTAGCGCCGGAGGGTGGAGCAGGCCGAGGTGCAGCAGAACCCAGGCGGAGTACAGCATCAGTATCGGGGGCAGCAGGCCCTAGGGGTGGCGGTGGTGCCACGAGCAGTTCTAGAGGGCGCGGTAGGTCATCGGGACCTCAGGCGCGAGTATTTGCTATGACCCAGCAGGAGGCCAGATCAGCAACGGGAGTGGTGACAGGTACACTCACCATACTCGGTCACACTGTTTTTGCTTTGATAGATCCCGGGGCGACCCATTCATTTATAGCTCGGAGATGTAGTTTGGTGACGGAGAGGGAGGTGTCTACCTTGGATTGTGCTTTAGGGGTGAGTACACCTACTGGGGAGGTGTTGGTAGTGACTCAGGTGTTGAGAGAGTGTCCGGTGATGGTAGGTGAGGTTGAGTTTAATGGCGGATTTGTTACTCTTGGATCTACGGGACTTTGATGTTATCTTGGGTATGGACTGGTTGACGAGACATCATGCCTCTATCGAATGTTTCGATAGGAGAGTGACTTTTCGGAGTCCAGGATTACCAGAGATTACGTTTTAGGGGGATCAGCGTGCACTTCCTACTGGAGTTATTTCGGCACTTGAGGCTAGTAAGCTGTTACGTAAGGGGTGTCAGGGTTACATAGCCCATGTGGTGGATACACGTGCTTCGTCAGTGAGGGCGGAGGATGTACCAGTGGTGCGGGAGTTTCCCGATGTTTTTCCCGAGGAGTTTCCAGGATTACCACCTCAGCGAGAGATCGAGTTCACGATTGATCTTTTACCAGGTACACAGCCTATTTCACAGACTCCTTACCGTATGGCACCTGCAGAATTGAGGGAACTTAAGGCCCAGTTGCAAGAGTTGGTCGATATAGGATTCATTCGACCGAGCATGTCACCGTGGGGAGCGCCGGTAATGTTTGTGAAGAAAAAGGATGGAGGTTTGAGATTGTGTGTTGATTACAGACAGTTGAATAAGGTAACCATTCGGAATAAGTATCCTTTACCCCGGATTGATGATTTGTTTGACCAGTTAAAGGGAGCACAGTATTTTTCGAAGATTGATCTTCGCTCCGGCTACCATCAGTTAAGGGTTAAAGAGGAGGATGTACCGAAGACAGCCTTTAGGACCAGGTACGGTCATTACGAGTTTGTTGTGATGCCTTTCGGATTGACTAATGCCCCAGCAGCTTTTATGGATCTTATGAACCGAGTGTTCCGGTCGTATTTGGATCGTTTTGTGATTGTCTTCATTGCCGACATTTTGGTGTATTCGAAGAGTGCGAAGGCGCACGAGAAACATCTGAGAATTGTGCTTAAGACTTTGAGAGAGCACCAGTTGTATGCGAAGTTGAGTAAGTGCCAGCTCTAGTTGACTAGTGATGGATTCTTAGGACATGTGATTTCAGCTGAGGGCATCAGAGTGGATCCTCAGAAGGTTGAGGCGGTAGCAAATTGGGAACAGCCCAAGACGGTAACAGAAATCAGGAGTTTTCTGGGTTTAGCAGGTTATTATCGGCGTTTCATTGAGGGTTTTTCTATTCTTGCTGCTCCGTTGACAAGATTGACTCGGAAAGGAGTTCGGTTTGATTGGGATGAGAAATGTGAACAGAGTTTCCAGGAGCTTAAACGGCGGTTGACATCTGCTCCTGTGTTAGCCCTTCCAGACGATAGTGGGGAATTCGAGGTGTACAGTGACGCTTCTTTACAAGGTTTGGGTTGTGTCTTGATGCAGCACGGGAAAGTGATTGCTTATGCTTCCCGGCAATTGAAACCCCATGAGATGAACTACCCTACACATGACTTGGAACTGGCGGCGGTGGTTCATGCACTGAAGATTTGGCAGCATTACTTGTACGGCGAGAGGTGCAGGATTTTCACGGACCACAAGAGTTTAAAGTATTTGTTCACTCAGAAGGAATTGAATCTGAGACAGCGCCGATGGTTGGAGTTGCTTAAGGACTACGACTGTACTATTGAGTATCTCCCAGGGAAGGCTAATGTGGTAGCCGATGCCTTGAGCAGGAAGTCAGCTAGTGCTTTGTCGCATTTGAGGACAGTACGATTACCTTTGTTGGTTGAGCTCCGTAGGCTGGGAGTAGGGTTGACTGTGGATGATCAGGGAGCAATTTTAGCGAGTTTCCACGTGCGACCTGTTTTGATTGATCATGTTATTGATGCTCAGTTTGAGGACCCTATTTTGGGCATCATTCAGATCGAGGTCGAGGCTGGAGAGAGACAGGACTTTGGGATTCGCAAGGATGGAGCCTTGGTTAAGGATGGGCGGTTGTGCGTACCTGAGGATGAAGCCTTGAAGAAGGTGATACTGGATGAGGCTCACTGTTCAGCCTATGCGATGCATCCTGGTGGGACCAAGATGTATCGTACACTTCGAGAGCATTACTGGTGGTCAGGGATGAAACGTGAGATTGCAGAGTATGTCAGTAGATGCTTGATTTGTCAGCAGGTGAAAGCTGAGCGGCAGAGACCCTATAGAGCAATGCAACCTTTACCGATTCCCGAGTGGAAATGGGATCACCTGACAATGGATTTTGTATTCAAGCTTCCCAGAACACCGAAGGGACACGATGGTGTGTGGGTGATCGTAGATAGACTTACAAAGTCTGCTCATTTCTTGCCAGTACGGGAGAACTTCAGGTTGACGTAGTTTGCACAGTTGTTCATAGATGAGATTATTTGGCTGCATGGGACTCCAGAGTCGATAGTATCTGACAGAGATCCGAGATTTACTTCCCGATTTTGGCAGAGCTTACAGGAAGCTTTTGGGACAAAGTTGCATTTCAGTACTGCATTTCATCCTCAGACATGATGCGAGCTTGTGTTTTGCAGTTTCAGGGTACTTGGGAATCCCATTTGCCTTTGATGGAGTTCGCCTATAATAACAGTTATCAGGAGAGCATTGGGATGGCTCCTTACGAGACGTTGTACGGGCGACAGTGTCGGACTCCATTGTGTTGGACGGAGGTTGGTGAGAGGAGACTCACTACTTCCGAGCTGGTAGATCTTACGCAGGAAAAAGTGACATTGATTCGAGATCGATTGAAGGCAGCTCAGGACCGACAGAAGAGCTACGCCGACCGTAGGATTAGAAATTTGGAGTTTGCAGTAGGAGACTGGGTTTTCTTGAAGCTATCTCCTTGGAAGGGAATAGTACGGTTTGGCAGACGGGGGAAGTTGAGTCCTCGTTACATTGGACCTTATGAGATTTTAGAGCGGATTGGTCCTGTTGCTTATCGGTTGGCCTTACCAGCAGACCTGGAAAAAGTACATAATGTTTTCCATGTTTCTATGCTTCGAAAGTACTTACGGGATGATTCACATGTTCTGGAAGCACAACCTGTTGAACTGAGGGAAGACTTGAGTTTTGAAGAGCAGCCTGTAGCGATTTTGGATCGGAAGGATAAAGTCTTACGACGGAAGACGGTTCCCTTAGTTAAGGTATTGTGGAGGAATCATCAAGTGGAAGAAGCTACTTGGGAACCCGAAGCCTTGATGCGTGAACAGTACCCTTACTTATTTCATTGAATTTCGGGGACGAAATTCTTTTTAGGGGGGTAGATTGTAACAACCCGTACCTTCGGGAAGGGTATAAATGTAAATTTTGTAAATATTTGTATGAAAGGACGATTTTGCCCTTGTGAATAGTAGGCCAAAAGTTGACTTTTTGAATTACAGGTTGGATGAGTGTTGACCCTTGACCGTGACGTAGTTTAGGACGTCACGAGTCCGTAGACAAGTGGCAGGTTCGATTCGGACAATCAGAGGAAAAGTTATGACGTTCGGAAGATTGAGGGCGTTACCGTAAATGTCAGGACCCACCCCGGTTTCACCCCGAAACCCGAGGTAAATCCTGCTCCCGTCTGACTCCCCGACACAACACTCAAGCACAACTCACTCAAAATCACTCAAAACTCAGTCAGACGCAGGAGCAACTATATAAAATATCTCGAAGTTAAAGTTTACAGAGCATAGTACGGAATAACAAGAAATAAAAACCGATAGTAATTACACGCACACGGAAAGACTTTAAACCACTCCGTGACTTCTATGCCTCAGACACTGCCTCGACGTCAAGACCCCGCGCTCGCTCCACAACCTGGAGGGCAAGTTAAAAACAAAAGGTGTGAGTGGACCATAATAAAAGAAAAGTTCTAAGACCATTTATCAGAAAACCAAGTTTAACCCTCCGTTTTGAAAACCACATGCATAACCCAGTTATCAGAACAGTTATAAACCAAATGACCATAAACCACATCATAAGAAACAGAAACACTATAAAACAGTTAGAAAACCACAGCCTGTGAATCATAAAACCGTATCATAAACCATGAACATGAAACCATCATTTTCCGATCAAACCTGCTGGACCTATCCGAGTCTTTAAACTCCCGAGTCTTTAAACTCAATCCAGGCCTCAATCATATCCGAGTCTTTAAACTCCCGAGTCTTTAAACCCAACAGGCCTACGGGGGGAAATATCAATATATCCGAGTCTTTAAACTCCCGAGTCTTTAAACTCAATCCGGGCCCGTCTCCCGTCAATCAATATCCGGGTCTTTAAACCCAATATCCAGATCCAGCAAATCCAATCCAAAACCATTTGAAAACCATTTCCGAATTCTCATCCAAACCCGAATCCGAAATCACCGGTCCAATGCCCTTCCAGCATCCCGAATCGTCATTCCGAACCCAAATCCGGAATCCACTTTTCCACTTGGAAACCAACCTTTTTTCCGATATCCGTTTCTAAAACCGAAAACCTTTAAGCATCGAAATCATGTTCCAAAATCCCTTATAACCATTAGAAATCATTTATCATTTGAAATCCCGAAACTATAACATTATAATCAGAAATCAACCTTTTATTGTAAAACGTGCCAAGTACCGTATTTTCTCGAAAAACGTGCAATTATGTAAAATCACATCATAAATCCAACAATCATGAAATCACTTATATAAAACAAGTATAGAAAACAGTTATGCATGTTCGAGTTTAAGGAAAGGGTCCACTCACTGTACTGAGCCCTCAATCGCGTCCCGAACGTCCAGCACGCTCCTCAGCTTCCTCGGGAAATCCCGATCCTGTTAACAACCACCAAATTACGTCACTAACACGTCCACGAAGGTTCACCTAAGTTTCCCCAAAATTCCCCGGATCCTAAACATAATAAACCGAGACCCTAAGCCTTCACCCTTGCGGAACTACTTCGATTCGACGTCCGATTAACCCGAAACCATTTCCATGAGACTCGTTAGAACCGTTAGAACACAAACCATGTTGACACCTTCCCCTAGGACCGCCGCACGCGCCCCCACGCGCCGTCCAGAGTGGCTGCGCGTGGGCCTCACGCGCCAGCTACAGTACCATCTTCAACCTCGACTCACTGTGTTGAACCAGCCGCCGCAGGCTAAACCGGCGAGAACTGATCTCCGCCGTCCGGCCACCAACTCAACCCCTCTTTTCTCCCACAGCTGCGTCCAGACCTGCCCTATCTCTTCCCGTACTCCGTTTACCTCGACACGACCCCATCATCGTCGACTCAAGCTTGAAACCAGACGGCCCGAAAACCCCTATTTTCCTTCCCGGCCACCCAGTTCGCCTCCATTCACGGTGGCTACACCAAACTCTTCCCTGGACCTCTCTAAGCCTAACCCAGCTAACCAGAACTGTCGACTCACTCCTCAGTTTCACGATTCTCCGTTTGAACCTCACGGCTAAAACAGAGCACACAAGCGCACTCCGTCGTGCTGGCCGCCACCGTGCACCACCCATCACGGTAGCACAACCGAATACTCCTAGGACTCAACTAGATCCCCTAGACCATTCTAGACTCATCGATTCAACCTCCCAAGCCACGACTTCCACGTTGAACCTCAACGGGAAAACAGAGTATCGAAATGGGGATGAGGAAATTACCTGCCTCCAGTCGCCGCCGTGAGCTCCTCCGGGGCTGGTCGACTCCACGCAGCCCTCACGACACCACCACAATCTCAGTTGCACCGTACACGGCCGCCACCGCCACGATTTCTCCACACTCTCTGATTTCCTCCTTGTTTCCCTCTGATTTTCCCGTAGCCCGCAGCTCCCACACACACACCCGCTGCACCCCTCAACCAACTCACCAACTTCCCTTCGATCTCCCGTCCCTCACTCACTCACCAGAACTCATCAACTGCCACAATTACCCTTCAATTGTCCTTCACAATCTCCCTCTGTTTCTCTCTGTGTCGAAGAACACGAACACACACAGCACGGGTGCACCCCAATAATAGAACCGTGCACACACTGGAATCCCCCAGAACCCACTACACACTTGCCACATGTCACCATCCCCCACTCTTTCTCACACACATGGCCCTATCTCAGCCCTTCATCTGCTTCTCTCTGCACAAATCCCCAGGTGCAAAAAGACCAAAATACCCTTCTGTTTAACTCAAAATTACGATTTTGCCACTAACTTCCTAGACCCGTAACTCCCACCTCGTAAGTCCGATGCATACGTGCCGCCTGTCATCGAACTCAAGACGACGAGATCTATCTAACCATCCTCGGTCAACGTACCAAAACCCGATTACACAAAAAGTCAACTATTCCCCCTAATTTACCCAAATTACGGTTATGCCCTCCACCTTCCGAACATCACTACTTCCTCCTCGGATGTCGGAATCGGGCGTGCCACCTGCCTATGGATTCGTGACGTCCTAAACTACATCCTGGTCACCTGTCAAAATCCACTTGAACACCCGAATCAAAAGTCAACTTTTTGCCCGAACTAGGGGCAAAACCGTCATTCTACGCTAATGACCTTATCGACACCGACTAACCCCCGATTAGCCTCGCTAAGCCCACCTTTAACACCCTACTAATCCCGGCTCTCGGGATGGGTTGTTACAGTAAATTTGACTAAATGAGGGAAATGTTGACTTTTTTGGTGGACTTGTGATTTTCACGTAGACCGAGGACCGTTAGATAGGTCTCGACGTCCTGAGTACAACGACAGGCGGCACGCTATCATCGGACGTCGGACGGAATATTTACGGGTCTGGAAAGTACGAGGGTAAAATGGTAATTTGTACACTAGGGGTATTTTAGTCTTTTCCCTCAGCCCAATCAGATAAGGGCAAGTGGCAGGGATATTTTGTGCTTAACCAAGGAAGGGTGGACACATGGAGGACACTAGATGGTTCCAGGGATTACTAAAGTGTGCACGGCCACACTTTGCACGATTTCAAACCGTGCATTTTTCTTGAACACACAGAGAAACAGAGGGGAAAGCTTAGGGAGACAGTGATCGATTCAATGCAAGGGTGAGTGAAAAGTGGATTGAGAGAGTGACAGAGAGACAAGGCGGTGCTGGTGATCGTGTTTTGGTGGAGGAATCGTGCACGGGGACACGGCGGTGGTGCGGCGGAGTTCTGAGGAAAATAGGGAGGTTGTGAGACAGGGGCGGTAGTTGTGCCGTGTGGTGGTTCAAACCAAGACCGTGGGAGGTTCAGGTGGCTGCAGGGAGTCCAACGAACACCGTGGTACGCGGCGGTGCACACGGCGGAGACGGAATCGAAGGGTAAGTTTCTTTCCTCTATTTTTCCCCTGAATTTCAATTCGAAAGTCGTGGAGTTGGGCTTAGAGTCGAGGGATTTGAAGGCCAGGGTGAGACTCCTGGAGGTCCCAGGAGTCGTTTGGTTGTGGTGCCGTGCCGGGGGAGGACCTGGGCGGCCGGCGGCCAAAACAGGGGCCACGGGCCATCTGTTTCGAGGCCGTGAACGGTGGGTTTTAGGCCGTGGATCTTCGATGTTAGGACGGGGTTAGATTGCCTAGGATGGGAAGAAGCTCCTGGGATTGGTTTGGACGGAATTGGTGGTTGAACGGAGGAGAGCCGGTCACGCCGGTTCAACTGTGCTGAACCGGGTGACTCGAGGAAGGAGAAACACTGTAGCAGGCGCGTGAGACCCACGCGCAGCCACTTTGGGCGGCGCGTGGAGGCGCGTGGGGAGGATTCCAGCTAAGCTTCCAACATGGTTTTGGTTCTAAATGTCCTAAGGAATCCATTGGTGTGATTTTCGGGTTAATCAGACGATGTTATGAGATAGTTCGGGAATCCGGACGGTTTAGGGTTTAAGATTAAAATATTACTAAATTCCCGAAAAATTGGGGAAATTAGGGTTAGTATCCTTGATGTGTTTGTGACCCTATTTGGTGCATATTGACAGGACGGGAGGCACCTGAGACGGTCGAGGAGCGCACGGAGCGCGATTGACTCGTCCTGATTTGTGAGTGGACTTTTTCTTTCTTTCGAGCATGCCTAACTGTTTTGATTGATGTTTTATGTTATTAAAGGTGTTTTTATGCTTCTTAATGATGCTTATATATGGTTGATATGTTGCACGTTTTTCGAGACATTTCCAGGATTTTACATGTTTTTCGAGGAAAGCTGGTTTTCGGATTCTGATGCCATATTTGAGGATTTCAATCTATAAATGTTTTCTGATGATGATAAATGGATTATGAAATATGATTTGTGATTATATGTGATTTTTGGTATAAAAGTGGATTTCCGGATTTGGGTTCGGAATGTCGGTTCTGAACGCCGGAAGGGCTTCGAACCGGGGATTTCGAATTCGAGTTTGGCTATGGATCTAGAAATGGTTTTACAATGAATTGGGATTGGATTTGCTGGATCTGGATATTGGGTTTAAAGACCCGGATTCTGATTAACGGGGGACGGGCCCGGATTGAGTTTAAAGACTCGGACTTTTATGACATTACCCCCGTAGGCCTATTGAGTTTAAAGACTCGGGAGTTTAAAGACTCGGATATTATAGAGGCCTGGTTGAGTTTAAAGACTCGGATAGGTCCAGCAGGTTTGATCGGAAAATGATGATTTGATGTTCATAGTTTATGACATGATTTTATGATGCACCTGCTATGATTTCTATACCTGTTTTATAGTGTTTCTGTTTCTTATGATGTTTTAAGTTATAGTTTTCTAATATGTAGTTGGGCATGTATGTTTTCAAAACGGAGGGAACAAATCTCATTCTTGCTTTCTTAACTCTGATTTGACGAGAAACTGATTTTGAAACTTTCATTTATTCTGGTCCACTCACATTTTTGGTTTTAAATTTTCCCTCCAGGTCGTGGTGTCAGCGCTGGGGTGAACGTTGAGGCAGATATCGAGGCATAGAGCTTTTGACGTTCTTCCGTTGCGAGACTAGCATAGTAGGATTTTTGTGCCCATTTTGTAGAACTATGCTTTGACGTACAGTTGTATATATTTACTCCTTCGTCTGATAGTTATGCTTATTTTGGTTTTGAGGTTATTCTGGTACTTTAGGTGTGATTGTCAGACGGGAGCAGGGTTCGTCCCGGGTATCGAGGTGATATTTGGGACGGGTCCTGACAACAGTAGCTTCTTTTTCCTCTCGACGGCCGGTCCCGCTGGTTCACTGGTTCGACCGGTCCAGTTGGACCGACGTGACTGGTCTGGCCCCATATCTTCTCTAATTTTCCTCCAATTCCTTCCAATCCAATCCCAATCTTCCTATATCATCATTATCAATCTATTTACACGATTAGAATAAAAGAAAACAGCCTAAAACTCGACTGTGATAATGGAAGTCCACGACCTCTGTTTTTCCCGGCTACCCTCAGGGCTGCTCAGCCCTTCACCGTCGTCCAAAACCCTTCCTACACATTCCTATGAACCCAAAGTGCCTCCCCCAAACACCAGAAACTATCCCTAACGTCAAAAACCCCAAAAATGGAAATTAAAGGGAAAAATGTATACCTTCACGGCTTCATGGCCACCGTGCACTGCGGCCCGTGATCTTGCCACCACCTTCATCCTTTTAATCTCCTCTCTCTATTTCCTTCATTGCTCATGCTCATCAGAGAAGGTGGAGGGGTGTTTGTGAGGGGTGGGATGCACGGCTTATGGGTTTTGGGTTGGTTTGGATGAATGGAATAGATAAAAGAGGGGGTGCATGAATGTAAGGGAATGGGCAATGGATGAGTGACACTTGTCACTCATCCATTGGGTCTGTTAAAAAAGATCTGGGCCCCACTTAGGACAAAAACCCCTTTTTACTTCGTAAAACGTGCCACCGTAAATAGTCTCTCGAAACTTCCGTGAACCGTAACTTTTCCGTCGAACGTCCGAATTCTACGAGCCGCCTATCTACGAATTCGTATCGCCTCGATCTACGTAATGGTCCTTGGCCCCCGGCCATCGGATCTCTCGGGTCAAAAGTCAACAGTTTGCCCATTTTTAACCAATTTACCAAAATACCCCCGAAGTTCCAAATGTCATAACTTCTTCCTCGGACGTCGGAATCGGGTGTGCCACCTGGCTCTCTTCTTCCTCAGTCATCGGCCAAAGTCCATCTGACCACCTGAACGAAGAGTCAACGTTTCGCCCATTCTAGGGGCAAAATCGTCATTTCGCCCTGAACGTCTGTTAATCCTCAATTAGCGAGGCTAATCCGTCATTAATTCTTAATTAATCCTGATAATTCGGGACGGGTCGTTACATATCTAGCCTGTTAAAAATCATAATTGAGGATCACTAACGTCTAAGATAATATCATATTAAAACCAAATCAACATGCACCACCAAATAAGAAAAAAACCAAATTTTGGAAGAAAATTCATGAGGAAGCAAAAGAATCTACACCAAAATCCAAGTTCTACAACCTATACCTGAAGAAAAAGTCGTGGAAGAGACCAATGAAACCTCTTTTTGTAAGTAAAAACCATTGTTTGCAACTCTCCAGTGTTTTAATAAGAAAAGTCACAATATTTTTGTTTCATAAGTAGACAAAGTTTTATAATGTAACATTACTCAATTAATAACAGTACATAATTCACTATGAACTAAAAATGATTTAAACCGATTTATAAACAAATATGAAGAAAAAAAATGCAAACAACAATTTAAATAGTATGAAAGACAAAGCTTTACCTAAAAAATACCCAAAACTCAACCATCTTTTCCTTCAAACCTTCAAAACCTTGTTCCTCACCAAAGCAAAATGCCAAGAATATGACAGCTGAAAACAAAAGAAAGAGATGGGAAGATATGTAAATTATAGAAAGGGAAGAACGAACGAATCTACCTTGAAATACTCTTGAAATTACGTAAGTTTTATTCTAATGGTCTAGTCAAGTATATATATTCAGTGAATGATGATAGAATCTACATACATGCAAGTAAGCTGGAATACAAATTCAAAGAACTCTTTCAATATCAATTAGATCTTACTTTAAAAAATAATAAAAAAAGAATTTCAAGACTAAGAATGATTTAGAAGATGCATACTCTTTATCCGCAATGTGAATGATCGAAACCAAATCAACCTGCACCACCAAATAAGAAGAAACCCAGCAATTGGAAAGAAAACTCATAAGGAAGCTAAATAACCTACACCAAACTGCGAGTTCTACATCCTATACTTGAAGAAAAAGTCGTGGAAGAGACCAATGGAACCTCTTTTTGTAGGTAAAAACCATTGTACGCAACTCTCCAGTGTGCTAATAGACAAAATCATAATCTTTTAGTGTTATAAGTAGACAAAGTTTTATAATGTAACATTACTCAATTAATAATAGTACATAATTCACTAAGAACTAAAAAAAAATTAAACATATTTATAAAAAAAAAAATCTAAAAGAAAATGCAAACAACAATTTAAATAACATGAAAAATAAAGTTTTACCTGATGTAATGATATATTGGTTATTTTACTAAACTTTTCCATCATTACTGATGCAATGATGTAATTTTCTCTTCAAAATATTTTACTGATGCAATTCACAAAACTCAATTCACAAAAATCATACAAAATTTCAGGAACTCAAAACTCAATTGGAATAAACCCAATTTTCTATTTTCTCAAATAACCAACATGCAACCACAATTCTCTCACTCTGTTACAAAATTGAATCCGTAAATTATGCTAAAATTCAATTCAAAAAATTCATACCTCAATTCACAAAGATCATAAAAAATTTCAGAAACCCAAAACTCAATCAAAATAAACCCAACGATTTTTTTCTTTATTCTCCCACAACAATTGTGTAACTCGATTATGAAATTGAATAGATAATAAGGCAGAATGAAACAACATGAAAACGAACTTGATAATTTGGTATCTAATCGATCTGCAGTTGCCTGAAGGAAAAAATAGACGTAATGAATTAGGGTGCAAGAACCAACATACAAGATGAGCAAAGATCGATTGAGATTGAATGAAAATTTACAAAGCAGTGATGGAAATTTATATCAAAATCTCGAAGCTGAGATTAAATGAAAGAAGAGTAAGATCAATTGACTCACGATGACTTGAGTAGCGATGGGATGAATCTTGGATTAAGTCACGATGGGATCAGCCTTCGATTAAGTCATGATGGGTTGAGAGTGATGAACACAATGAGTCTTCGATTGAATCGCGATGGGTTACGTCAGATTCTTTCGATGGGTTGAGCGCGGTGAGTGTGATGAGTCTTGGTTGAGTCGGATTCTTTCGATAGGTTGAGCGCTATGAGTGCGAGGAGCCTTGAGAGAAGAAGCAAACTGAAAGAAGACGAAAAAAAGGGCAAACTCAACATGTACGTCCAAATTCAACTAAAATAATAAGCAAGTTGTCAACACATTGAAGCAATATGTGTCGCGCAAGGGCACATTTGTAACTTCACTGTTTACAACAAATGGAAAGAAAAAAAGGGTCAAACCAGTAAAACACTATTGATGAACAGTATTTTCTAATTCTCTTTTAGCAAAGTTATAATACCTATATATAAATGTGTTTGTATATATATACTTTGTTCTCTTTTTTCAGATTCGATTTTTTGACGATTCCAAGAGTTGTGGGAGTTCGATTGCGAAGATTCAAGTGGCATTCGATCTATTTTCATAGGTCATTTCAAGATACGGAAATATATGCTTTCAGTGAAGTCTTGAAGAACTCATTTTGTAGGAGTTAATAGTTGGAAGATGTAGCATTTCCTTGTCAGGCGCGATGGTTGGCTGATGCAGAGAACATTATGAGACTAACATTAGCTCTGCTGTAACGGGCCGGAATTACAATAAGGGTAAAACTAGAAAAGTCAAAAAAAAAAAGGAAATGACCATTTTGCCCTTGGGGGTATAGTGTTGTCTTTTTGACCCAAGATTTGTTGGGATGTTTCGTAAGGACAATTGTGAGGGTCTCGACCTCCTAAGTGTGTAGACAGGCGGCACGCCGAATTTGGAGTTTGGATGAATTCATTTCGGGTTTAAGTAGTATATGGTCATTTTGGTAATTTGGCAAGGAGGGTATTTTAATAATTTCATTTAGAGGATTTGTCTTATGAATGATTGAGATAGGGACAAGTGTCCACTTATCTCATATGGGAGTGTGCAACTGACTTTGGCTTGTTTGTATGAGCATGTGGATATTTTAAGTTTGTGTGTGTTGTGTGTATGGTGGAGTCGAAAAAGAAAGAAAAAGAGAAACAGAGAGGGAGAGCAGAGAAGAAGAGAGAGGAAAGAAGAATTAGTAAAGAGAGGGAGGAATAAAAAAAAAAAGGAAGTGAAGGTGGTGTGTTCAGACCCTAGAGAGAGAGAACCCGAGAAGGAAAACTTGCGGGTTTGAATTGTACGTTTGAGTTTTCAACTGGGAAACCTGATAACAAGCTTACTAACATCCTCTCCGAGTTTGTACAACTTTAATAAGCTATTGGTTTGTGGTTTTGGACGCTGAAATCACCCAGACAGTGTGGGTGACGGATAGCCAAAAGAGTGGGAGTTGAGGATGAGTTTTGAGGTAAGTTTCTTGAGTTATAAATGCACAGATCCCTTCCTGAGTTGTTTTAGAGAATATTGGACAAAACATAAGTGAAAAAGGTTGAGAGTTGAGGGTGTTATGGCCGAATCAGGTAGCTAGGTCGGGCGACCCGACAACCAGAGAAACAGGTGAGGAAGATGCGTGAATAGTGTTAGCACGTGGGCACCACGCACAACCACTTCTGGTGGCACATAGAGCACGTGCTGGCGTGTCTCGGGATAAGGCCAACATTTTTTTTCAATTATTTCAATGTTACGGACATTTTGGCGCAAGTTTCGAGTTAATCTGACACCGTCTAGGGGTAGTTTTGGGTGTCTGAAGTATGTAGTTAATGTTAAAAAATTATTATTTAATTCTCAAAAGTTAGAATTTGTACTTGGAGGTTATATAAGGGTCTGTGGTACTTAGTGACTTGAAATTATGATTTTGGCCATGAGACTTAACCCCCGAAGTCAGCGAGGAACGTTCGGAACAGGAATAAACGGCGAAATCACACTGTGAGTGGACTTTTATTTTTATTAAAATATTATGCATGCATATTTATATATTTTTAACGTTTTTCTATATGATTTCAGTGATATTTGGTTGATAATGATTTTCCAGTGATTTTTTTACGGTTTTACGAAAATCGTCTTATTGCACATTTTCGAGATTTCCTTTGGATTATGTTTCCGGATTTTGCTTAAAATGTGGATCTGGATTGAGTATGGTTAAAGTGTATTTCTCGATGTTTGTGATGGGAAATATTTGTGATATTGGATTGTTCATGATTATGATGATTTTGGGTGATTTTTATGGAAAATAATATTTGTACACGTTTTACGACGATTGGTGTAAAGTGTGTTTTCGGGCTTAAGGTCGGGTTACTAAATGTGGATTTGATTATGAAATTTATGTGTGATATAAATATGTGAATTCTCGAGCTTCGTGCATTGTGATATGAATTAATGTGTGTGAACAACCTTCCTTGGGATGCGTGTTGGTTGATTGTTTAGACTTAGACGTTGAGGAGAGCTTTGTATCCTGAGACTGGTATTGTGATGACGACTTATACATCGAGCTAGTGTCTCTATCCTGAGTCAGTTTCCACTCAAGATGAGTTGATTATGATTTCTGATATTGTGCATCGTGTCAGGACCCGTCCCAATCCCCCTGGGATTAACGCGGGACGTTCCTGATCCCGTCTAATACGGAGTGTCAGACAAGGAAAATTCCGACTTTAGCCCTCTAGGGCTTTAGAGTACGGCCAGGATCCGGAGGAGGTATATGATGTCTCGGTCTCTGCTACAGTCCGCATCCACTATCAACCTGAAGGGTAGTCAAAACATTTAAAAGCTGTGAGTGGACAAAACAATAATTTATAAAATATTTTCATAAGAAAGACATTTGTACCCTTCACTAAAAAGTATGCATGCATTCAAAAACCATATGTGGGAACTAAGCCCAAAACCATAAAGAAACCAACCATAAGGGCCATAGCCCAAAACATGTACACATCACACATCATATAACATATATACATAAATCACATAACCATCCTGTCACGGTATCTAAAGCTACGTGCGTGCTACCTGGGGTCTTAAAGCCCAAGTGATAGGACCGCCCCTGAAGGGATATTGATAACCGTGCCCGGTCCTGCTCCCGTCTGGCAAGTCGACTGAAATTCCCAAATTACCCTCAATACTTGCCAAACCAGGGATAGCCACACACGTACTCACTCATGCCTCCACCTCTCGATCAGCCTCGATCAACGCGCCACGACCTGAAGGGTCAATAAAAACACAAAAGGTGTGAGTGGACAAAAATGAATCGGTTTATAAAACAGTTCCAAAAATACATTTCTACCCTCCACGTAAAACCAATGCATGCATTCGAAAATCATTTCGCAATCCGTTACATTTTCAACATAAAAAAACCGTGTACGAAAATCAAATCATTTTCCTTTTCTTCACCTTCGGGTCTTAGCCCGCAAACATAAACACAGGGCCTCTGCCCAAATCATGAATCAAATCCAAGTACGTAACATAATCCAAAAATCCATCAAAATCACATAAACCGGGCCATTATCCAACACATCCGAAAATATCGGAAATCAACAATAATTCAGAAGTCAATCAATCTGCTGGATCTCAAGTGCGCCCGAGTCTTGAAACTCAAAACCATACACATAATCAGGCCTTCTCGGGATATCAACGAGTCTTTAAACTCATAACATAATCAATAGGCCTCGGGGGGTATCATACCGAGTCTTTAAAATCAAAACAGTAACCGAGTCTTTAAACTCATCAAGGGCCCTCCCCCGTCATCACTTAACCGAGTCTTTAAACTCAAAACATGTTCCAACAATAGCATCGGGTCTTTAAACCCAAAACCATTTGTAAATCACAATAATCCAGGATCCATCGTGATCCAAATTTCAAATCCAATCCGAAATCACATTTGGTCATAACAGGACTTATGTCCGAATTTCACACTCAAATCCCCAATCATATCTGTCATCCCTTTCCAAATCCGAATTCGCAATAATGATTCCGTAAGTTAGCATACGGAAACTTCATCCCGAACTAACTACGACCAAACTACGCATTAAATTAAACATGTAATTCGAGTGTTATGCAATTTAAACCCTTTTTGTGTAGATGTAATATTGGTAAATAGGGATCGTTCTTAACCGGGGAAATTAGGGAACATTAATAATGTGTTAGTGGGAGATGGATAAAAGAATAATGAATTAAATAATTAAATAATCAAATAATTAAATAATCAAATAATTAATAAATTAAAGAATATATGAATAAAAGAATTAAATAAGAAAAGAATCAAAGAATGAAGAATTAAAAGAATTAAAGAATTAAAGAATCAAAGAATAAAAGAATTAATTAATCAAAGAATCAATAAATTAAAGAGTAAAGGAATAAAAGAATAAAGGAATCAAAGAATAAAAGAATAGATGAATAAAAGAATTAAATAATAAAAGAATAAAGAATAAAAAGTGGGTTTGAAAAGGTTTGTAATCATGCAAATAAGTAAAAGTATAAATAAACTAATTTTACTTCTACTCTAATTTATGTACAAGTGACCTTCCTAAAACACAAATCTTACCAACACTCTAATAATTGCAAATATTAAAACAATCACGAAATTTTACTTTAATCGTCTCAATTACCTTTATACATTTTTCAATATTATAAATGCACCGACAGCGGATAACACTTACAACATGATTTACCTTTTGTTTTTGACTGAATGCGCCGACAGCGATCAACATTAAGTCTCCTCAATTCTACTCTAAGTCCACCGACAGCGGATAAAACACTTAACATTGAATTGAAGTATGAAGCACTAAAATGTATAAAATAACTAAAATTCATAAAGTAAGACACATGGAGATTGCATTTAACACTTACAAATATTAGTAAGAAAATACCTCACATATATTGAACTATAATCAAAACCAATAACAAAAATAAGAGTTTAAGTAGATAAACATGATTTTTCACAAGGAACCCTGACAGCAAGCAGAAACGTGTGAAGATGAAAGAAATAAACTCGGGAAATATGGACTCAAACTCTAAATCTTGTATTGGAAATATTTTGCCAAAGTTTCTCTCAAAGAAGGCTAAAATGTGTGCCTCAAAGAAGGTGTATCCCAACAAGTGAAATGAAACCCTATTTATAGGTGGTAAAAGCTACCAAAAATAATATAAAAATACAATAAAAAATGTTAAATAATGGAATGATGAGTAATAAAGATTTGTGATGATGTTTAGAAGTGGTTTTAGTTGTAAAGTTGCAAAATTGGGTTGGAAAGTGGCTGGAAATTGGGTGGAAGTGCTGGAACTAAGTTCAGCAGAGAGCAGCTGAAAATCAAGTCCGAAATTCGGCCAGAAGCGACTGAAGAGATGCTGTGGAAGTCGGCAGGCGTGCGCTGAGGCTGTACAGCAGAAGTCGGCAAGCGCGAGCTGATTAGAAGTCGCAAGCGAGCACGTCTGATGGGCTGGGCGAGTTGCTGGGCTGACGTGCTGGGATGGACTGCTCCTAGGCCGGGCTGCTTGGATTTTTAGAAATGGGTTGGGCTGCACAAAATTAATTCATTAATTAATTTATAACTAAATTAATAATTCCACCGAATTTCGTCCCTAATTTCTTCGTTATAATTCCGATCGGGACGATTCTTTCGCCAAAATGCTCCAAATTACAAACTTTATTTATCTAAACAGAAAAATCACAAAATAAATTATTTTATCTAATTATTTAATATTTTAATATTAAAAGTCAAGTATAAAGCGTATAAAATAATATAAAATAATGCTTAATTAATGACCTATCACGAACCCAAACCCGAAAATTCATCAAAATTTCTTTTATGCCCTGGGCATCAAGCCCGAAATCACCTTTTCCAAAATCCATTTTAAATATTTGAAATCACATCATATTTCAAATCCCAATGTCAAAGCATCAAAACCATGATCAAAACACAATATACTCGAAATCGCGTAAAACGCGCAAATCCGCAATAATCGCGAAATACGTGTCAAAACCGTAGGTCATACTCACAATCACCATCAAAACATCCTTAAAACATCATACTCACAAATCGTATAAAATCGTTCATCAAACCATCATCAAGCATAAGAGAAACCATAGTATCGAAATACGTGCAGTTACGTATTGCATATCAAAATACGTATAAATATGAAAATCGTAATTATCACAAGTCATAATCATAATCATAGAAATCGTGGAAAACTTTATGCATGTATTAAATTTTAGGAAGCAAAGTCTACTCACACACCGTCCATAACGCCCGTTTTCTCGCTGCACACGTTTCCGTAATTTCCGACATTTTTCAGAAATCTCGAATCCTGTCTGAAACCATTCTTTAGTGTCACTAAGGACTCAAATAACAACATACTAATTCCCCATAATTTTCCGAAAATTTAATGTTAATTAAAAGCGTAATATAAACATTCGGACCCTCGAAACAATATCGAAACGGTGTCCGATTAATTAGAAATCAATGCTAAAATGTTCGTTATATTGTACAGGACAAAAGTCGTGTTGAACTCACCTCGAAAATCGGGCCCACGCGCCCTCACGCGCCTGCTACAGTAACCGCACAATCGTCTTCCTCACCCGACTGGCCTGGTAAACGGGTCTGCGATCCGCGTGCTCGACCCGATTCAATCCCTGCCACAATCAACTTGTTTTCTTCAATTGAACCCTCAACTAGCATCGCAAGGAACTGAATTAAAGGTCTGTAACATTCATTCCACTCATCACGGCCTAAAACCAACTCAATTGAATTCAAGTTCTAAACCTGGTTTAATGTCCCAGTTCATCAAACAGTCACTGATTTTCTTCAATTAACTAGTTAGGAAGCATCATAGGCTTACTATAAAGATGATTTTGCAACCAATTTCACAATAACTTACCTCCAATTGCACGAACACAAGCTTGCGATTTCTGGAAATTCGTCATGTCTGTTCATGGCTCCACGAGCTTCGAACTTCGAATTTCTTGATTTGGATCGACTAATGAAGGTCCCAGAAAGCATAATCTGATCTTAATTGGACTTGGACTGGCCTAAAACTGAATTTTAAAATTTGGATTTACCCAAAGACAGTTTCGGGTTTTTGAACTCTCCTCTCACCATTTTCATCTAATTCCTTATTCTCTCAGTATTAGAACTCTCTTTTCCCTCTCTTCATTCTGTTCCAGCATTAAGTTTCACTCAATTTGGGCTTGGGAGTCGATCAACGTGGGAAATAGCCTCTGTTTTTTTTTCCAATTTACAGAAGCACCAGCAACTATTCCCAAACCCACTAACACTCTTTTGTCTCCCCATGCTCAAGCCCAAACCACTCAATTGTATAAACAAAACAAAAACAACGGTGCTCCCTTCCCAACCTCACTCGTGCACCCACACACTCCTGCCCATACTCTGTTTTTCAATTCAAAAACACCAGCACAACACCTGTTCACTGTGCACTAATCACACTATCTCGTAGTTTAAGTTTCCCACCACTACACATTGCCACTAATCCAATCTCTCTCAGTGACAATTGTCACTTGATTGTAAACAAATCACTCAAAAAACCACCCAAAGCACGGTGGTTTCAGCCCATCCTCCGCTATCCCAAACAGTGCCCTTTGGAAAAATTACCATTTTGCCCTCCTTCACAAAATTACCAAAATGCCCATCACGCTTCTAGACCCGTAACTTGGTCATCCAAACCCCGATTGATGAGTGCCGCCTGTCTACGGATTCAGCGTCTCGAGACCTACCCAAATATTCTCGGTTTACGTGCAAAGTCCATGTCGTTGGAAAAGTCAACAAATTCCCCCTTTCGTCCTAATTACAAAAATGCCCTTGAACTTCCGAACGTCATAACTTCCTCTTCGAATGTCGGAATCGGGCGTGCCACCTGTCTATGAACTCGTGACGTCCCGAACTATGTCACAGTTATCAGTCAAAGTCCGTTTGACCACCCGAGTAAAAGTCAACCGTTCGCCCATTATCTAGGGGCAAAATCGTCATTTTCTTCAAATTTTCCAAATTTCCCTTTTTTTTTAACGTTCGAGTCATTACACCAAGTCTCTCAGGGTCCACCCAGGTCAATGTTCGTAGATCAATGACCCTCCCCGAGGTTATAATTCAAGCCTTCCTGAGAGTAAGGTACCCAACGGGGGCGACTCCACTCAATTAATGCTCTGTGACTACTCCGGAGTCCACCCAGGCCAACGACCCTCCCCGGAGGAGACAATCCAAATAAGGAAGGTATATGAATATATATATATATATATATATATATATAAATATCGAAAACATTCATGCCCGGTCCCCATAAATCGTCATGAACCATAAAACCTTTCAAGGGTTCATGTCGGATCCCATAAACCGTCATGAACCCGGAAATCCATTTAGGGTCCCGACCCAAAAACATAAACATAAAGTAACTGGGTCTCGTGCCCAATATCTAAGGGCCAGTCACGACTCCGATCGTAGTTGACAGGACCCATCCCAATCCCCCCGGGATTAATGCGGGATGACCCTGCTCCCGTCTGACACGAAGTGTCAGACAAGGGATATTTCCGACCTTTGCCCTCCCGGGCTATCAGAGTACGCCAGGATCCGGAGGAGGCATGTGATATCTCGGTCTCTGCTACAGTCCACATCCGATGTTAACCTGAAGAACATTAAAAGCTGTGAGTGGACAAAACAAGAGTTTATAAAAACATTTCATAAGAAGACATTTGTACCCTTCACTAAAAAGCATGCATGCATTCAAAAACCATTTAATCAAATGGACCACATGTGGGAACTAAGCCCAAATCAGAAATAAACCAAGGTCGAAAGGACCACAATGAAATCGACCATACGGGCCACTGCCCAAATCCATAAGAAATCAATAAGGGACTCAGCCCATAACCATAAACATACACGAGCCACTGCTCAATCCTGTGCACACCTGTGCACACCACATATCAAAGAATCATAAAGATTCAACCATACGGGGCACTGCCCAAAACCATACGGGACTCAGCCCCAAACCATCATGAAACCAACCATACGGGCCACTGCCCAAAACCTGTGTAACCACACATCACATCTCATATATCATATCATATATCATATATACATATAAGTCACACAACCAATCCTGTCACGGTATCCAAAGCTACGCGCGTGATACCTGGGTCTCAATTCGAGTCTTCTCAAAGTCAAGGTCAATGTCCGCATACCACTGATCCTACTCGAGGTTATAGTAACCATAGCCTTCCTGAGAGTAAGGAACCCAACTGGGGGGTGACTCCACTCAGTCGGTGCTCCGTGACTACTCCGGGGTCCACCTAGGCTAACGACCCTCCCCAAAAATACGCTCAATCCGGGTGATCCATCGGTGAGCTTCCTCTGGATAGGCCCCACCGCTGAAGGTGGTAGCCCCGAGCCGCTGGGCTCTCTCAATCGAAGCGCTCTCAGTCCCTCTCGCCCCTTCATCTTCAGGTCGTGGAGGGGGTTCACGTCTCGGAGGCATGGTCGAACGTACGCTGAAAGAGGCATAGAGTTAGTAAAACAACCTAGATACGACACAAACCGACAAACCTATGCTCTGATACCAATTGTCAGGACCCGTTCCGGGTATCGAGGTGATATTTGGGACGGGTCCTAACAACTGTGCACTGGCGCTTGAGCCCACGTGCAGGGCCCTTTGGGACGCGCGTAGCAGTGTGTGGGACCCTTTTGGGGATGTGTTCAACACACGAAATCATCTATTCGATGTAACGGACATTTTGATACTGGTTTTGAGTCGATCGGACATCGTTTCGATATAGTTCGGACTGTCCGAAGGTTTCGGATCTGGATTAAAAATAGTTAAAAATTCTGGAAAATTACGGGACTTTATTGAGGGGTTATTTAAGTATTTAGTAACCTTCTATTACGATTTAGACAGGTTCGGGAATCCGGGAGGCGACGATTGGCCCGAGAAGGCGTATTGGCGCACGTATCGAGGCACAGCTTCAGACGGTCTGTGAGTGGACCTTTCTTTCTAAATCTATGCATGCATAAATGTTTTATAATTGTTTTAATACATGTTTTATGATGTCATGAGTGCATTTATTTGTGGTAGCCTAGGATTTACGTATTTGCATGTATTTCGAGATTTCCTGTTTTATACGATGCTTGTATGTGCTATGTTTTCAATGAGAGTTTAATGAATGGGTTTTGGTTTTGGAAATATGAACTCAGGCATGAGACCCATTTGACTTACAAACTCTCGGACTTAGAGTCCATTTGATTTGACGAGAAATCGAGCTGGATGCCCATTTGAGTATACGATCGGGCCGAGGGCCCCGTTGGATTTACGAATCCGGGCTTGAGGCCCATTTGGTTGTAATATCGGGATGGAAGCCCCGTTGACTGTAGTATCTAGCTTGAAGCCCTATTGGTTATGAAATCGGGCTTGAGTCTCCGTTGATTTATGGTTTCGGGCTTGAGGCCCCGTTAGTCGTGATATGGGGCTAGATGCCCAATTGATTGTGAAATCAGACTTGAGTCCCAGTTCGGTTTATGAAATAAGAATTCGGGCATGAGATCCTGTTGAACTGAGGATTTAGGCCGAGGCCTGTGAAATTGATTTGAATCGGATTCGAGGAATCCTATTGAGATGAATCGGGTATGAGACCCAGTTGAAATATGTTTTGAGAAAGAAAATGACAGGACCCATCCCAATCCCCCCGAGATTAGTGCGGGATGACCCTGCTCCAGTCTGACACGAAGTGTCAGACAAGGGATATTTCCAACCTTTGCCCTCCCGTGCTATCAGAGTACGCCAGGATCCGGAGGTGGTATGTGATATCTCAGTCTCTGCTACAGTCCACATCTGATGTCAACCTGAAGGGCAGTCAAAACATTAAAAGCTGTGAGTGGACAAAACAAGAATTTATAAAAACATTTTAACGAGAAGACAGTTGTACCCTTCACTAAAAAGCATGCATGCATTCGAAAACCATTTAACCGAAAGAAACCATATGTGGGAACTAAGCCCAAAACCAAGATTGAAAGAATCATAAAGACTCAACCGTACAGGTCACTGCCCAAAACCTGTGTAAACACACATCATATATCATATCATATAGCATACATCATATATACATATAATTCACACAACCAATCCTGTCACGGTTTCCAATGTTATGCGCGTGCTACCCAGGTCTCAATCCGAGTCTTCTCAAAGTCAAGATCAATGTCCGCAGACCACTGACCCTACCCGAGGTAATAGTAATCATAGCCTTCCTGAGAGTAAGGAACCCAACTGGGGGGTGACTTCACTCAGTCGGTGCTCCGTGACTACTCCGGGGTCCACCTAGGCTAACGACCCTCCCCGGAGGAGATAATAGAAGTAAAGGAAGGTATATGCACACATATATACATAATACAAATATCCATGCTCGGTTCCCCCGAACTGTCATGATCCATAATATCCAGTTCATATACATATAGACCATATCCTGCATGTCCGGTTCCCATAAACCGTCATGTACCAACATAACATAACCAGGGTTCATGCTGGTCCCCATAATCCATCATGAACCACGATACCATAACAAGGGTTCATGTTGATTCCCATAAACCGTCATGAACCGGGAATCCATTTAAGGTTCCCTGACCTGATATCAAAACTGTAAAGTAACCTGGGTCTCGTGCCCTAACATATGACATCAGATGGGCACCGTGCCCGATATCTGAGGTCATATACCCGAGACAAAACCAAATGGGTCTCATACCCGAGTTTATCCTTTTGAAATTCAATTCCAAATCATTTAGACCATTAAAGAAATACAGACCCGTATAAGCACCGTATAAGGCCGAACCCTCGAAATACGTGCTTATACGTAACCACATACAAATGCACCCATGGCATCATCAAACATGTAATAAAACATATAATAAACATTTATGCATGCACCAATTTAGAAAACCAAGGATCACTCACAGACCGTTCGAGCTGCCGCCTCAATTTGCGTGCTATACGGCTCTCCCGAGCCAATCACCATCACCGAGACTCCCAAACCTATCCAAATCGTAATAGAAGGTTGCTAACTACTTAATTAACCTCCTACTAAAGCCCCGTAATTTTCCAATATTTTTAACTATTTTTAAACTCGATCCGAAACCTTCCGATGACCTGAACATTATCGAGACGGTGTCCGATTGACACGAAACCAGTCCCAAAATGTTCGTTACATCGAATAGAAGATTTCACGTGTTGAATACATTCCCAAAATACTGTTCACGCACCCCCACGCACCCCTAGAAGTGCACTGTTCATCGTCTACTCCAAGGGTGAACCGGTTTTTTTTCTGCAATCGAACCGGTCTGGGTCGGTTCAAGGCCTAAACCAGTCCATTTCTACCCCATTTTGTTCCCTTTTTATCCTAATATCCTTCTAATCCTATTTCCTATCATTTTACACGTAAAAAAACCCAAAAACAACCCCGAAATTCGCACCTTCACCGTCGTTAATGGTGGCCGGATTTTCCCCCGCCGTTCATGGTCATTTCCGGCCATCCCAAGCCCCAAAAATAATCCTATTCGACTCCTAGAGTCCCCAGAAACATAACCCAATTAAAGAAATCGAGTAAAAACCATTAAAACCAAACTTCGAATTTTTGAACATTTCCTTACCTCATGGTTTCACTCTGCCGTGGCCTCCACCGTGGGCCACCGTCCAGCCTCTCGGTCCTCACCCCCTCAACACTCTCTCACGGTCATGTTCAGCTCATACAATGGATGGTGGTGAGGTGTGGTGTTTGTGTTTTGAAGAAAATGGAGGAAATGTGCATATGGGGGGTTCGGGTTTTGTGAGGAAAAACAAAGAAATGAAGTTTGATGAAGATGGTTTGATCTGATGAGAGAAGAGAGATTGATTAGATGAGATGAGTGGTGAGGATTTCAAGTTTAAAAGGAATGAATGGCTAGGATTTAGTGTTGTTATGATTAATTATAAAATAATAATTATAATATTATTTAATTAACTTAGATCCACAATTTAGGGGATTGTCCAATGGGATGAGTGACACTTGTCACTCATCCAAGGGACCCACTCAAAATATCTGGCCCAATCAGAATAAGCCAAGTGTTCTCACCTCGTAATGCGCGCATAGTGAAATCGACCTTCCGTGACCTATAACTTCACCGTTTGAAGTCCGATTTCACCATGCCGCCTGTCTATGGATTCGTATCGTCCCGATCTACGTAATGGTCCTCGGTCCTCGACCATCGGACCTCCTGGTCAAAAAGTCAACATTTGCCCCTTTTTAACCATAATTACCAAACCTAAACTTTCGAACGTCATAACTTCCTCCTCGAATGTCAGAATTGAATGTGCCACCTGCCTATGAACTCGTGACGTCACGAACTACGTCATAGTCATCGGTCAAAGTCCATTTGACCGCCAGAATGAAAAATCAACGTTTTGCCACGGCTAGAGGCAAAACGGTCATTTCGCATCGTTCGTCCGATTTCGCCCAACTAATCACCGATTAACCTCGCTAATCGTGATTAGTCACTAATCTAATCTTGGAATTCGGGACGGGTTGTTACAGTAATGGTGCGTGCAACCATCTATCCAGGACTGTCCTCAATCCTGGTATGTCACCGTGAACGAATCAACCGACGCGACCACCACAAGATCATGGTGTACCCATCACCGATCGATATCCTGAACCGTCAGCACTCCGAAGTCGAGCCTCCATCGGCTGCCCGAAAATGGATCGTGCATCGTGACCTCTCCGGAAGGAACACATCCTAGTCCGGAGGCGAGCGTCGTATCGTCCGTCGCCGTGCACATAACACTCGCCGCGACCACGATTCAGACATGTAGGTCCCCAATAGGGCTACATGTAACGACCCGTCCTAAATTCTGAGATTAGATTAGTGACGAATCACGATTAGTGAGGCTAATCCGTGATTAGTAGGGTGAAATCGGACGAACGATGCAAAATGACCGTTTTGCCCTTGATCGTGGCAAAATGTTGACTTTTCATTCGGGCGGTCAAGTGGACTTTGACCGATGACCGTGACGTAGTTCGTGACGTCACGAGTTCATAGACAGGTGGTACGTTCAATTCCGACGTTCGAGGAGGAAGTTATGACGTTCGGAAGTTTAGGGGCATTTTGGTAATTTTGGTTAAAAAGGGGCAAATGTTGACTTTTTGACCAAGAGGTCCGATGGCCGAGGGTCGAAGACCGTTACGTAGATAAGGACGATACGAATCCATAGACAGGCGGCACGTCGAATTCGAACGTTTGACGGAGAAGTTACGGTTCACGGAAGTACGAAAGTACTATTGCGCGTTTTACGAGATGACTTGAGTTTTGGACTTTAGTGGGGCCCAGATTTTATCCCAAGGCCCAATGGATGAGTGACAAGTGTCACCCATCCACTAGCCCTTAATTCCCATACATGCATCGATCATCTTCTTGCTTTCTATTCACCCAAACATCCCACCCGATCTCATTTCACCCAAAATCCCAAAACCTTCATCCCTTATGATCTGAGGAACCAGGAGAGTGAGAAAGGAGGACTAAGGACGGCAGCTGGTGGCTGGAACCTCCGTGGGCGGTGGCGGAAGCCCAGAACCCGAGCGGGTACCCGGTAAGCCCATTTCCAATTTTTGTGTGGATTTTGATGTTATGGACTGTTTTGGATGATTAGGATTGGTTATTTAGGTTGCTAGGGAGTTTTTATGATGGTTTGGAGGGTGGTTCACGGCGGAGGAAGGCTGGAAGGTGGCCGGGAAAACAGAGTCCGTGAGCCTCTTTGTACATGGTGAGGTTTTAAGAGGCTTTAGCTAGTTTGGTTAATTGGAATGGGTAGGAAATGAGAAAATAGGAATTTTAGGATTGAAATGGGACAAAACGGACGAAAAATGAAGAGTGTAGGGGCCTGGACTTGTCACGCCGGTCCAGTTAGACCGGAATTTCAGAGAAAACCGGACCGGACCGGTTCGGACCGGTCTGACCGCGGTAGGAGACGACACTATTCACTAGCGCGTGGCTCCCACGCGCAGCCACTTTAGGCGGCACGCGCGGGCGCGTGGGGGAGATTTTGGGGAAGGTTCCAACATGTAATTTCATCTATTCGATGTAACGAACATTTTGGGACTGGTTTCGAGTCGATCGGACATCGTTTCGATAGGTTTCGGGCTGTCCGAAGGTTTAGGTTCGAGTTTAAAAATAGTTAGAAAATCGGGAAAATTATGGGACTTCAATGAGAGGTTAATGAGGCTATTAGTAACCCTCTAAATGAATTTGGACAGGTTTGGGAGTCCCGGTGATGACGATTGACCCGGGAGACGATTATGGCACGCGTATCGAGGCGCGGCTTCGGACGGTCTGTGAGTGGACCTTGATTTCTAAACTGTGATGCATGCATAAATGTTTTATATGGATGATGAATATGATTTTATGATTTTGATTTGGATATTTGTGAATTATATGGTTTCACGTATTTCGAGGCAATTTACGTGTTTGCACGTAAATCGAGGTTTTCCGGTTTTACTCCGATTTTTCATTCTTATGATTTGGAAATAATTTAATGAAATGATTTTGGATTTGAAAAGGTAATTCTCGGACTTGAGGTCCATTTGATTTACGGAATCGGGCCGGAGGCCCAGTTGGTTTACGATTCGGACTTGAGGTCCAGTTTCTATGTGGATTCGGGCCTAGCGCCCAGTTATGTGTTACAAATGGTTTTTACGGGTCATGACGGTTTATGGGAACCGGCATGAACCCTTGAAATGGATTTACGGGTCATGACGGTTTATGGGAATCGGCATGAACCCATAAAAGGATTTTATGGTTCATGACGGCTTATGGGGGTCGGGCATGAATCCTGGAAAGATTTAAATAACAATTTTAAAAGGTTTTTCATATTCCATCCTTTATATATGATTGTCTCCTCCGGGGAGGATCGTTGGCCTGGGTGGACCCCGGAGTAGTCACAGAGCACTGACTGAGTGGAGTCACCCCCTAGTTGGGTTCCTTACTCTCAAGATGGGCATGGTTCGTTACCTCCAGGGAGGGTCATTGATCTACGGACATTGACCTGGGTGGACCCTGGAGAGACTTGGGTTTGAGACCCCGGTTAGCACACGTGTAGCTTTATTTTACCGTGACAGGTTCTGGATATGAATATAATGGATAAACATGATTTCAATTGGTTTTGGAAAATTGTGTTTATAATGATAAATGGATTTGGGCTGAGATCCCTCATATGTTCACTGTGTTATGGTTTTCTGTAAATGGTTTTGGGCAGGAGCCCGTATAACTTGTATTTACAGAATTTTGGGGTTGAGACCCTAATTGTGGATGTTTTAACATATGTGTTTGGATAAATGGTTTTACTATGCATGCATGTTTTTTAGCGGAGGGTATAAAGGTCTTTGATGAAATGTTTTTATAAATTCTTTATATTTGTCCACTCACAGTTTTTCTGTTTTTAATACCCTTCAGGTTGGATACGGTGTGGACTGTAGTAGAGATCGAGATATCACATACCTCCTCCGGATCCTGGCGTACTCTGATAGCCCGGGAGGGCAAAGGTCGGAAGTATCCCTTGTCTGACACTCCGTGTCAGATGGGAGCAGGGTCATCCCGCGTTAATCCCGGGGGGATTGGGATGGGTCCTGTCACTACATACCCGAGACAAAACCAAATGGGTCTCATGTCCGACTTTATCCTTTTTAAATCAAAAACCATTTCATCTAAATCAACGTAGAAGTACAAACCCGTATAGGCACCGTATAAGGTCGAAATCTCGAAATACGTGCCAATACGTATCCACAAACGAATGCACTCATGGCATCACAAAACAAGTATTAAAATATATAATAAAAATTTATGCATGCATCAATTTAGAAAACCAAGGTCCACTCACAGACCATCCGAGCTGCCGTCTTGATACACGTGTTATACGACCCTCCCGGGCCAATCACTGTCACCGGGACTCCCAAACCTATCCAAATCACTTTATAGGGTTACTAACTACCTTATTAACCTCTCACTAAAGTCCCGTAATTTTTCCGAATTTTTAAATATTTTTAAAATTGAGCCTAAATGTTCGGACACCCCGAAACCTATCGAAACGATGTCCGATCGACACAAAACCAGTCCCAAAATGTTCGCTACATCGAATAGATGATTTCATGTGTTGGAACTCTCCCCAGAATGTGGTCCACGCGCCCCCACGCGTGGCCTGAAGCCCCTGTGCGTGAAGCCCACACGCCGGGCACTGTGGATCTTCCCTGTCCTCTAGCGGCCGATCCAGCCTAACCGGTGGAACCGGTTCGGTTCCATATCTCCTTCTTTTTCATCCTTTTTCACCCATTCCAACTCCTATACAATCATAACAACATTTCCAACCTACCCATGCCCTCAAAACTAAGAAACCAAGCGTAAAACCCATTAATTCTAAAATCCATTTTGAACCAAAACTTCTAACCTTGGTTCAGGGCATTTCTAGGGGTCCAATCTTCAACCTAAGGGTTCTAATAGGTCCCTAGGATCCCTAGAAACAGATTGGGAGGATTGGTTTGGCCTAACTTAGCCGGAAATGGAATTCGGTGGGTAGCCACCGAAATCTCTCCAGCCGCCGTTCCCGACTTTCTCAGCCATCCTCAGCCTCCAAAACCACCTCCTAGACCTCCTAAAAATCCCCCAAACCTATCCTAACCAACATCTAAGCTCCCTAACGTCCAAAACCCAAAATTGAAATTTCAAAATATAAAGGGTCACGGTTTTACCTTTTCCCTGGGCCAACGCCGCCGTCCACAGCGGTCCTGTCTTCACCCAGCCACCATCACATCCTCACGGCCCTCAGTCACTCTCTGTTTCACTCTCAGATCAAACCAGGTGGGGGAAGGGATATGGGGTCGTGCTTTGGAGGGTTCGGGTTTGGTGGGAAATGGAACAGGGAAGGGAGAAGCAGATGCATGAAGGAAAAGGAAGGGGCAATGGATGGGTGACACTTGTCACTCATCTATTGGGCCACTTCAAAAGATCTGGGCCCACATAGGACAAAAGCTCTTCGTTTCGTAAAACGTGCAATAGTACCCCAAAACTTCTGTGAACCGTAACTTCTCCGTCGAACGTCCGAATTCAACGTGCCGCCTGTCTACGGATTCGTATCGACTCGATCTCCGTAACGGTCCTCGGCCTTTGGCCATCGAACCTCCCGGTCAAAAAGTCAATATTTTGCCCACGATTAGGGGCAAAATGGTCATTTTGCATCGTTCGTCTGATTCCGCCCAACTAATCATGGATTAACCTCACTAATCCTTGATTCACTAATCTAATCTCGGAATTCGGGACGGGTCATTATGATTAGATTATGTGTTGTTGATGTGATGGCTGATATTGTGCATCGAGGATGAGTTGATTGTGTGTTATTGATGTGATGGCTAATATTATGCATCGATGATGGGTTGATTGTGTGATATTGATTTAGTAGTTCGTGTTTATGTTTGTTGAGATGGTTTATTGTTACGATTTGCTTTATGTAAGTTTTCACGCACATCGAGATTGTGAACTATGTTATATGGTCACTGAGTTTTAAACGACTTTATATGCATGCATAGTTTTCATAAAATTGAGGGTATAAATGTATGCTTTTCAAAGGTTATTTTTGTACACTCACATTTTTATGGATTTTACTTACCCTACCAGTCGTGGCACGAAAATGGAGATCTGTTTAGGAGCAGAGGCATAAGAAAAATTTTGGTGTATCTGTGGACCCTTAGGGTAAAAATCCTGTGTTTTAAGTCATGTTGTAAACTTATGCTCTATATATAGAGAGATTTTTGAATGATTATTATCCCTTATATGATAATTAGATGGTTTTATGTCTATTCTCCCATCTTTTGAGACTATTCTTAACGTTTTGAGTAGTGGATGTGAAACAGGAGCAGGACCCCTCATGATTGTCTAGTTTCTCGAGAGGGGTCTTGTCAACTACAAGGATAATGTTAATGTGGTTTGCACACTCTTATCACGTAGATGTGGACTTATGAAGGTTATCAGCGCATGTGGATTCTAGCTATCATATGTTGTCTACTTATCAGTCATGTGGGTTGGCAGTTAACAGAGTCTAATTTCAGCTTATGTGGTATCTAGTTGTCATCAGATGTCTGCTTGCTAGTCATGCGGCTTGACGCTTAGCATAGTGTTGTTTCAGCACATGTGGGCTCTAGTTGTCATCCGATGTCTACTTGCCAGTCTTTTGTCTTGGCGGTTAACGGAGTCCATCTTGGCTCAACAATTTTGTTCCTTCCCATATGTACGCAATTTGGCTTGCTTGGAGGATTCACACATTGGAGAGCAAGGTAGGTGAGCTAAAAACGAGCCATGTAGAAAGTATGTTTTTCAGAAGAATTGAGAAGTTGGCAAAGATTATTTTACTTGTCCATTCTTGTCCTTGTCAGAAGAATAACTTTTGATCGACTTCAACCATGCGGTAGGTGGCATCAATGGGCTTTTTTAATTCAACATGTGTGAAGATAGATGGTTGGGACATGATACGTGTAAGACCCGTGTCCTAGAGGGAACGGTGAACAATCCCACATTCCTGCGAGGGGGAATGGTCTGGGAGAGGATGGTGGTGTGCTTTAAAGGTGTAGGCACACACCTATCTAGCATGAGGCCTTTTGGGAGCTCAGTGGCTTTGGGGGGGATTGGAACCCCAAAGTTAAGCGAGTTGAGGCTGGTGCAATTCTATGATGGGTTACCCCCTGGGAAGTTGCACCGTGAGCTCCCGAAAACAAAACCGTGAGGGCGAGGCCCAAAGCGGACAATATCGTGCTAGATGAATCGGGATCTGACAGAAGAGGGTCGGGTCCTGACAATTTGGTATCAGAGCCAAACCCCGACTGGGAAGTGTGCCAGCGAGGACGCTGGGCCCTAAGGGGGGTGGATTGTAAGACCCGTGTCCTAGAGGGAACGGTGAACAATCCCACGTTCCTGCGAGGGGGAATGGTCTGGGAGAGGATGGTGGTGTGCCTTAAAGGTGTAGGCACACACCTATCTAGCATGAGGCCTTTTGGGAGCTCAGTGGCTTTGGGGGGGATTGGAACCCCAAAGTTAAGCGAGTTGAGACTGGTGCAATTCTATGATGGGTGACCCCCTGGGAAGTTGCACCGTGAGCTCCCGAAAACAAAATCGTGAGGGCGAGGCCCAAAGCGGACAATATCGTGCTAGATGAATCGGGATCTGACAGAAGAGGGTCGGGTCCTGACAATACGTCCATTATATGCCCTCATCTATGCTTGAGGCTACTATGTGAAGAAGATTTTTTGGTTGTTGTCAGCATTGTGGGGCTAATATCAGTGTGACTCTTGTGTTTCAGAGATGCATGAGACTTGCCATAGTGTGAGGGTTCGACTTGTGATAACGTGGGGTTAGATTTTTTCCAACTTAAGGTGAAACTTCCTTGAGCGTTGAGTGATCTAGAAGGTCTCGTTGAGCTTGAAGGGCGGTGACACTAAGGTGGGACTCAAAAATCGAGGATTGGACATTTACCATATGAAGCCTGTGACATCACATTTTATTATCCTAGCTAGTTTATAAAAGAGAATTTGGATGTTCTATCTGTGAAGCTGGCACACCTAGTGAAATTGTCCACACCATCTCCAATGCGAGAAATAAGAGAATTGGTCCTTGATCTGAAGACAAGTGGCATGATGACTCATGGTGTTAAAGATGCAGTCGTTGTTTAGGATGATGTCAAAACTGTCTTGGTGAAGCCTAATGATGCCAAAGTTAATAAAGCTAAAACTGTTGGCCCCTGGGAAAAGAACTCGAAATTTGAAATTAGAGCCATATTTGTTGCATATGCCCTTAAACATTGCATTAAATTGACGACTATGCTCGTTGAACAAGTAGCAAAATTTAAGGACTACATGGGAGATTTGAGGGGGAAGTTACTTGGAAAATTGTAATGAATCAGGAAGTGACATCTCTTGCATCGAAATCTTATGGCCACCTTGATAACTGAGTCTGGTCCTGCTCCCGTCTGACAAGTTAACCGAAGTTCCGAAAACACCCTTAGTACTTGTCAGATAAGGGATAGCTATACTGATTCCCATTCATGCCTCTGCCTTTCGATCAGCTCTGATTTGCGTGCCACAACCTGGAGGGTAAATTTCTAAAATTCTTTTTTTTTTTTGAATTTTCGGGTCGTCACACACCTTGTTCCATCGAACTTAGTAATCCTTGTGATTTTTTCTAAGCATTGGAATTTTGGTTTTGCCCTATTTTTTTTATTGAAAAATGGACTTCTTGGTTTTGCCCTATTTTTTATTGAAAAATGGACTTCTTGGTTTTGCCCCACTTTAATGAGAATTAAATCTGAAACTTGCACTGTATAATGAAGAAAAAATTATTAAGAGTATCCACATTAAAAGTTATTAATAACTAACTAGTTTTTAATGTTATTAAAATCAGACTTTCTATATTTGACCAATTTTATTAAATTAATTTCTTAAATTTGAGTTGTGCATTATTACATTAAACTCAAACACTATAATGGACTAATAAAAAGCTCACATCAAATAACTCAAACATCAAACAACTCAAACATTGACAGCGTGACTATAATGTCTTCACCATTTGAGATGGAAAAGAGAGTAATATTGGCATAATCAATGTTGGGGGCTATATTGCAATATAAATCTGGTTAAACCAAAGCGCTAAATTCTCCACCGAACATGAACGTCTCCGTTCCCAAAATGGACTTTATGATGTATTTATGTACATTATACCCTACACGCCGTTGCATATGTTTTTGCATAATAGACGTTTTAGGTTTAATAATGAGATTCTTAATTAGTCATCTCCCACTAATCTTACTAACAATGTGATTCTCTTTTTGTATCTTACCAAGGTTGTTTGCTTTGTAGGACATAAATAATGTAACGGCCCGGAAATTCAATTATTGTAAATTCAGAAAAATTTAATGTAAAATGACGTTTTTGACCTTATATATGTATTGTATTTAAATGTTGACTTTTGACCCGAAAGATTATTGGGACTTTGACCAAGACCCATTACGTAGATCGAGACGTTACGAGTTCGTAGACATGCGGCATGTCAAGATCGGACATCGAACGATAAAGTTACGGGTCACAAAATATTTTACGAACTATTCACGGTTACACGTTTTACAGGACGTTTGACTTTTGGCAGATTCTAATTGGTTCAAAATATCTTAAAACTGACCAATGGGTGAGTGACACTTATCACTCATCCCATTGGCCCTTCTCCCCATGTACATGCATCTCCTTGTTCTTCTTCTTTATTTGGCCGAAACACCCAAACCCACCCACAAACATCAATCCTTCATCCTTTTGTGTTGCTTGAGAGAGATTGAGAGTGAAAGAGAGACTGAGACGATGGTGATGGACAACAGAGCAAGGAGGAGCACCCTGGAAAGCAGAAACTAGGTAAACCCGAAAACCCTGTTTGGGTTGATTTTTGAAATTGATTTTAGATGAGTTGTGAGACCGTTCAGATGATTAGGAATGGTTTTGTGGGATTGGACGAGTTCACAGGAACAAAAATCATGGAAAAAGGCAGCCGGAATCAACTGGGCTTTGAGTTGGAAGTTTGGCCGAAAAGTGTAAGACCCGGTCTTGGAAGCAAAAACGGTGAACAAGACCTGGGAGTTTGAGAAGCAATAACGGTGAGCAAGACTCGTGAGCTTGGAAAGGAAAGATCAGTGAACAATCTCACATTGCTCGGGGAGGGAAATGTGAAGTGTCTTATAAGTGTGGACACGTATCTATCTAACATAAGGCTTTTTGGGAGCTCATTGGTTTTGGATTCCTTGGGAACCCCAAAGTTAATCGAGTTGAGCTGGGAAGTTGCATGTGAGCTCCCGAAAACAAAATCGTGAGGGCTGAGCCCAAAGCGGACAATATTGTGCTAGATGGGCCGGGTCGTGACAAAAAACATTAAGCTTAGTTGAAGCTATTGAGGTACTTTCTTCCTATTTTAGGTTCATAGATCAATTCCTGGGTCGATTACGAGTCGATGGGTCGAAAAATAGCACGTTTTGGTGGTTAGAGGAGGAAGAACGAGTCGGGTAAAGGTCACAGGTCGGTTGACCCATTATAGGGTCACGGGTCAACTCGTTTGAAGGTAAGAAACGATGATGTGGCAGTCCACGTCATCGCTGTCAGCCCACGTGACAAATCAGGTGATGACACGTGGTAGGTTATTAGCAGTGACGTGGCAGTACCACGTCAGACATGTCAAACCATATGGACCAGTGGGGTGGTGCCACGTGGCAACCTGTCAAAGGGTGTTAGAGTGGCGTGGCAGGTGACATGGTAGTCCACGTCATCCTATCAGACCATGTGGACCAGTTGTCAGGACCCACCTCGGTTTCACCCCGAAAATCGAGGTAAATCCTGCTCCCGTCTGACACCCCGACAGAAAGTCTACAGTAACTCACGAAAAGTCTCGAACAAAACAGTTAGACGAAGGAGAAAATTTAAACATCCCGAAGTCAAAGTTTACAAAGCATAGTACTCAATACAAAAGAAAGAAAACCGATAAACAATGTACACGCACAACGGAAAATCTAAACACTTTGGGGTCACTCTATGCCTCCGACAATACCTCGACGTCAGAACCCAGCGCTAGCTCCACAACCTGGAGGGCAAGTTAAAACAGAAGGTGTGAGTGGACCATAAATAATAAAATCATTTCCGAAAACCATTTCATAATAAAACCAGGGTTTTAGCCCTCCGTTTTGAAATCACATGCATAACCAGTTGCTGAAAACAGTTATAAATCACATGAATATCATCATAAAACATTTGTAGAATCTTCATAAATACAATTATAGAAATCATATCATAAGCATCGTAAAACCGTATCATAAAACATAAATATCAAGCCATCATTATCCGATCAAACCTGCTGGATCTATCCGAGTTTTTAAACTCAATCCAGGCCTCATAATATCCGAGTCTTTAAACTCCTGAGTCTTTAAACTCAATAGGCCTACGGAGGAAATATCAATATATCTGAGTCTTTAAACTCTCGAGTCTTTAAACTCAATCCGGGTCTTTAAACCCAATCCAGGCCCGTCCCCTGTCAAATCAATATCCGGGTCTTTAAACCCAATAATCAGATCCAGCAAATCCAATCCAAAACCATTTAAAAACCATTTCTGAATCCATATCCAAACCTGAATCCGAAATCACTAGTATGATGCCCTTTCGGCATCCAAATCGTCATTCCGAACCTAAATCTGGAAATTCACTTTTCAACTTTAAAACCAAATCTCGTTTCCGAAATCCGATTTCAAAACCAAAAATCTCTTTAATCACCAAATCATGTTTCAAAATCTCTTTATAGTCATTTGAATCACTTCTTCTTTGAAATTCCAAAACCATAGCATCATATTCAGAAATCACATTTTTCTCATAAAACGTGCCAAATATGAACTTTCTCGAAAAACGTGCAATTATGTAAAACTAACATCACATAGTCTACAATCATGAAATCACATATAAAACCATAAAACAATTAATTAAAAGCAGTTATGCATGTTCAAGTTAAGAGAAAGGGTCCACTCACAGTACCAAGCCCTCAATCGCGTCCCGAACGTCTCATACGTTCTTCAGCTTCCTCGGGAAATCCCGATCCTGTCAACAATCACCGAAGTACGTTATTAACACATCTACGAAGGTCCACCTAATTTTCCCCAAAATCCCCCGGGTCTTAAACGTAACGAACCGGAATCCTAAACCTGCACCTTCGCGGAACTAATCTCAAACGACGTCCGAACAACCCGAAACCAAGTCCAATAGACTCATCACAACACCTAGACCAAAAACCATGTTGACCGTTTTCCCAACCGCCGCCGCACGCGCCCTCACGCGCCTGCACACAAAGGTACTGTTCACCGTCGTCTACCTCGAGTGAACTGGTCTGAACCAGCGCACCCGGTTCTCCACCGTCCCGTCTCCGTTTTCCTCCCTTTCTTCACCAGCTTCATCGTCCAATCCTAAGGAATTCATTCCCCCTCACTCAAACACCTCAACACCATCCCTAATCCGTCGACTCAAGCTCGAACCAAAAACCCGAACAACCCCTGTTTCACGACCCGTCCACCTAGACCTTCCCCCGTCACGGCGACCACCGTAGACTGTTCCTAGGACTTCACTGATGCTCACCCAACTCACCAAGTCCCTCGACTCACACTCCAAACCCACGATTCTCAGTTTGAAATTCACGGAAAAATAGAGTACTTACACAAGGCTTCGAAATTACCTGCAGTCGTCGCCGCCGTGCTCACCGCCGCACTCCTTGGAGGTCACAAAGTCCTCCCCAGCTTCCCTTCCAGTTCACTTGAACCGTACACGGCCACACCACCACCACAAGCTCTCAACTCCTCTCTGTTTTCTCTGGTTTCCCGTGGCTCACACCTTACACACACACGACCACTGCACCTCCCAACCTTCTCCCTAGCTCTCTCACAGTCTCTGGTCACTCACTCCCTCACCAATTTACACAAACACTCAAACCTTCCCAGCCATCGATCGATGTCCTCACCGCCTCACTCTGTCTCTGTTCTCAAATGCACGGTTAACCCCCAATTATTTGGACCCGTGAACCCGTCTAGAAGCCACTAGGTCCCTGCCACATGTCACGATCCTAAAACCCCTCTCACAAGTGTCCCAAATCACAGCCATCCACTTGTCCCCATCTGTTGCACAAATACCAAGGTGCAAAAGACCAAAATGCCCTTCTTTGAACCCAAAATTATCATTTTACCCTTACCGTTTTAGACCCGTAACTTGCCCGTCCTAAGTCCGATGAAGACGTGCCGCCTGTCGTTAAACTCAGGACGATAAGAGCTATTTAACGATCCTAGGTCAATGTGTCAAAACCCGGTCGTACGAAAAAGTCAACTTTTCCCCCTATTTTAACCAAATTACGGTAATGCCCTCAACCTTCCGAACATCATAACTTCCTCTTCGAATATCGGAATCGGGCGTGCCACCTGTCTACGGATTCGTGACGTCCCAAAATACGTCACGGTCATTGGTCAAAGTCCATTTGACCTCCCGAACTAAAAGTCAACATTTTACCCAACCTAGAGGCAAAATCATCATTCTAAGCTAACGACCCTATCGAGACCAACTAACCACCGATTAAGCTCACTAATCCTTCACTAATCACCGTCTTAACCCTATTTCCCGGGACGGGTCGTTTCACCAGTGGGTTGGTGCCACATGGTAGGGTGTCAGAGGTGTCAGAGCTGACATGGTAGGCTATCAGAGGCTGACGTCAACATTGACTAGCTTTGACCAGCGTGGACCAACTTTGACCTACACGTGTGGGCGCGTGGTTACAAAATTTGAGGTTAAATTATTCTTGTTCGAAAGGTTTCAACGATCTGAATCTAATGGTGGTGGTTTCAAGTTAATCAGAGACTATTTTATAGGTCATTTGGAGGTTTTTAATCTCGAGAAGCATGTTTTGGACACATTTACGGTACTGGGATTTGTGAGGTCGTATGGACTTGAATAGAACATTAGTGACCTTCAGATGTGATTTGGACAGGTCCGGAGATTTTAGATTAGCTTCGATGTGATTTACGACGCGGATATCGAAAGCGCAACTTGGATAGTGTGTGAGTGGACTTTTGTTTTATAATTGTGATGCATGCATAAATGTTTTAAATGCTTTATTATATGATTTGAGTTGAAATGATTTGATATCACCACTTAATGAGTTTGTGAATTTAGTTATCGGTTTATGAACGATTTTACGAATTTGCGTGAAAATTGTGTTTTGGGCTTAAAACCCAATTGGATTACAATTTTGACTCAGATTTGGAGTCAAACGAGAATTTGAAAGAAAGACTGTGATTTGAGGTGATTTGAATAACAATTTGGTATGATTGGTTTGGATGAATCTGGATTTATAAAATAAGTTATGGACATCGTTTCCTGATGGTTTTATGGAAAAGGCTTGTGAAAGTTATATCTCGGGCATAGGCCCAATTGAATAATGTTTTGACTCGTTTTGAGACATAAATAGTTTTAAAATGACTTTTACTTGATTTGGTGATTGTTCCACATATACCATCCTTTGTGAATTGGAATGTCTCCTCCAGACGTCGCAAGTCATGGAGTAGTTATGGTACACTATATGAGATGAGTAGCTCCGAGGAGAGACTCAATCTCGGGAGTGTGAGATTATGATATCACCCCAGATGTCGTAAATCCTGAGGATGCACTCTATTATAATATCACCTCGGACGTCGTAGATCCTAGGGTTGTACTCGGAGATGAGACCCTGAGTTGCACGCGTAGCATTTGATATTGTGACAGTTACTTAGTTATGGATATCGTGGATATCAAGGATTGATTATATTGTGTTTTATTGATATTTGTGTCTAGATATATATATATATATATATATATAATTTGAAATACTTTCATACGATTTCATTTATATGCATGCATGTTTATAAAACAGAGGGGGGAAAATGTAATTGTTTCTTAAATCGTGTTTCGAAAATGTTTATTTTTTGTCCACTCACATTTTGACTGTTTTTATTGACTCTCCAGACCGTGGCACAGAGATCGGAGCTGATACTGAGGCTGAGACATAAAGAGTACCGTTGCGCATCGGAATACCTTTCGGGGTAGGATTTGGTACTTTTATTGTACTGTCATTTATGCTCTGTAATACCGTTGATTAATTGACCTTTTGTCTCAACGGTTATATTAGATACTTATCCATGGTCTGACAATGTTGTAGTTTTGAATTGTTCTGTAAAATAAAAAGGGTCATTTTCGATATTTTGAGTTTAATTTTCAGATGGAAGCAAGGCACATTCCACGATAATCCAGGGGGATTGAGATGAGTCATATCAAATAAGGCCCAAATATGATGAAAATTAGCATTCTGGGATATAATGCATCACTACATTAAACTCAAACACTATAATAGATTAACAATAACCTCACATCAAACAAATCAAAAATTGACCGCATGACTATAATGGATGGATTAAGAAATCTCCAAACAAACAAAGCATTCAACTTCAATAATGAAAATTAGCATTTTAGCATATCATGAGTAAAGAGTAACAAAAAATCGAATACAAGAGAATCTCATATACATAATATTGAAGCAGAATTCGAACACGCTCGTAAAAATCTCCTTGATCCCAACAAACAACAAATAAGAAATTATCGTATGTTTTATCAAGATCCCGAGGGTTGTTCGACAAAGAACACTTTAATGCTTAAATCGGCTTTAAGAGAGAAATCACAAGAGTTTAAGAAACAATTAATCAAATTATTTTTTAAAGTGAAATAAGTTTCACTATTTATAAAGAAGCCTTGAGAGTTATAGAGTATTCTGATTGATGAATTGATCTTGTAATTAATAAATAATTCTTTATAATAAAAGATATTATTTAATAATTTAATATTATTAAATGAATATTATTGACAATTAATTCTCGGGAAGAATGTTATTATTATTTGAGGTTTTAGCTCGATTAAATAATACATTTAACTGATAAATATATTATTTAATGTGTAGTTGTCTGTGACCCATGATAACTCCATAATTTTCTGATGATTTATGGTTACACACATAACCAAAGATCTCTTCGAATATTCGGTCCTTCTTTTAACATCCTTTTGCAAGAATCTCATATACATAACCTAAGTCCTAAGAAACCAACCAAAATATAAGGCTAATATGGAACCATAACTCCCAGTGACTTTAGCTAGACCATATCTACAAATATCAGTACAATCCTCCAGAAAACTGCAAATCTTATCAATACTAATCCTTGCTGCCTCATCATGTTTCCAACGGTTCTGGATATCATTCAACATATTTTGAGTTAACCATCTCCTTACAAGGAATCAAATGAATCAATGATAGTACACAATAAGACGATCACATCAATATATAACGGAGGGAAATTGGATTGTCTTAAATTAACTTCTTATTCTTGTTAAACTTTTAAATATTGCAAAACTGAGACTTTTGACTGATTGCCTAAACAAAAAAAGAACCATACAAACCAACAAAAATACTATTAATTCCCAAAGTATCACACTCTAAAGCTCAAGAAACTCCAACCTAGAAGTCAACGCCAGCAAAAATTCATTACCCAATTCAAACATATTATACTATCTGTTGATGCACGAAATGTGCCAACTTAGGGAGCAAATGCTGCTCTGCCACGTGCCCTGTGTGAACCTGAAAAGGAAGAAAACTGGTCGGTCGGTGAGAGTATAGGCACCGGTGTGGTACTGGCCCAAAGGTACTCCGACGTCCAAGTCAGTGGTCGGTATAAGGTTTAGGAGGTAGCAGAAAGTATACTGTAAAAGTAATATTAAATAGTAAATTCCTTCGTTACCTTTGTACGACAAGTGGACCCCTTTTGTATGGGTGCGAAATATTTGTATTTTCCCGATGTGGGACAAATATCAATTCGCTATGGGCCTAACACGTGGAGGTGCCATCCAGACCGAGTGGGACTTGTCCGTGTGAGTGGGCCTGGGCCCTTTGGGCTTGTGCTAGCACTGGGCCGACCGGTCGGTCTGGGCCAACGCACCGACCGACAGGAGCTGGTCCTCTGGAGTCGGCCGGTGGCATGGTGTCTGGAAGAGGGCTGGGCCTCTAGGTGGGTCTGGGCCGACACGGGGAACCAGGTAGAGGGCTGGACCTCCAAGACTGGTCCGGACTGGTGCTATTTCGGAAATGGGCTGGGTCATTAGTCAGTATGGACTTCAAGCTCGGTCTGGGCCGATATGGTATGAACATTATCTGAAAAGTTTTTTTTAATCTTCTCAATCGTACAAAATTTGGGAACCCACATCATGAAATCAGGGACGGATCCAAAAACTAAAAGTTGGGATTTTTTAAAAAAAATTTAATGGTGTGCTAAATTCATAAAATTTTATTCAAAAATTGAAGAAAAAAATAAAATGACAAATTTTTTCAAATATTGGAAGAAAATAATGAAATAAGGCTAAATTTTATTCAAAAATTGAAAAAAAAATAAAAAAATAGGAATAAATAAACTTAATTACATATAAGGAAACAAGGGGAATTGAGCTTGCAACCCTAGCAAAGGTAGCAAGACACAGAGCCAACAAGGCTAGGCTGAATTTTACGCTAAAGTTGGGAAATATTATATATAAAAGATAAATACCGACCTGAGCTACAGCCTAGACGGGGACATGATCAAGAAATAGAATAGATGGTAAAAACTGAACTAATGATCTTTACCGTTAACTTATGATTTTGACAAGCTTGTTTCATTTTCATCCTTGATTCAAACTGAATTAATTTATTTGACCTCGTCTATGAACTCTTTTTGCTGCTTGCAAGGGGTGGGAATGTTGGTCTAAAACTTGTGGTTTTAGCCTTATGGGTATGCTTTCGGTCTCAAGTAACGGCTATATATCTGTCTTTTGAACTTGGCCAAAAATATGTGAACAATGTTGTAAATAGTTAAATGGTTATGTCTATTTATGTAATAAGTACTAGGGGTAGTTTTGTCCTTTTGTATTCATTAATTATCTCTCCCTATATAAGGGATAATTAATCTTTGTAAATCCTAATAATAATCTCAGAAGGAAACAGACGCATTATTTCTTCCCACCTGCCTCTCCATATTCTCTCTGCATTTCCTCTACTTAATTTCCTTCACAACACGTTATCAGCACGATCGTCTCCGAATCAGTGATCATTCAAGTGGAGGATAAATTCAATCAAGTAGATTTTTCAAACCCTAGAATTTATTTAATTTTGCATCAAACCTAGAACCCATATTTCTATAAATTGATTTGCATATTGCTTAGAATTGATAATGATGTTGAATCCTAGGATTATGAATTATTTTATTTGATTGATTGATTCAAAACCTAGATTTAATTTCATTAATTTGATCAATTAAGTTATATGAATTATCGGTTTTTGTTCATATATATATATATATGTGTGATTGCATATGTTTGAATTGAATTAGAAGTTGAAAAGAAAAAAAAACAATTCACGACAACATGCAATAGACATTCATGGATTGGTATGAGGTTTAATGGTTATATTGCAGAATTGTTGTTTGATGTTTGATATGATGATCCCTTTATTGTTTTTTTTTTATATTTGATGAAATCCTAGAAACATGTAAATTTTAGGGTTATATGCACAATTTGAAATTGAATGGTATATATATATTTTTAATTTAATGATAATGTAGAACCCTAGAATTATAATTAATTTTATTTGGTTCTAAATAGTTGATTTTTTTATGTTTGAACGTTGAATATTACTTGATATTGTTGATGATGTAGAACCCATGATGTTTATAGTTCTATCATGGGTTGTAAGTGTGAAACTAAAGAAAGAGTCTAAATTCGTTTGCTGCCCACCTTTTGTGCCGACAAATTGGGGATGACTCCCGCAACAAAGGCACCAATAATTGCCTGAAATAACTGGGCCACAACCATTTTTTTTCACTTGTAACTGCCCAAGCCCGGAAGGCCTCTCAAACAAAAGAAAAAAAATATTTTATGAGCCCAGAAGGTTAGCCCGCAAAATAAAAGAAGAAAATTTTTCTTCTGAGCCCAGCAGGCCTCTACCCCCTAGCCCAAAATCGATATGGCCAACAGCCCATCTCATTTTCGGCCCAGAAGTTTTTAGCGCAGGGCGCAGGCCACTGCACGGCTCGGCTTAGCCAGCCCAAACTGTAACGACCCGTCCTGGAAATTAGGGTTAAGACGGTGATTGGTGAAGGATTAGTGAGCTTAAGTAGTGTTTAGTTGGGTACTTTTGGACTTTAGCGTAGAATGACGATTTTGCCCCTAGTTTGGGCAACATGTTGACTTTGAGATCGGGCGGTCAATTTGACATTGACCGATGACCGTGACGTAGTTTGGGACGTCACGAATCCGTAGACAGGTGGTACGCCCGATTCTGAAATCCGAGGAGGAAGTTATGATGTTCGGAAGGTTGAGGGCGTTACCGTAATTCTGACTAAAGGGAGGAAAAATTTGACTTTTAAAACGATAGGGTTTTTACACGTAGACCGCGGACCGTTAGATAGGTCTCGACGTCCTGAGTACAACGACAGGCGGAACGCTATCATCGGACGTCGAACGGTTAAGATGTGGTTCTAGAAAGGTGAAGGGCAAAATGGTAATTTGGACATTGTAAGGGCATTTTGGTCTTTTAACCACCTTGGGAATTGAGCCCAATCAGATAAGGCCACTTGGACAGGGTGAATTAGATAATTGTGACTGTGTCCACAGGGCGTGTGACACCTGGTATGAGCCTAGAGGCTTCTGCCTATTTCTATACGGTTTAAACGGTTTAAAATGGTTGTGATCGTTTAAAAGGGAAAAACAGAGACAAGACAATCCAGGGTGTGTGAGTCGTGGAAATTCCTGGTGGTGAAGTGTGAGTGAAGGCTTAGAGAGGTATCGTGAAGAAGGGAATGAGAGGACGGTGAGATGGGGGTTTTGGGACGACCACGAGGGCCACCGTGGGCGGTGGTATCGAATTGAAACCAGAGAAGGAGTTGACGGTTGGGGTGTAACCACAAACGATCATTTTGATTCGAATTAGTGTTAGAGAGGCTGAGGCTCGCCTTGTGAACCCAGTGGAATAGGACGACGAGCACGGTGGAGGTCTAAACTTAGGTGAGTTCTCAATGTCCCCTGTTTTTCGTTTTAAATTCAAATTGAAAATCGTGGACTCAGGAGCTTAATCGAGCCGATTTATGGGTTCTGTTAGTTGAAGGAGGATGTAATTGGCTTGAGGATTCGAACCCGTGGCGGAGAAGACAACGGGTGGCCGGGAACCCGTGACTGGGAATTTCAGGGGACTGGTTCGAAGCTTGGATGGTAAGTTTTCGTACTTTAGTTCATGTTTTAAGTAGTTAAATAAACTAATTAGGGTAGGACGATCCTAATAGGCTAAAAGGAATGGAAAATGGCCTAAAAATAGAGCAGAACCGCCCTCGTCGGTTCGAACCGGTCCAGCGAGAGGTTGAAGACGATGAATAGTGTCGAGCGTGGCTCCCACGTGCAGCCCCTTTGGGAGGCGCGTGAAGGCGCGTAGGGCCCTTTTTTGGGGAAGGTTCCAACACAACTTTTAAAGTATTTGATGTAAAGAACATTTTGGCTCTGGTTTCGAGTCAATCGGACATCGACTCGATATGTTTCGGGTTGTCCGAAGGTTTTAGGGCTCGGGTAAAAATAGTTAAAAATACGGAAAAATTATGGGACTTTAGTATGAGTATCGTGAAGTAGTTAGTAACCTCTTTATGGACTTTGGACAGGTTCAGGAAAGCCGAGAGTAGCAGGATGGCTGGGAATGGCGTAAGTGCGCGCGTATCGAGGCGACGTCGGAATGGTCTGTGAGTAGACTTTACTTTCTAACTCTTAATGCATGCATATATGTTTTAATATGTTTTCTATACGTGATTCTATGATTTGATTTATGATTGTGATGGTTTACGGTTTTGCACGTTTTTCGAGGAAATGACGGTTTTCACGTTTTACGAGGTTTTGCGAACTATCGTGATTTGAACCTAGTTTTAATGATTGATTTCGGGATTTGAAATACGATTTGATTTTCAAAGAAAGGAAAAGGATTTTGAAAAGTGTTTTCGGGCTTGAGGCCCAGTTCAAAAGTGGTTTTCGGGAATGTGGTTTCGGGTTTTGGAATCGGAATTCAGGATGACGATTCGGGATTCGATTCAGGACTTGAAATGGAATTTCAGGTTTGGGTTCGGAATGGTTATTCCGGATGCCGGCTTATGGAATGATGGTTGCGGACTCAGATCTGGAAAGGAGACGAATATAATTCTGGATTTAGGTTCGGAATGACGGTTCTTGATGCTGGAAGGGCGTCAGACCAGTGGTTTCGGATTTGGGTTTGGATATGAAAATGGAAAATGGTTTTCAAACGGTTTTGGATTGGATTTACTGGATCTGGTTATTGGGTTTAAAGACCCGGATATTGTGATTGAAGGGGGACAGGCCCAGATTGGGTTTAAAGACCCGGATTGAGTTTAAAGACTCGGATATATTGATATTTCCCCCTTAGGCCTGTTGAGTTTAAAGACTCGGATTAGTGAGGCCTGGTTATTGAGTTTAAAGACTCGGGAGTTTAAAGACTCGGATAGATCCAGCAGGTTCGATGGATGGACATGTGGTTTCAAATGTGTTTTGAATTTCACTGAGAATTGATGATAATAGTTTTATGAGGTTTTGGGCAGTGGCCCGGATGAAAGGGTTTTTGATAGTTTTGGGCGGAGGCCCGGGATTTGAGAAAAAGAAAAGTATGTGTTCCGTGACGTAGGCTCTTAGTCGTAGCTTCTTTGTTTTGGTAATTTGTAGATGTCAGAGTCAGAGTCAAACAGTGGATCTGGGGTTAGGTCCCCTCAAGCTTTTGGCGGGGAAACACCGTCTTGTTCGGCAAGCGACGTGCCGAGCGGGCGCAGTGGTTCAACGTCCACTAGTGGGTCCACAACCAGTAGTTCGTCGTCGTCCAGCAGCGGTGACAGCCTAGATGAGGCTCTCAGGTTGCCGAGGAAGAAGGTGCGGCAACAGGGCGGATGCAACACATAGGGTGCCGACCAGCCTGCTGAAAGAGGGACGTCATCCCGAACCCCACCAGTCGTCGTGGTCGACTCAGACGCTGAAGATAGTGGGATGGAGGCGAGCTCACCGATGGAACTAGATGTCGATGGTGTGGTGAAGGCGGAGTATGTCGTGGACTACGAGGTGAACACTATTCGGCAGGCCGATCTTGACAGGTTCCGGGAGCTGTACAATGTGCCGGCGGATGTCAAGATGAGCGTACCGCCTCATAGCAAGAAGCCGAGTGATCCGCCAAAGGGGTCGACGTTATTTTATGTCGACTGCTTTGAGCACGGAGTGAGGCTGCCTCTGCACCCGTGGCTCCAGGACATGATGGCGAGGGCGAACTTAGCCACGGGGCAGCTGAATTCGAACGGCTGGATCATCCTGATCAGCCTATACACGGCCTTCCGATTGGCGGGACTGCCGGAGCCGACCTGGGGGAAGCTGTGCACCCTGTACCGTTTCAAGAGGCAGACCTACGGGTCGGGATGGTATCAGATGAAGTGCCTGCACAAGACTGTCCGGGGTGCGTTCATTAACGACGTGCCGACGTCGCAGAAGAGCTGGAGGCACCGTTTCTGTTGGGTGTCCGGGCCGTGGGAGGGGGATGTGAGCAGGGTCCGGTCGAGGATTCCCAGCCACTTCCAGTCTGGAGGTTGTGTGTCTTCCGTTCGTCCGGTGGCCATAGTGTGGTAATTAGGCTGCCGAGACGGGGTCTGATAGTTTGTGCTGTGTTGCAGGTCCGTCGAAGGCCACGGTAACAACGGAAGATTGGGAAGCTTGTAACCTGGTGCGGGAAAAGCTGTCCGACCTGGAACGTAGCCGCTGCGTCCTGAAGCTGCCGTGGGACTAATCTCGCCACCCGGTAAGTGTAGTACGTTATGCATTGTGGTGTAGGGGTGCCGAGTGACAGGACCCATCCCAATCCCCCCCGGGATTACCATGGAATGTGCCCTGCTCCCGTCCAACCAGGGGTGTCAGACAAGGGATGACCAAGAGCCACTGCCCAAACGGGCATCCAGAGTGCGCAAGGATCGATGGAGGAGGAGTGCAATGTCCCAGTCTCTGCTGCAATCGCATCCGTGATCAACCTGAAGGGCATTAAAACCAAAAGCTGTGAGTGGACAAAAACCATTAAGTTTACCAAATACATTTATAAGACATTTATGCCCTCCAATAAAAACGTATGCATGCCACGAAAAACCAGTAACCAAAACGTTTGCTCAACCGAGCCATTAGGGCCTTAGCCCAAAAACCGTTAACCAAAAACCAAGTGTGGGAACTCAGCCCAAAACCGTGGAATACCACCACCATACATATTAAAACCATGTGGGTCACCACCCACGACCATAAATGAACATCAATCCATAAATCCAAAACCATTTAGGGTCCCTGGCCCGACATACCATTTCATAACCAATAATCCATTTTTACCACATAACACATATCCAACCAATAAGCCATTTATTCATTAATCCATATTTTACCATTACCATCACCAGCATCCCAGATGCTTAGCGTCCCAGACGCTTGACGTCCCTGACGTCATATCTCACGGTTTCATAAGCTACGCGTGCTGCCCGGGGTCTCTCCGGGTCCATATGTCTGACATCCCTGATGTCTGACGTCCCTGACGTCAATCATAGCAATCCTGCTCCTGGGTCATCATACGGTCCGGCTGCTCCGTATAATGACCCCTCGCAGGCAATGCACCGTGACTTCCCCAGTGTCCCAGACATCTGGAGGAGACCATCATATATCCTTGTATCCAGATGGTATATGGAAAACAGTTTTATTAAATCCTTTTATCACATCATTACCATTGGGCCCTGCCCGAAATTTCCATAAAACCATGTAATTCCATTTAGGGTCCTTGACCCAAAATCACCATTATAAAATATAGGGTCCCTGACCCGAAATCACATTTATTATCCAACTGGGCCTCATGCCCGATTTTATAAACCACTGGGCCCACGGCCCGATTTGTAAACCAACTGGGCCCGCAGCCCGACTTATAAACCCACTGGGCCCACGGCCCGAATTCGTAAATCAACTGGGCCCCTGGCCCGATAACATAACTCAAATGGGTCTCAGCCCGATTTCATACCAACTGGGCCCCTGGCCCGATTTCATTAACCAACTGGGCCCCTGCTACAGTGTCACCAGCCCAACCCGTTTGTCTGGTAAACGGGTCCAATTCACCCGCGACACAACCCGGTTCCAATCCTGTCAATTCGATCCTAATTCCTTCAATTGATCAATCCATTAGCTTCGTTTTAAGTCCAATTATAAGTCTGTAACATCAATTACACGATAACTTACCCAAATTCCATCGATTCCACGATGAACACGAAGAACACTCCGGTCACTGTTCAATCATGGGATTCCTTCAATCTCGATTGATTTCCCTAAATTGGTTCAACCAGAAGCATCAGTGGACCACGAGGAACAATTCCCCCACATCAATTTCGTCGTTTGATCAGTAAATGATCACGACTCAAGTACGAACACCGTCCACTGTGCAACCATGGAGTTTCATCGATCTCAGCCGGTTTCCTTCATTTGATGATCCCAGAAGCATCGTGGGATCATGAGGAGTCATTTCCCCACAACAATTGAGTCAATCACAGCCCCAAACTCCACGACTCAGCCTCGATTTCTTCCTCTGTCCCCAAGCTCGATCAGAGCCAAAACGACACCAATCCTTCTCGTTTTTGATGTGGATCGACTCGTCACAACCTCAGGAAGATGTTTGTAACCTCCAATTCGATCATCACAGCCCAATTCGTCCAATTTGATTTTCCCTCCCAAAACTTAATCTTTCGAATTCTCAGTTCCTCCTCACTGTCAATCTCTCGTGTTTACCCAGTTGAATTCACTCTCAAATTGCTCACAAATTCACACTCTCAGGTTCAGCAATGGAAGAGGAATTGGTTGGGAGAGTATTGGATTTGGTTGTACACGGTTAAGGAAAATATGGAGATTAATGGAAATTAAAAGATTAATTAATTAATTAAAAACTAATTAAACATCATCATGAGGTCTCCCCCAAAAACATGGATTCTGATTTCAAGGGATGAGTGACACTTGTCACTCATCCAGGTGTGTAGGGTCAACGGTCACTATTCATTATTTTATTATTATTTTAATCCCGGTTCGTTCGGTAAATCGAGCCCGATTCCTTGACCATAACGTCGTCGTCGGATCTCCGATTTCGGCATGCCGCCTGTCGTTGGATTCGTATCGACGATACCTACGTAACGGTCCTTGGCCCTCGCCCATCGGACCTCCCGATCAAAAGTCAACATTTGGCCCCTAATAAGCCAAATTACCAAAATGCCCCTCAACTTCTGAACATCCTAACTTTCTCTACGAATGTCGGAATCGAACGTGCCACCTGTCTATGAACTCGTGACGTCCCGAACTACGTCACGGTCATCGGTCAAAGTCCATTTGACCGCCCGAACAAAAAGTCAACATTTTGCCCACGACCAGGGGCAAAACGGTCATTTTGCACATTTTGTCCGATTCCGCCCTACTAACCACCGTTCAACCTCGCTAATCAAGATTAGTCACTAAACTAATCCCGGAATTCGGGACGGGTCGTTACAATCTTCCCTCCTTAATAAATTTCGTCCTCGAAATTCCAACCGCTCTAATCTCAATGTACTTCCCTCCATAATAAGTTTCGCTCTCGAAACTCGACTATCCTAATTCCACAAACACCCCGTGGAAAGTGGAATCGACCACGCAACACGTGTACACCCGTACACCAACTACTTAGACAAAACTTGTCTGCACCCAAACGTACCACTAATACTCAAAACGCAACGACTACATTCGACCCCGTCGAATGACTGAAACTACTTGTTTCGAATTTGACACCACTTGTCAAATCAACCCTCTTGTTGACGCAACAACTCGACGGTTCCTTTCCCACTCCCACTAGGAGTCAGCTGACCCCACTCAACGATCTATGTTGACACATCCTGACAAACTGTCACCACACAGTTGTTGTCAGTCGAAAACTGACACTAGACTCACTCGTGGCTACACATGCCACCAACGTACTCGACTCACCAATACCCTTACCGAAATTTCACACGACCTGTGTGTAATTAAACACATTGGAATTACCATGACCTATTGCATAGTAATGTTCGGTCCACAACCAATCCCATGGTATCGGAACCAATCCGACTACCAACACGTTCACCAACACACCTCGGGTATATCCCGTATACCGTAACTAGACATCACAAGTCTACAAGGTTTTGTACCTCGAACCATGTACGAAGTACACACATCTACCTAATAACCAGACTACAACCACCTAGGTCATAGCCGAACACGTTCCAATAATGGAGTACGTTTGCCCAATCCAGCATGAGACAAATCGAAACTCCACCCAACATCTAGTTCCACTTTCGAATCTGAATCCGCAACTTCGTAAGAAATCCCGGATCCAAACTCAGATATCCCATTTTAATTCATATCCAAATCCGAATCCGAAATCATTATTCCGTAAGCTAGCATTTGGAATAACCATTCCGTACCCAAATCCGGAAATATACTTTCAAGTTCCAAAATCGAATCCTGAATCGTCACCCAGAAATTCGATTCCAAATCCCGAAATCTCATTCACATTTACCAAGACACACCAAAACCGAACCTATCGGTTACCCGTTCAATACACTTGATTGACTTCATAGGGAAGCCAATCCAACCTCCACACGTCTAAGGTTGACAAAATTCAACTACCTTGAAAACCTACTCACCCGAGTGGAATACCATACGGGCCCCACTTCGAAAAGAAGTTCAATCTCGTCACTTACGACTCACACACCCAAGTTCGTATCGATCCTTGTCATTCCACCTAGGAAAACCAAGGATGATCCAAAATAATGACACCAATACTCCTCCTACGTGGATGCAACAAAACTCACTGCACTCACCACGCCATGTACCCCAACATCGTCTGCCATTAAGCAGAAAATGAAAAATCTCGTTTACCTAATTTCGAACACGTAGCTCCTCCTAATGACCTCGCAACACACAAGAGCTCACCAACCAATACACGCTCAACGTACTGGTAACTACAGTCAATGTCTGCCAGGGCAGAAAGCAAGAAGTCAACCCTAATGACTTCGGAATACCAATCACCAAAAACGAGCACCACTCTCGTTCCCCAATCACAACGCTTCTCGAATTTAAGGTTCCAACCATGCTGGAAACAGACATGCTCCCAACAAGACGTCAAGTCTAACCACTAGACTTCCTACTTCCTAAACTCACTTGGACAACGACGTGTCCACAATCGATCCGTTATTGTCCCGTTCGCACATCCCGACCTTTACAGGTTCAACACTCAGTTTCCCAAGTTCTCAATTACAAATTCCTACCTTTATACCACTAATGGTTTTCCTCGTCTTTTCCAGTTTTAATCATTTCCACGTACATTTTAGGGATATTAAAACATAAATCACACTAATTTTGGATTATACCATTTTAATCCACTCCTTACTGGTTATCTCACCACTATTGGAACTTATCCCAACACATTACGATCTTAACTGGAACCCATCCAGTCCATTACTCAGCCACTACCAATTTCAAAGACCGAACATATGTTCATTATGACGGAGTCACACCCCAACTTGTGGCTCATCGTCAACACCATTACCGACACTAGCACCAGCACTAGTACCGGCACCAACACACTAGCTACAACACTAGTATCAGCACACAGGCATCCATACTAGCATCGACACAAAAGTGCTAACATACAAACATTCATACTTGCACACCGTGTGCAAATATGACAACTCTAGATCTCCGTTCATACCGAACGACGATCCCGCACCTCTACTAGGACCTCCTGGATCTCCGCTCATACCGAACGACGATCACGTACCACACAACTATGGGTACCACTATTCTGACAACCTACATCAGGAAAATGAACGTTCCCCGAACGTCCCCTGATCCCCAAGTATTATAACCACACTAATTACCCTCGATAGCCAGTCATCTCCATATGACTTCCGACTAACTGTCATTGCTATCGAGATCCGCATCCATACCTCACACTAATACCCGATCCAGCACGGGATTCCATAATTTATCTCAGAACCGTATCCGTAAATCGGATCCCATAGTTCTGCCTAGACTCACCAGAGCCATCCACATGGTCATCCATGACCTCAGCCGCTCGTCGCAGCACAAGTTCTCATCCACTAGTCACAATTAAGGTTTACCTTTTTAATATTAGGGTTCCACAATCACACCCTATGGTTCAACCGAACCAAACAGCTCTCCGTAATCTAAAATCCACAACCTGACCGACCCCGCGGTCTAGACATCGAATAGACGTCAGATCCAATCCTACCATCCCATCAACGTGGGTTCCTCCACTAGGTCATCGGCCAACTCCGATGAACCAACATCCCTCACACTAGAAACCATCACGAGAGTTCACATTTTTAAACCATTACTCAAATGAGGTTCCCCGAACCTGGCTGCACCTAGCAGCACAACAATTTAATATTACATGACCGAACCGACGGCCCCACAATACCAGTTCACCACAATCAACCCCACTTGGGTCGAATCACATAAATGCACGGCGTATCGGGCCAATCACACTCCATCCACTATCCAAACCCAAAAACTATCTATCAGGTTGATAACGAATTGCAGTCCAAAGAGACATCACACCCTCGACCTGCGCAAACAAAAGAGCAACCGTGCTCTGATACCAAGTTGACAGGACCCATCCCAATCCCCCCCGGGATTACCATGGAATGTGCCCTGCTCCCGTCCAACCAGGGGTGTCAGACAAGGGATGACCAAGAGCCACTGCCCAAACGGGCATCCAGAGTGCGCAAGGATCGATGGAGGAGGTGTGCAATGTCCCAGTCTCTGCTGCAATCGCATCCGTGATCAACCTGAAGGGCATTAAAACCAAAAGCTGTGAGTGGACAAAAACCATTAAGTTTACCAAATACATTTATAAGACATTTATGCCCTCCAATAAAAACGTATGCATGCCACGAAAAACCAGTAACCAAAACATTTGCTCAACCGAGCCATTAGGGCCTTAGCCCAAAAACCGTTAACCAAAAACCAAGTGTGGGAACTCAGCCCAAAACCGTGGAATACCACCACCATACATATTAAAACCATGTGGGTCACCACCCACGACCATAAATGAACATCAATCCATAAATCCAAAACCATTTAGGGTCCCTGACCCGACATACCATTTCATAACCAATAATCCATTTTTACCACATAACACATATCCAACCAATAAGCCATTTATTCATTAATCCATATTTTACCATTACCATCACCAGCATCCCAGATGCTTAGCGTCCCAGACGCTTGACGTCCCTGACGTCATATCTCACGGTTTCATAAGCTACGCGTGCTGCCCGGGGTCTCTCCGGGTCCATATGTCTGACATCCCTGATGTCTGACGTCCCTGACGTCAATCATAGCAATCCTGCTCCTGGGTCATCATACGGTCCGGCTGCTCCGTATAATGACCCCTCGCAGGCAATGCACCGTGACTTCCCCAGTGTCCCAGACATCTGGAGGAGACCATCATATATCCTTGTATCCAGATGGTATATGGAAAACAGTTTTATTAAATCCTTTTATCACATCATTACCATTGGGCCCTGCCCGAAATTTCCATAAAACCATGTAATTCCATTTAGGGTCCTTGACCCAAAATCACCATTATAAAATATAGGGTCCCTGACCCGAAATCACATTTATTATCCAACTGGGCCTCATGCCCGATTTTATAAACCACTGGGCCCACGGCCCGATTTGTAAACCAACTGGGCCCGCAGCCCGACTTATAAACCCACTGGGCCCACGGCCCGAATTCGTAAATCAACTGGGCCCCTGGCCCGATAACATAACTCAAATGGGTCTCAGCCCGATTTCATACCAACTGGGCCCCTGGCCCGATTTCATTAACCAACTGGGCCCCTGCTACAGTGTCACCAGCCCAACCCGTTTGTCTGGTAAACGGGTCCAATTCACCCGCGACACAACCCGGTTCCAATCCTGTCAATTCGATCCTAATTCCTTCAATTGATCAATCCATTAGCTTCGTTTTAAGTCCAATTATAAGTCTGTAACATCAATTACACGATAACTTACCCAAATTCCATCGATTCCACGATGAACACGAAGAACACTCCGGTCACTGTTCAATCATGGGATTCCTTCAATCTCGATTGATTTCCCTAAATTGGTTCAACCAGAAGCATCAGTGGACCACGAGGAACAATTCCCCCACATCAATTTCGTCGTTTGATCAGTAAATGATCACGACTCAAGTACGAACACCGTCCACTGTGCAACCATGGAGTTTCATCGATCTCAGCCGGTTTCCTTCATTTGATGATCCCAGAAGCATCGTGGGATCATGAGGAGTCATTTCCCCACAACAATTGAGTCAATCACAGCCCCAAACTCCACGACTCAGCCTCGATTTCTTCCTCTGTCCCCAAGCTCGATCAGAGCCAAAACGACACCAATCCTTCTCGTTTTTGATGTGGATCGACTCGTCACAACCTCAGGAAGATGTTTGTAACCTCCAATTCGATCATCACAGCCCAATTCGTCCAATTTGATTTTCCCTCCCAAAACTTAATCTTTCGAATTCTCAGTTCCTCCTCACTGTCAATCTCTCGTGTTTACCCAGTTGAATTCACTCTCAAATTGCTCACAAATTCACACTCTCAGGTTCAGCAATGGAAGAGGAATTGGTTGGGAGAGTATTGGATTTGGTTGTACACGGTTAAGGAAAATATGGAGATTAATGGAAATTAAAAGATTAATTAATTAATTAAAAACTAATTAAACATCATCATGAGGTCTCCCCCAAAAACATGGATTCTGATTTCAAGGGATGAGTGACACTTGTCACTCATCCAGGTGTGTAGGGTCAACGGTCACTATTCATTATTTTATTATTATTTTAATCCCGGTTCGTTCGGTAAATCGAGCCCGATTCCTTGACCATAACGTCGTCGTCGGATCTCCGATTTCGGCATGCCGCCTGTCGTTGGATTCGTATCGACGATACCTACGTAACGGTCCTTGGCCCTCGCCCATCGGACCTCCCGATCAAAAGTCAACATTTGGCCCCTAATAAGCCAAATTACCAAAATGCCCCTCAACTTCTGAACATCCTAACTTTCTCTACGAATGTCGGAATCGAACGTGCCACCTGTCTATGAACTCGTGACGTCCCGAACTACGTCACGGTCATCGGTCAAAGTCCATTTGACCGCCCGAACAAAAAGTCAACATTTTGCCCACGACCAGGGGCAAAACGGTCATTTTGCACATTTTGTCCGATTCCGCCCTACTAACCACCGTTCAACCTCGCTAATCAAGATTAGTCACTAAACTAATCCCAGAATTCGGGACGGGTCGTTACACCGAGAGACTAACAAATTGCTTTCCAGTGCATCCCCAAGTTGAGCAAGCTGCCCAAAAGAAGATGAGTGAAGCGGTGGCGAAGCATGGTTCGTCAACCGATGGCAAGGACAAGGAGCCGGAGGTGACCCCCCAACAGCCGCGGAGGCAGAAGACCGTGGCCGAACAGACGGGCTGCCAAAGCCGACCAGGCCCGAAGCTAGGCAGGGTGCTGAGGAAGCTGATGGAGGGGCGGCAGAGGCAGTCTCCCCCGGCAGCATGGGTGTCGTAGGGTGAAAGTTCCGATCGCCGACGCAAGAGAGAGGCGGCCCTTAAGGCCCCGGAGGTGCCTAAGGAGCCGAAGGAGAGGGCGAAGGAAGCCAGGGTGGAGATGCCACCGCCCGCGAAGGAGAGGGGGCCGGTCAGCGCTCCGGGCATCGCTACCGTATTTGCTGAGCCCATGGAGACGGGGGAAGTGGTCCGGTCTGCCAAGGTCGCGAAGGGGTGGCTGCCGGTCACCCATCACGTGCACAAGTATTTGGTGCCTGTGTCCAATGCCTTTGTGCTCGGCTCCCAGGTGACGCAGGCGGAAATTGAGCAGATCGGCGCTGGCTCCCATCCGGGCCGGTTCGGGGCCCTGCTGGCCGAGCAAGCCCATGTAAGTGGTGATATTTTCTTATGAATACGTGTGATATACAGATATTGTTTTTTTGTTTTTGCTGACAAGTGTGCGTGGTTCGGCAGTGCTTTGGACAGACGTATGTCACGCTGCAGAAGGCCGCGCGGCATATGCAAAGGCTAGAGGCCGAGCAGGGCACCGCTCGGTAGAGGGAGGAGTGACTCTGAGCGCGGGAGCGGGAGGGCCATGTCGCGCGGAGGCGGGTGGCGGAGCTGGAGAAGAAGCTTCAGCAGGAGAAGGCCCGTGCGGAGGCAGCAGAGAGGGGAATAGCGGACCGGGAAGAGACGGTACATGCGTTCTCCCTGCAGCTGAACGAGCAGGAGAAATTCATGGGCGAGTTTCAAGGGGAAGTGGACCGGCTGAGGGTCCTGCTGTCCGCCGACCAGCAGAAGACCCTGGAGGACTTTATGGCCGACTTGGTGTACGCAAATCACCAAGACCTGGCGCTTCCCGAGGTAGAAGATGATTGCGTACAGCGTGTGTTGTATTTCAATCCAGGGGTTACCCTCAACTTTCCGTGGCTAGATGAGCCCCCTGCCCTGACCAAGACTTTCACGCTGGATGGGCAGCCGTCGAATGCCGAAGGCGAGCGGCCGACCAGTGGGGAGAAGGCTGCAGAGGCCTCCGCTCCCAACCAAGCTGAGGCGGCAGACGAGGAGGTGGTGGAAGTGTGAGGCTGATGGTCGTCTTGGTTTTTGTATGCTTTCTTTTCTATTTTTTGTAATCCGGAGAATGCCCCGTGTAATTTGTAATTCGGAATGGAAATGAAATGAAATTGGGATTGCATGTATCAATTGTCTTCCGTGAGAAGTTACGTTCCATGTGGTTCTGGTTTTGTGTGTTTTTTTTTTTTGCGTGTTGTGAATGTGAACTGCCGATAGGCGAGTACTTGGTGGATGGTTGTGCATGTGTGTAGGCATGCCAAACCATAACGCACACAATCACCAAAAATCAAATCGTAATAGCGAAGGCTAATTGAACTTGACTGATTTTGGACTAAGTAAACGTCTGTCGGCAGGGCAAGTAGATGCCGTTTGGGTCACCGGGAGTGCCGATCGGTAATGGTGAATAGGCTACCTGGTGTTTAAGGACTAAACTAAAATTTAGATAAATGAACTACAACAAAGCGTAAGCAGTTTACATGGGGAGGTATTTTTAATTATAAAATAACTTGAGATGATCCGCATGCCACGGGTGTGTAAGCGGACGTCCATCCTTAGTCTGGAGCTCATAAGTGCCTGGACGACAAGTTCGAGTAACCAGGTAGGGGCCCTACCACGTGGGCCCGAGTGTCCCATCAACACGTTCCTTAGTGGCCAGGCTAACCTTGCGAAGGACCCAGTCGCCGACTTGGAAACTGCGTACGTGAACTCGAGAGTTTTAGTAGCGAGCGATTCGCTGTTTGTGTGCCATGTTGCGGAGATTGGCCTGTTCACGACTTTCCTCGATGAGGTTGAGATTTTGTGTGAGGAGCGCCGCATTCTCTTGTGGATCGTAGGATAGTACTGTAACAACCCGTCCCGAAAATTAGGATTAAGACAGTGATTAGTGAAGGATTAGTGAGCTTAATCGGTGGTTAGTTGGTTACGATAGGTCCGTGAGCGTAGCATGACGATTTTGCCCCTAGGTTGGGCAAAATGTTGACTTTTAGTTCGGGCAGTCAAATGGACTTTGACCGATGACCGTGACGTAGTTCGGGACATCACGAATCCGTAGACAGGTGGCAAGCCCAATTCCGACATCCGAGGAGGAAGTTATGATGTTCGGAAGGTTGAGGGCATTGCCATAATTTGGTTAAACTATGGGGAAGAGTTGACTTTTCGTACGATCGGATTTTGACACGTTGACCTAGGACCGTTAGGTAGATCTCGTCATCCTGAATTCAACGACAGGCGGCACGTGTTCATCGGACCTAAGATGAGTGAGTTACAGGTCTGGAACAGTAAGGGCAAAATTGTAATTTTGGAGTCAAAGATGGGCATTTTGGTCTTTTGGCTGCTTGGGCTTGGTGCAGCCGGATTTGGACAAGTGTCCAGGGCAGAGTGGGATTTTTGTGAGAGAATGAGGAGGATTGTGACACATGGGGTTTGGCTAGAGGCTTCTAGGGAACACGGTTCCAATTATTTGGGCCGTGTGTGTTCGTGTGTGCCCGTGTGTGTGTGTTCGAAGAAGAGAGAACAGAGACTGAGAGATTGGGAGAATTGGACGAGTGCAGAGTGTGTTTGTGTGTCCTGGTGGAGTGATCAAAAATTGAAAGAGAGTTAGTGAGGAGGTTGGGAGGTGTTGTGTTTGTGTGTGAGGAGTGTGAGAGCTCACGGGGAAAACCAGAAAAACAGAGAAGAGGTGAGAGATCGTGGTGGTGGTGTGGTCGTGTACTGTTCAATTGGGCTCGACAGGGGGCGAGGACGGCTCTGTGGACTTCAGGGAGCACGGCGGCGATCGACGGTAGGTAATTTCTTCTCCCCGTAAGTTTGCTCTGTTTTGGCCGTGAAGTTCAAACCGGAAGTCGTGAAGTCTGGGGTTGAGTCGACGGTTTTGGTGAGTTGGGGGAGACTCAGGGAGGTCCTAGGAAGCATCTAGTGTTGCCACCGTGACGGGGGAGGACTTGGGTGGACGAATCGTGAAACAGGGGACAATTTGGGTTTTGGCTTCGAGCTTGAGTCGACGGGTTAGGGACGGTGTCGTGGTGTTTGAGTGAGGGGGATAGGTTCCTTAGGACTGGACGATGAAGATGGTGAAGAGAGGGAGGAAAACGGAGACGGATGGGCGGAGAACCGGGAACGCCGGTTCAGACCGGTTCGCCCAAGGTAGAAGACGATGAACAGTACTTTGTGTACAGGCGCGTGAGGCCCACGCGCAGCCACTTTAGGCGGCGCGTGGGGGCGCGTGCGGCGGTGTTTGGGAAAACGGTCAACTGAGTTTTTGTTCTAAATGTCTTAACGAATTCATTGGAATAAGTTTCGGGTTAATCGGACGTCGTTTGAGGTTAGTTCCGCGAGGTTGAAGGTTTAGGGTTCCGGTTCGTTACGTGTAGGACCAGGGGAGTTTTGGGGAAAATTAGGTGGACCTTCGTAGATGTGTTAGTAACGTACTTTGGTGCTTGTTGACAGGATCGGGATTTCCTGAGGAAGCTGAGGAACGTACAGGACGTACGGGACGCGAGTGACGTGTCCGGTATCTGTGAGTGGACCCTTTCTCTAAACTCGAGCATGCATAACTGCTTTTATTTATGTTTTACGTTATTAAGTATGTTTTTATGTTTCTCATACAGTTATATGTTGGTTTTACCTAATGGCACGTTTTTCGAGAAAGTTCAGTTTTTTCGTACGTTTTATGATAAAAGGTTGATTTTTGCTTATGATGTTATAATTTCGGGATTTCAAATGATAAATGATTTCTAATGATAAAGGGATTTTGGAGACATGATTTCGATGGTCAAGGATTTTCGGTTTTAAAATCGGATTTCGAGAAACGGGATTTCGATTTTAAATTTGGAAAGTGGATTTCCGGATTTGGGTTCGGAATGACGGTTCTGGACGTCGGAAGGGCATCGGACCGGTGATTTCGGATTCAGGTTTGGATATGGATTTCGAATGGTTTTCAAACGGTTTTGGATTGGATTTGCTGGATCTGATTATTGGGTTTAAAGACTCGGATTATATTTGACGGGGGACGGGCCCGGATTGGGTTTAAAGACCCGGATTGAGTTTAAAGACTCGGGAGTTTAAAGACTCGGATATATTGATTTCCCCCATAGGCCTGTTGAGTTTAAAGACTCGGGAGTTTAAAGACTCGGATATTATTGAGGCCTGGATTGAGTTTAAAGACTCAGAAGTTTAAAGACTCAGATAGATCCAGCAGGTTTGATCAGATGATGATGGCTTGGTATTTATGTTTTATGATACAGTTTTATGATGCTTATGATTTAAGTTCTATAACTGTTTTTATAATGATTCAGCAAATGTTTTATGACGATTCTTCTAGGATTTCTAACTGTTTCCAATAACTGGGTTATGCATGTGATTTCAAAACGGAGGGCTAAAACCCTGATTTTATTATGAAATGGTTTTCGGAAAGTATTTTATGGTTTATGGTCCACTCACACCTTCTGTTTTAATTTGCCCTCCAGGTCGTGGAGCTAGCGCGGAGTTTTGACGTCGAGGCAGCGTCGGAGGCATAGAATTTTCGAGAGTGACCCCGGAGTGCTTAAACTTTTCCGTTGTGTGTGTACCTTGTTTATCGGTTTTCTTTTCCTTTATATTTGGTACTATGCTCTGTAAAACTTAACTTAGGGATGTTTAAAGTTTCTCCTGCGTCTGACTGTGTATTTTGGCGGTTTTTCGTGCGTTTATTTTGGTTTTGTGTCGGGGTGTCAGACGGGAGCAGGATTTACCTCAGTTTTCGAGGTGGAACCGGGGTGGGTCCTGACAATTGGTATCAGAGCATAGGTTTATCGAGTCTGTCAGGTTTGTGTTTGTTGTGAGGTTGTGTTTAGGTTGTCTGACTGATTCTATGCCTCTTTCAGCGTGCGATTGACGATGCCTCCGAGACGTGAACCCCCTCCACGACTTGAAGACGAAGCGGCGAGAGGGACAGAGAGTACTACGATTGAGCGAGCCCAGCGGCTCGGGGCTACGACTTTTAGTGGTGGGGCAGATCCTGAGGAAGCCCAGAGGTGGATTACGAGACTTGAGCGGATTTTTGCAGTGATGCATTGTCCACCAGAGGATCGAGTGTTACTGGCTACATTTTTACTAGACGGTGCAGCATACGAGTGGTGGTATACCCTCGAGTTGTCAGGCTAGGATGCCCACACTGTGACCTGGGAGACGTTTCGGGAGAGGTTTCTAGATCAGTATTACCCTCGTTCTTTCCGAGATGCCAAGGAGGCTGAGTTTCTGCAACTTCAACAGGAGAATCTGAGTGTGGCTGAGTATGAACAGAAGTTTCAGATGTTGTCTCGGTTTGCTCCTGCGTTTGTGGCTACTGAAGCCGAGAAGTGTCGTAGGTTTGAGTTGGGCCTGTGAGGTGAGATTCGAGCCATAGTGACGGCTGGATCGAAATAGCAGCCGGGGGAAGTAAGCCAGTAGGTAGGGTGCCTGGTTGGCCTAGATTGTTCTGGGTTAGGATTTTAGTTGGTTCCGGGAAGTGTTGGTGGTAGTACGTAAGGATGTACTCTATGAATTTTATTGTACTCTGGGGATGGAGTGAAATACCCAAGGTGGAGATGATAGATCGGAAACCCAGGAGAAGTTGTTGTTGACCTAGTGTTGATCACCAGGTAGGAGACCCCTAGCGTTGGGAACTAGATGTGGAATTTCGGGGACGAAATTCTTTTTAGGAGGGTAGGTTGTAACGACCCGTCCCGGAAATTAGGATTAAGACAGTGATTAGTGAAGGATTAGTGAGCTTAATCGGTGGTTAGTTGGTTACGATAGGTCCGTGAGCGTAGCATGACGATTTTGCCCCTAGGTTGGGCAAAATGTTGACTTTTTAGTTCGGGAGGTCAAATGGACTTTGACCGATGACCTTGACGTAGTTCGGGACGTCACGAATCAGTAGACAGGTGGCACGCCCAATTCCGACATCCTAGGAGGAAGTTATGATGTTCAGAAGGTTGGGGGCATTGCTGTAATTTGGTTAAACTAGGGGGAAGAGTTGACTTTTCGTACGATCGGGTTTTGACACGTTGACCTAGGACCGTTAGGTAGATCTCGTCGTCCTGAATTCAACGACATGCGGTACGTGTTCATCGGACCTAAGATGAGTGAGTTACAGGGCTGGAACAGTACGGGCAAAATTGTAATTTTGGAGTCAAAGAGGGGCATTTTGGTCTTTTGGCTGCTTGGCCTTGGTGTAGCCGGATTTGGACAAGTGTCCAGGGCAGAGTGGGATTTTTGTGAGAGAATAGGGAGGATTGTGACACGTGGGGTTTGGCTAGAGGCTTCTAGGGAACACGGTTCCAATTATTTGGGCCGTGTGTGTTCGTGTGTGCCCGTGTGTGTGTTCGAAGAAGAGAGAACAGAGACTGAGAGATTGGGAGAATTGGACGAGTGCAGAATGTGTTTGTGTGTCCTGGTGCAGTGAGGAGTGATCAAAGATTGAAAGAGAGTTAGTGAGGAGGTTGGGAGGTGTTGTGTTTGTGTGTGAGGAGTGTGAGAGCTCACGGGGAAAACCAGAAAAACAGAGAAGAGGTGAGAGATTGTGGTGGTGGTGTGGCCGTGAGAGCACCAGACTTTTCACCTCAGCACCCTGCCTAGCTTCGGGCCTGGCCAGCTTTGGCAACCCGTCTGGTCGAACACCCGGACTCGACCTTGGGGAGGGGGGGGGGGGGGGGGCGTCCTCTCGGCCAACCCCCTTCGGCTTCACCGCCACGGTCTTCTGCCTCCGCGGCTGTTGGGGGGTCACCTCCGGCTCCTTCCTCTTGCGATCGGCTGACGAGCCATGCTTCGCCACCGCTTCGCTCATCTTCTTTTGGGCGGCTTGCTCAACTTGGGGATGCACTGGAAAGCAAACTGTTAGTCTCTCGGCACCCCTACACCACAATGCATAACGTACTACACTTACCGGGCGACGAGATTAGTCCCACTGCAAGAAGGTTCGACGGTAGCTTCAGGACGCAGTGGCTACGTTCCAGGTCGGACAGCTTTTCCCACACCAGGTTGCAAGCTTCCCAATCTTCCTGGAGCCACGGGTGCAGAGGTAGCCTCACTCCGTGCTCAAAGCAGTCGACATAAAATAACGTCGACCCCTTTGGCGGATCACTCGGCTTCTTGCTATGAGGCGGTACGCTCATCTTGACATCCGCCGGCACATTGTACCGCTCCCGGAACCTGTCCAGATCGGCCTGCCGAATAGTGTTCACCTCGTAGTGCACGACATACTCTGCCTTCACCACACCATCGGCATCTAGTTCCATCGACGAGCTCGTCTCCATCCCGCTATCTTCAGCGTCTGAGTCGACCACGACGACTGGTGGGGTTCGGGATGACGTCCCTCTTTCAGCAGGCTGGTCGGCACCCGATGTGTTGCATCCGCCCTGTTGCCGCACCTCCTTCCTCGGCAACCTGAGAGCCTCATCTAGGCTGTCACCGCTGCTGGACGACGACGAATTACCAAAACAAAGAAGCTACGACTAAGAGCCTACGCTACGGAACACATACTTAGATGAGGTGCCGCTCGGCAGAAGTATACTTGTGATGTGCTGGTTTGACGGAGCTGGTTTCACGCTCTTTTTCTTTCCTCTCGGCAGGCTCCAATTTAGTCGGCACTTGCAGTTATTTCACGAATGCTCTGAGTAAAAAGTGAAAAAGACAAAAGCTTCCACCCCCTTTTATAGGCCCCTGCCCTGCCTCGAGATACACGCTTCCGATCTGACGGTCACCAGGCCGATACGGCCACCTTCCGGATATGGATACGACCTTGTACTGTATGCCCATTGGTATCATACATTCCCACCTACGTACATACGTACGTACATTCCTACCAGTATACATCACTACAGCTTGCCGACCGGAGCCTCTCGGCATCTCCCTCGACGGCATGCTTCGTCTCTCCGTCGGCAAGCGCAAGGAAACCGACGGGTCCCCGCCATCCTCCTCGGCCACCTTTCCACCGGGGACTGCTTTCACTTCGGACATACGGTGCACCTCCTCGATCCATGACTTAGGGGGCTACTAGGAGACAGGGCGCACCACCCCGGTTGGTCGACAGGCACTGGCCTTCATCACAAGTCCTCGACCGAGGAAATCCACCTCAGTCAAAGACTTAGGGGACTTATGTTGATACCATATCGACCAACCACCTAAGCACAGGGCCGCCAGGACAGGAAAGACACCCACCGATTCTCCGATCGGCACCCCCACCGTGGCTCGCCGATCGACACTGACCTACAGGCCTGTCATTCGGCACCTGACATGGTACAGACGCCAGCTGGCTGCGACAGTCAACTAAACAACTCTGCCATACTAACTCTCTGACGGAGGCAGGTTGGGACTCCAGCTGGTGCCTCCTCCGGATGTCCAGGGCTTGTCAGGCAACTCTCAGCCACAAAGAACCACCTGCTCCCACAACAGTAGCCCACCTACCGCAGTTATGGCCACTATAAATACCTCGAAACCCTTCATAAAGGTAAGACATTCAGAACTGATCCAGAGTAGTGTATTTACTTGCCTCTCGGCACTCGGATACTAACTTAGGCATCGGAGCCTCTTCGGCCGACACCACACCGGTGTCAAGACTTTGCAGGACCCATGCCGAACAGCAACGCCCCCAGCGGCCCCAAGACACCACACGGCTGGTCCTAGAACCCCCAGCGGGTCTCATCGAGTTGGTCATTTCAGGATCAAACAAAGTCTTTAAACTCAAAACACATCAATCCAGGGCTCTCCCCCCGTCAATCAATCCGAGTCTTTAAACTCAAAACCAGATTCAGTGGGTTTTTCCGAGTCTTTAAACTCAAAACCATTTTTCAAGCATAAGAAAATTCATCAAAATCCGAAAATCAAAGCCAAACCGGAAATCTTCGAAAACCGAAATCACGTTTGATTAAAAGGGGACTTCCTCCCGAATTTCACTTCCAACCTCAAATCAAATCCACAAATCTTTAATAAAACAGAATGCGTATAAACATAATCATTCATCCGAAACCATACTCAAAAGCATCACAGAAATCATATTCTCGAAGTACGTGCAAATCCGATAACTCGTATTGAAAAGCGTGTAATCAAGTAAAGCAAGCATATAGAAATCATAATCATGAAATCATATAGCGAAAGCATAAACGCGTAATCAAAACATAATTAAAGAAGTAAAAACAGTTATGCATGCTCGGTTAGAAAACAAACAGTCCACTCACAATTCCGAACACGTCACTCGAGTCCTGTACGCTCCTCGACTGTCTCAAAAATTTCCCGACCTGTCAAAGTCACCAATCCGGGTCACAAACACTTCATTTAAGCTTACCCTAATTTCCCCAATTTTTTTGGATTTTAAACCGTTTTTTAAACGAACCCCTAAACCTTCGAACACTCAAAACTACCTCGATATGGTGTCCGATCGACTCGAAACTTGTCCTAAAATGTTCTTTACATCGATTAGAGTGAAAACCATGTTGGACACTTCCCCAAAACCTGCCCCACGCGCCCTCACGCCCAAAGGGGCTGCGTGTGGGAGCCACGCTTCTGCTACAGTGTCGTCTCATACCTCCAGGCAACCCGGTTCAGATCGGTCAGGTCGAACCGAGCCGGCGAGGCCGGTTTTCACCCGTTTTCAGTCCTTTTTCAACCCTTCCTATCCTATAAGTTTCGTCCTTCAATTTGTGACTGATTTACATACTAAAAACATGAAATAGAGTTCTAAATCTTACCTCCCAAACTCGAACCAAAAACACAGAGAAAACGACCTTCGGATTCCGGCCACCAGTCACTCCTCTCGTCACGGTTTCGAAGCCTGGGGCACCTGGGTAATCTCCTAAGATGAAAACCAACCACACAGGGGTTCAACAACACGCTAAAACCATCGATTTAATCAAAACCGTTTTTGGGAAAAACAGGGGACTTACAACGGCTTACCCGTTCTCTGTTCTCCGCCGTGAGCTCCGTCGTGGCCCTGCACGTCCAGAGGCACTCCTCAGTTCCCCAAACACCACCACAAGGCCAACTTCGAAGGGTTTGATCGATTCATCCACGGCTGCTCACCCTTACCCTCTCTTTTTTTGCTGAGATTTCTCTCTTTCTCACACACCCAACCAAGCCTTAAGGTCCTCACAAACACAATAAAACAACCCCCTCAAACACCCAAGATCACTCACTCAAGCCCAGAATACTCCCACACTGATCACTGATCGATTGCCTCACTGTCGCACGGTCTCTGTTCTCAGTTGCACGGTTAAAACAACACAAACAATTTAAATCGAAGCCGTGAAAGTGGCTAGAAGCCACTAGAATTTAGCCAGGTGTCAAACACCCTGTGGACCAGCCGCAAAATATCCAATTAAAATTAGCCCATGTGTCCTTAGCTGATTGGCACACTTCCCAAGGAGTAAAAAGACCAAATTGCCCATGCAAGTCCAAATTACTATTTTGCCCCTCACTTTCTATACCTATAACTCGTCCGTCTGATGTCCGATGAAGGCGTGCCGCCTGTCGTTGTACTCAGGATGTCGAGGGCTACCTAACGGTCCTCGGTTTGCGTGAAGAAAAATTATCGTGCAAAAAGTCAACAAATTCCTTCTTTTTAACCAAATTACGGAAATGCCCTCAATCTTCCGAACATCATAACTTCTTCCTCGGATGTCGAAATCGGACGTGCCACCTGTCTACGGACTCGTGACGTCCCGAACTACGTCATGATCATCGGTCAATGTCCATTTGACCGACCGAACTAACAGTCAACATTTTGCCCATTCTATGGGCAAAATCGTCATTCTGCACTATCCGTCCAAAAGTATCCAACTAATCACCGATTATCTTCGTTAAACCATCAATAACCACTAACCTAATCCCGACTTCCGGGACGGGTCGTTACAGGTACTCGGACGTGAGACACCCAAGTTTGCACGTGTTGCATTGATATCGTGACGGTTACTTGGATATTGAGATTGGATATTGATGATTGATGCTATTTGTGATTTATTGATATTTGTGTTCAGATGCTTTATATCATGAACTGATTTGATGAACATGAGTTTTATGGACCATGGGAAAACATGTTTTAATTTTATCGGTTCACTATTCATACTTGATTGATTTCACGATATTATTCATGTTTTATGATATGCATGCATGTTTGTGAAACTGGAGGGTAAGAATGTATTTTGATAAATGTATTTCTAAAACTTTATTTTTTTCCACTCACACCTTTGATATTTTATTTACCCTCCAGGCCAATACACATGTATAGGGGCTAGTAACGAGGCAGAGGAATAATGTAACGACCCGTCCCGGAATTCGAGATTAAATTTGTAACTAATCATGATTAACGGGGTTAATCGGTGATTAGTTGGGTGAAATCGGACGAACGGTGCAAAATGACCGTTTTGCCCCTGGTCGTGGGTAAAACGTTGACTTTTAGTTCGGGTGGTCAAACGGACTTTGACCGATGACCGTGACGTAGTCTGGGACGTCACGAGTTCATAGACAGGTGGCACGTTCGATTCCGACATTCGTGGTGAAAGTTATGACGTTCGGAAGTTCAGGGTCATTTCCGTAATTTGGACGAAGTTTGGGAAAATGTTGACTTTTTGATCGGGAGGTCCGATGGCCAAGGGCCAAGGACCGTTAGGAAGGTCTCGAAGCTCTGAGTACAGCGACAGGCGGCACGCGTCAAACGGACATCGGGTGACCAAGTTGCGGGTCACGGAAGTTGGAGGGCATTTTGGTAATTATTGCCCTGAGGGCATTTTGGTAATTCTGCGCGACGGTTACTGTTCACCATCGTGAAACAGAGTCTGCACGGCCACGCCGTGGTGCTTCGAGCAATCCCATTGTTTAATCTTGATAGTGGCCGGCCAGAGTGAATTGTTTAAGCGTTTTGAGGATGTTGGGAACATGGCTACACGACCTGGACAGAAGCAGAGCACGGGCAGGAGTTTAAAATTGGCTGGGTTTTGTTTGCGGGAGGCAATTCTCAGTGAGTCTGAGAGTGTTCCCCACGAGTGTTGGCTGCTTCGATCGATTATCCGAGTACTGGAGGATGGGAGGTTCATTTCGAACCAAAGTGAGGGCTGAGAGTTGAGAGGAAACGGGGGTTCTGGGAAAAATCAGTTTTGGGGGGAAATTCAATTTCTCCATTAGGAGTCGAGTTGAACAAAACGGAGAATTGTTTTAATCTTCAGGGATCATTTGCAACCGAACCACATCAATTTCGGGGGAAATCTAGCACAGACGGGCCATGAACGGGAGCCCCTGGTTTCAGAGATTTTCGAGCTTGAGGTCGACAACTTCCAGGTAATTTTCCCTCAAATTGACGGTGCTAAAGTGTTCGTTTAGGTCTCTGGAAACTACTGTCTAAGTTAATTTTGGAATGGGGTTGTAACAACCCGTACTTTCGGGAAGGGTAAAAATGTAATTTTGTAAAATGTTGCGTAAATAGACGTTTTTGCCCTTGTGAATAGTCGACGAACAGTTGACTTTTTGTAGTACCGATTGGATGAGTGTTGACCCTTAATCGTGACGTAGTTTAGGACGTCACGAGTCCGTAGACAGGTGGCAGGTTCGATTCAGACAACCGGAGGAAAAGTTATGACGTTCGGAAGATTGGGGGCGTTACCGGTTTAAAGACTCGGATTTCATGTAAGGCCTGATTGAGTTTAAAGACTCGGATAGGTCCAGCAGGTTTGATCGGAAATGATGATTTGATACTGAACCTATGATGTCTATATTCGTTTTATAGTGTTTCTGTTTCTTACCTCCCGTCCTGTCAAAATGCACCAAATAGGGTTACAAATACATCAAGGATCCTAATCCTAATTTCCCCAATTTTTCGGGAATTAAATAATATTTTAATCCTAAACCCTCAATCGTCTGGATTCCAGAACAACTCCGTAACACCGTCCGATTCACTCAAAAACTATACCATTGGATTCCTTAGAACATTTAGGACTAAACTCATGTTGGAAGCTTGCCCGGATTCCTTTCCACGCGCCTCCACGCGCCGCCCAAAGTGGCTGCGCGTGGGCCTCACGCGCCTGCTACAGTGCCCTTCAACCTTGAGCAGACCCGGTTCAGCACAGTAATCTGCAACTGAACCGGCGTCAGCGGTTTTCCGCCGTACCTGCACGATTTCTCTCCCTTTCTTCACCTAAAGCTTCGTCCAGTTCCAACCTATCCATTCCCCTCACTCTCCTGGTTCGAATCACCACTCAGCTTCACAACTGAAGCTCGAAAGAAACACACAGACGGCCCCTGTTTCACGATCCAGCCACTCCGGTCATCCCCCGTCACGGTGGCAACATCAGACGGTTCCTAGGGCCCTTCTACGTCTAACCCGACTCACCTTGACCGTCGACTCGTGCCCAAACGTCACGACTCGACGTTTCAACCCACGGCCAAAACAGAGTACAGAGTACTCTCCGTCGACTGGCTTCGCCGTGTACGTCCCCGTCACGGCGACCATCCCACACCAATCCTAGAACCTCCCTGAACACCACTGCACTCACCACTCCCTTCGATTCTCATCCTACCCTCACGACTTTTGAATTGAAAAAGCACGGGAAAACAGAGTAAAGAAGTTTACCCTTCGATTCCGTCTCCGCCGCAAGCGCCGCCGCGTACCACGGTGTTCGTTGGACTCCCTGTAGCCTCCTGAACGTCCCACGGTCGTGATTTGAGCCACCACACGGCGTAGCCACCACCACGAACTCACGGCCTCCCTGTTTCCTCAAATCTTCGCCGCACCACCACCGCGCCGCCGTGCACGATTCCAGTCCCAAAACACGATCAACACCTCACCCTCGTCTCTCTGTCACTCTCACCAATCACCCTTCACTCACCCTTGTAACCAAATCGATCCAAATCTCTCCCGTTTCTCCCCTCTGTTCTCTGTGTTCTTCGAACAAGCACGGTTCAAAATGGAACAACGTGTGGCCGTGCACACGTTAGTAGCCCCTGGAACCATCCAGTCCCTTGCACTTGTCCATCAGCCATAGGTTAGCCCAAAATATCCCTGCCACTTGCCCTTATCTGATTGGGCTGAGGGAAATGACCAAAATACCCCTTGTTCAATTAATTACCGTTTTGCCCTCGAACGTTCTAGACCCGTATCTTTTCCGTCCGACGTCCGATGATAGCGTGCCGCCTGTCGTTGAACTCAGGACGTCGAGACCTATCTAACGGTCCTCAGTCAGTCCTCCAAAAAGTCAACATTTTCCTCGTTTACTCAAAATTACGGTAACGCCCCCAATCTTCCGAACGTCATAACTTTTCCTCCGGTTGTCCGAATCGAACCTGCCACCTGTCTACGGACTCGTGACGTCCTAAACTACGTCACGGTTAAGGGTCAACACTCATCCAATCGGTACTACAAAAAGTCAACTGTTCGTTTACTATTCACAAGGGCAAAAACATCTATTTACACAACATTTTACAAAATTACATTTTTACCCTTCCCGAAAATACGGGTTGTTACAATCTACCCCCCTAAAAAGAATTTCGTCCCCGAAATTCAGTGAAATAAGTTAGGGTACTGTTCCCGCATCAAGGCCTCGGGTTCCCAAGTAGCTTCTTCCACTTGATGATTTCTCCACAATACTTTAACCAAGGGAACTGTTTTCCTTCGTAAAACCTTATCCTTCTGATCCAAAATCGCGACAGGTTGTTCTTCAAAACTCAAGTCTTCCCTCAGTTCAACTGGTTGTGCTTCCAGAACATGCGAATCATCTCGGATATACTTCCGAAGCATAGAGACATGAAAGACATTATGTACCTTTTACAGGTCTGCTGGTAAAGCCAATCGATATGCAACAGGACCAATCCGTTCTATAATCTCATAAGGTCCAATATAACGAGGACTCAACTTCCCTCGTCTGCCGAACCGCACAATCCTTTTCCAAGGAGACAACTTCAGGAAAACCCAGTCTCCTACGGCAAACTCCAAATCCCTGATCCTACGGTCGGCGTAACTCTTCTGTCGGTCCTGGGCTGCCTTTAATCGGTCCCTGATCAATGCCACTTTTTCCTGAGTAAGCTCCACCAGCTCAGAAGTAGTCAACCTCCTCTCACCAACCTCAGTCCAACACAATGGAGTCCGACACTGTCGCCCATACAAAGCCTCGTAAGGAGCCATCCCAATGCTCTCCTGATAACTGTTGTTGTAGGCGAACTCCATCAAAGGTAAATGAGACTCCCAAGTACCCTGGAACTGTAAGACACAAGCTCGCATCATATCCTCGAGAATCTGAATAGTCCGCTCCGACTGTCCATCGGTTTGAGGATGAAATGCAGTACTGAAATGCAATTTAGTCCCAAAAGTTTCCTGTAAGCTCTGCCAAAAGCGGGAAGTGAATCTCGGATCTCTGTCAGATACAATCGACTATGGAGTCCCATGCAACCGAATAATCTCATCTATGAACAACTGTGCAAACTGCTCCAACCTGAAGTTCTCCCGTACTGGCAAGAAATGAGCAGACTTCGTAAGTCGATCCACAATAACCCACACACCATCGTGTCCCTTCGGTGTTCTCGGAAGCTTGAACACGAAATCCATAGTCAGGTGATCCCATTTCCACTCGGGGATCGGGAAAGGTTGCATTGCTCCATAAGGTCTCTGCCGCTCGGCTTTTACCTGCTGACAAATCAAGCATTTAATGACATATTCTGCAATCTCACGTTTCATCCCTGACCACCAGTAATGCTCCCGTAGTGTACGATACATCTTGGTCCCACCAGGATGCATCGCATAAGCTGAACAGTGAGCCTCATCCAGTATCACTTTCTTCAATGCTTCATCCTCAGGTACGCACAACCGTCCACCCTTAACCAAGGCTCCATCTTCACGGATCTCAAAGTCCTGTCTCTCTCCAGCCTCGACCTCAATCCGAATAATGCATAGAATAGGGTCCTCAAACTGAGCATCAATCACCTGATCAATCAAAACAGGTCGCACATGGAAACTCGCTAGGAATGCTCCCTGATCATCCACCGTCAACTCTACTCCCAACCTACGGAGCTCAACCAGCAACGGTAACCGTACTGTCCTCAAATGTGACAAAGAACTAGCTGACTTCCTGCTCAAAGCATCGGCTACCACATTTGCCTTCCCTGGGTGATATTTGGGTTCGGAATGTCGGTTCGGAACACCGGAAGGGCTTCGAACCGGGGATTTCGAATTCGAGTTTGGCGATCGATTTCGAATTGGTTTTACACTGGATATGGATTGGATTTGCTGGATCTGGATATTGGGTTTAAAGACCCGGATTGATATTGACGGGGGACGGGCCCGGATTGAGTTTAAAGACTCGGGAGTTTAAAGACTCGGATATGTTGATGTTACCCCCATAGGCCTATTGAGTTTAAAGACTCGGGAGTTTAAAGACTCGGATTTCATGTAAGGCCTGATTGAGTTTAAAGACTCGGATAGGTCCAGCAGGTTTGATCGGAAATGATGATTTGATACTGAACCTATGATGTCTATATCCGTTTTATAGTGTTTCTGTTTCTTATGGTATTTTATAGTGTATCTGTTTCTTATGAGATTTTATAGTGTTTCTGTTTCTTATGATGTTTCATATTATGATTTTCTAGTACTCCGTTGGGCATGCCTGTGTTTAAAAACGAAGGGAACACTGATTCTTATTTTTCCTTAACCTCGAATTAGTGATAAACTGATTTTACAACTTTTGGTTATTCTAGTCCACTCACATTTTTGGTTTTAAATTTTCCCTCCAGGTCGTGGTGATAGCGCTGGGGTGAACGTTGAGGCAGATATCGAGGCATAGAGCTTCCGACGTCCTTCCGTTGCGAGACTAGCATTGTAGGACTTTTATACCCATTTTGTAGAACTATGCTCTGACTGGCTGTTGTGTATATGTTACTCCTTCGTCTGATAGTTATGCTTATAGTTGTGTGAAGGTTGTTTGTTTGGTTTGATACTGTAAGTGTGATTGTCAGACGGGAGCAGGGTTCGTCCCGGGTATCGAGGCCATATTTGGGACAGGTCCTGACAGGGGTCGAGTTGGGTGAGTTTCGTACTTCGACCCGTTTGGATGTCGAGTTCGAGTTGATCGGCTTGGGGCTGTGTTGACTTGAATGTGGGACACAGACCTTTAATTAAGTATGTTGCGAGTCCATCTGATTGATCTATTGAAGAAATTAGTTAGTTTATCGCAGGGATTGAACCGGGTCACACACGCGGGTCGACGGCCCGTTTACCAGGGAAACGGGTGAAGAAGATGTACTGTGCACCGCACTGTAGCAGGCGCGTGGCTTTCACGCGCAGCCGCTTGCGGTGGCGCGTGAGGGCGCGTGGGACGGTTTCTCAAGGTGAGTTCAAAACGACTTCTGTCCTACACGGTGTAACGAACATTTTAACGTTGGTTTCGAACTTATCGGACACCGTTTCGATGTGGTTCCGAGGGTCCGAAGATTTCTATTACGTTTGTAATAAATGATTAATTCCCGGAAAATTATGGGAAATTAGTATGTTGTTATCTAAGCCCTTAGTGACACTAAAGTATGTTTTCGGGCAGGATTCGGAATTCTGGAAAATATCGGAAATTACGGGCATGCGTGCGGCACGAAACCGAGCTTTAAAATTGGTGTGTGAGTGGACGTTGCTTTCAAATTTAATGCATGCATAAATTATTTCTATGATTTTATGATTATGAGTATAAGTTGTGATTGAGTTTGATTTCCGTATTTATACGTCTCCGATTTCCGTGATTACACGCATTTTTACTATACATGTGAAATTACACGTATTTCGAGACTATGGTCACTCGTGTGCTTAATGATGGTTTAATGAAAGAAGTCATATGAAATGGGTATAAAATGATTTAAGACGGTTGTTTTTGATTTGCGAGTGTGACCTACGATTTTGACACGTTTTTCGAGAACGTTCCGGATTTGCACGTTTTACGAGATTCGAGTTATTGTGATTTGATCACTGTTGATGTTTGAATTTGGGGATTGAAATGAGACTTGTGATTTTGAAGATTTTAAAAATGGGCTTTGAGTATATTCTGATTGGATCGTGATTTTGGTGATTATGATTGTAGTTTCGATGTGTTGAAAATGTGATTTGAGAAATGAAGTGATATCAAGGAATTAAAAATGGCTTTTGAAAAAGACGATTTCTGGTTTGGTGCTTGGGGCAGAAAAGTAACTTTGATTTACGAGTTTTCAGTTTTCGGAAATTTAAAGTGGATTCTTGGTTTGGGTTCGGGATAATGTTTCTGGATGCCGCTTACGGAATCATTATCGCGAATTCGAATTCGGGAATGAAAAAAGATTTAATAAAGTGATTTGGTATGATTGTACATGCCCCGTGTTTAATGATTTGATTATGTTTGTGAAGTATGATTTGGAGAATTGAATGTGGAAATTCGGACCATGCGTCCTGTTGTGAAAAATGTGATTTTGGGATGGATCCCACACGTTGTCGTGATTGATAAACTGTTTTGGGGTTTAAAGACCCGTTGAAAACTGCTTGGGGTTTAAAGACCCGTTGTTGTGTTTGAAAACTGTTTTGGGTTAAAAACCCGGTGCTATTGCTGGAGCACGTTTTGAGTTTAAAGACTCGGTTAATTGATGACGGGGGAGGGCCCTTAATGAGTTTAAAGACTCGGTTACTGTGATACCCCCGAGGCCTATTGAGTATGTTCTGAGTTTAAAGACTCGTTGATACCCCGGGAAGGCCTGTTTATGCGCATGGTTTTGAGTTTAAAGACTCGGGCGCACTTGTTATCCAGCAAAACGATTGACTTGTGATTTGTTGATGATTTTTAATGTTTCGGTTGAGTTGGGCAGTGGCCCGGTATATGGTTGTTGGTTTTGGATCATGTTGTGCATTTGGTTTGATTTGTGGTTTTGGGCTGAGGCCCGGTGTTTATGATTGCGGGCTAAGACCCGATGGTTGAGAAAGGAAAAATGATTTTGAGATTCATACGAGTTTTCCCTTATGTTGAAATTTGATACACAGTTTTTCTTATGTGGAAAATCTTAACCGATTGCGAAATGATTTTTGTATGCATGCATTTGTTTTTACGCGGAGGGTAAAAACGTTGTTGTAACTGTTTTGCTAAACTGATTTATTTTTGTCCACTCACACCTTTTGGTTTTATTAACCCTCCAGGTCGTTGTGCGTTGTTCGAGGCTGTACGAGGGGCGGAGGCATGAGTAAGTACGTGTGGCTATCCCTGGTTTGGCAAGTACTGAGGGTAACTTGGGATTTTCAGTCATCTTGCCAGACGGGATCAGGACCGGGCACGGTTATCGATGCCCCTTTCGGGGGCGGTCCTGACAAATAAGTAGACCGTTGCGCACTTAGACACCGTACAGAGTAGGATTTTGATCCCTACTTGTAATATTACCTATGCTCTGTGAACTTGTTGACTAGTCAAACTTGTAATATTAACGGTCCTGTAAAACTTAACTACCCATTGTCTGACAATGTATATCGTTTGTCGTGTTGTATATGTGTGTATGTAAGGTTACTTTTGACACTTTAGAGTGATTGTCAGACGGAAGCAGGATCCTTCACGAATATCGAGGGATAATCAGGATGAGTCTTGTCATGAAGTGGAGGAGAAGGAAAAAAAAAAGAGGGGGCCGACGACAGCTAGGGTTTCAAAGTTAGGGAGAAAGTAAGAAAGAAGGCAAGGAAAATGATTTTAAGCTAGAGAAGTATAAAAGAAAGACATTTGAATGATTTTTTTTTTATTATTAAATTTGTCTAAAAGTTAGATTTAGTGATTTACCTAAGCAAATGCTCTGAGCATAGTACTATATTAGGGGTGGCAATGAGTCGTATTGTATTATGTTTGTGTCGTGCCATGAACTCTATTTTATTTAAATATATCTAATTCGAACCCGACTCGTTTAATAATCGTGTTAAGGAAGTTTAATCCGAATCCGACCTGTTAATGACCCAGATAATTCGTGTAACCCGTATAACCCATTTAATAAATAGGTTGTACTAGAAATCCAATTAACCTATGACCCGTTTGACCTGTTTAACCAATTTAACATGTTTAACCTATTTAAACTATACGATTTAATAGGTATTTAGGTAGGTAAATAGGTAGATATATGAGTTAGTAATGACAAGTTTATTAAACGAGTCAATATATATGTCAATATACGGGTTAACAGGTTAACCCGAAATCTACCAATTTATTAAATAGGTTAACAAGTCATTATACAGGTTACCAAGTTGACCCGAAACCCACTCGTTTATTAAACATGTCATAACGGGTTGACCCGAAAATAACCCGAAATTTTAATCGTGCAGGTTCACCCAGATAAATTTCGTGCGGATTTCGAATCGTGTATCTAATCATGTCAAAAATTACCACCCTTATAATATATTAGTGTTAAATCAAAGGCAGCTGAAGGCACTCATCATCTCTCGAGTTGAGATCGAGATCAATTTTCAAACACTGGGCCCATTTTGGGCTTAAATGGCCCTTAGTCCGGATTTGTTCAATTTCCTATAAGGCCTACGAAGGCCCAAAGCCAGAGAAGTCAAATCCGCGAAACCTAGCTCCCAGATAAACAAACAAGAGGACGTCTTCCAGTCCTCGCATACTCAGGGTTCAAGGGTTTTCGCGTGGTCCAGCACGGAAAGCTTCGCAATCTTTCGTGAGTCTCACAATTATCATCATCGTTAGGTTTTTGTTTCAATTATCCATATTTAACCATAAAATTTTGAAAAATCAACGGCCCCGTTTAGCTCGGATTTGCGGGACTTGAAAACGAGGCCCTTCGAGGCTCTAAATTGTCTGCAATTTGTTTGATTTGTTTTTTTTTTCTTGAAAAATTGATTTCTTTGTCAGGGTTTTTGCGAAATAATGTATTCGAGAGGGAATAATGCGTACGGTCAGCAGTCATATGCAGGGCAATCGGCATATGGCCAAAATGTAAGTCTTTATACTTCAATTGTTATTATAATCTGCATTATTTCATGGGTTTGGAATTTGAAACCTTTGTTTAGATTTTATTAGTATTCTTATTGGACGAGTTTCAAGCTATGATACATTGATACATGCTCCTCTAAATGTTTTTGTATATTATACTGAAGATAAGCAATTTGTTATTGCATGCTGTTTATTATGGTTAAATTCCCAACTTTATAAGTTACCATCATGATCCAAAATTCTGATTATTTTAGTAATAATAAGACATTTTGCGTTGAGATTTCCTGATCATGTCTCATTTGGTATAATATTTTTAGCTGGGAAGTGCGTACTCTGGAAATTCTGTTGGAGGCCCTGATGGGAGTGTGCAAGTTCCCATGGTTTCTCGGCATTCATCAATGTTAGGCAGTGTAGAGGAAGTTGATGCTGGGGGGTATAGAGCTATTTCTTCAACTGCAGCTCATTATGGGGGACAGTATAGCTCTCTCTATGGAACGGCTGCTTTGAGCACTGCAACTCAGGTTAGTGGATTCTTCTATGATTCGGCTAAATGGAGATTATATTTCCTATACAATTTGTAAATAGTTAGGTTCTCTCTCTGCTACCTGGTAGTTTTTAACCCTTCTTATTGACCCTGCATAATAACCTTTGAGCTTCACATAGAAATATCCATGTAATTTCCCTTTTCCCAACTTTTCCTGTAATCTGATTCAAATTTAAGAAAGCATAAAACATGCAGGTTATGATAAGTACCGATCCTTAAAATGTTAGATTTCTCTACACTTTACGCACTTAGATGTATTTCCCCCCTTACCAACTCGCCCCTCACCCCCAACCCACTCCCCACTGATCTGTTGTGAAAGTGTTTGTTGATGCAAATGGTGTCTAAGTTATACTTTTGCGCATAGGTTCCTCCAATGAGCGCGAAAGGTTCTGGAACATCGATTTTGGAAAGTCGTAGTGGCTATGCCTCAGCTAAACCAGATTCTCCAAAGTTCTCTTCTGGTGACTATGTCTCATCTTCAAGCCATGGGTATGGCCATAAGAGTGATCAATTGTATGGTGAAAAAGCTACTGATTATTCAGCGATAGACAGAAGGCAATTTGGTGAACGCCAGAGTGCTTATATGGGGAGGGACTTGCAAGGTGAACCAACTGGTAGATATGCCAATTCTATTGGTTTTGGTCCTCGACATCAGGTTTTTCATTTTCATCTTCATCTTGTATAATATAATATAATATTTGTTATTATCCTTCTGCTTTAGGTCTTGTTGAATACAGCACAAATTGTAGTTTTAATATTTTCTCACCATATTCTTCCGCAGTCTGAGATTTATGACCGCATTGATAAGGCAGTGCTGCTTCGGCAAGAACAATTGCTGAAATCTCAACCGCTGCAATCTGGTTCTCTTGATGGGAGTGCAAGGTACTTTTCTCTGCTGATTTTTCATTTCCCTTTTGACTGGAAGTTACTTTCCATTCCATGGTCAGTTGTTATCACTTGTAGTTTGTTTTTCTTCCCAAGAATAGCAGTTGTTCTTACCTTTCGTAGTGACAAATGAATCCAAATCTTAATAATAAACCTGTTCACTTAGATGGTGATATATTTCTTACTACACTGAGTAGCAACACATTTCTGGCAGACAAGCTGATTATCTTGCAGCAAGGGGTGCCGCTAGTCGTCATCCCACTCAAGAACTTAGTTCTTTTGGAGGAAGAATCGATGCTGATCCTCGAAGTTTGTCTATGCTTAGTGGGTCTTCATACGGAGGACAACCTGCTCCATCTATACTAGGGGCTGCTCCACGGAGAAGCGTGGATGATCTCATGTTTTCACAAAGTTCCTCAAATCCTGGCTATGGAGTCAGCCTACCTCCTGGTAGAGACTATGCCTCGGGGAAAGCGCTCCGTGGCCCATCTCTTGAGTCAGATTATCCGGGAAGCCTTTCTCATGGTGGTCATCCACGGGTTGATGAACGCAAGGATGACAGGGCGAGTTATCTTCAGGAATTTGAGCTAAGGGAGGAGGCGCGCCGTCGGGAGCGTTTGCGTGAGAGAGAGAGAGACAGAGAAAGGGAGAAGGATTGGGAGCGTGAACGTGAACGAGAGCGTGGTCGTGAGCGCATTTTGGAGCGGCGGGTGAAGGAGAGAGAGCGCGATCGCAAACGTGCACTTGAAACCAGGCGAGAACGAACTCCACCAAGAGTTTCTAAGGATCGTCGTGGTTCTTCTTCGGCAAAAGAGGGGAGATCTTTACGGCGAGATTCCCCACATCATGAAGCTTTGCATAGGTGGATCTTGATGTTTTATTTTGCGTCCTGCTCTAGTTCTTGAAATTAGCTGCTTTGTCTCAGCCTTTCTAACTAACCTGGTGTTCTGTTATGCTGAAGGCGTCATTCACCTGTTAAAGATAAAAGGAGAGAATATGCCTGCAAGGTAAAAGGACCGATGCAAGAGCTTAGCCATTCAATGATATTGAGAATATATTCCTTTCAAATCTGCCTTTAGTCTTGTGTTTGGAATTGAGTTCTTCATGATGCTTTCTGTGATCTTTGTCTCTGGCTTTCAGTTTCTAGTTCGTGGGATATCCTTAACCTTTCTCACTCCCATTTCTCCGCTTCTCTTCGATATTGTCCTCTTAGACTTTCTGCTGTTTGTGCAAATGTTTGTTTTCGCATTCCTAGTTTTCTTGTTTGCTTTTGTTTATCATCAGCTCCACTGCATGGCTTCACGCATATCTCTACTGACTATATCTTTTTTCTATTGTGATGCTTTCTGTTATCTTTGGTTCTGGATTTCAGTTTCCAATTCCTAATCCTTAACCTTTCTCCTTCTCGTTTCTCCATTTCTCTTTGATATTACTTCCTTTATGTTTCCACTGTATGTTGGAATGTTTGTTTCTGCCATCTTTGGCTTCTTGTTTGCTTTGTTTATAATTGGCTTTACCCCATTTCTGGGCACTTCTATCTTCTCACTATATCTCTTGTCTCCCGTTTGTTGGCCATACTTACACATACATCATGGAGACCTTTGCAACTCAGGAGTGTATGGATTATCTAATTCCTAAGCTTGCACCAAATACTCTTATATACAATAATGTGGTTGATAGATGAAGGTGAATGCTTTTCAGTTTGTTTCCTTATTGCTGTTGCAATTCAACAAACTTACTCTACAAAAAGTAAACTGATGGAACTTGCAAACACATGCACAACTGTATAAGAATTTTAATATGTGGGCTGATCATTCACTATATACTACTGGGTTTGTCTACAAGCTGAATTCCGTTTATGAATTCAATCCTTTTGGTAACAATATCATCTATTTGCAGGTTTACTCAACCAGCCTGATGGATGTAGAAAGGGATTATCTTTCTATAGATAAACGGTATCCTAGACTCTTCATACCCTCAGAATTCTGCAAGGTTTGATTGTGTTTTCCATTTCTCACTCAAGGATTATGCACTTAGACTTAAGTACATGATTAAGTGTGATGTTTTTGTTATTTTAGGCTGTTGTGAATTGGACAAGGGAGAACCTCCATCTTTCCATCCACACTCCTGTCAGGTACCTTGTTTGTTGATACTGCGTCAGTTCATTAATTTTGAGGTTTCTTATTTTAATAAGTTTATTTATTCGTTCAGTTTCTTAAAGAGAGGGATGTTATCCTTGGTGCATTGCTTATTTTGTATTAAAAGGATGGAAAAAAAATGAAAGTGTAATCCTTCTTGTTGGCACAGTTTTGAGCATGATTTTGTTGAAGAAGAGAGTGCAGCTGAGCTGAAAGAGCCAACCACGGAATTGTTGGTGGAAGAACCTGAAAAATCAGGACGTGGAAATATAGTGTGGAACGCAAAGGTGTGTCACGTTTTGCTCTCCTATTGCTTTCCCTGATCTTTAATCTTATTTTCCAAAATTTAGAAAACTAATCGTTGAGTCAATTCCTGCATAGAGAAACATGTGGAAGACTCAATTAAAGTGGAGGATAAGGAAAGCTGAATGTTTAGTTTTCCCTAATTGATCTTTGAGTCAATCTTGTGATTGTCTTGCTTGCTTAGTCTTTTTGTTTTGATTTCCATCTTTCAGATTATCTTGATGAGTGGACTTAGCAAGAATGCTTTGGAAGAGCTCTCATCGGAAAGAGGTTCTGATGATCGCTTATCGCATATTTGTAATATACTTAGGTTTGCTGTTCTTAAAAAGGACCGTTCATGCATGGCAATTGGTGGCCCATGGAGTCCTGCTGATGGTGGCGATCCGTCAGTTGATGATAGCTCTTTAGTTCAAACTGCCTTAAGGTTTGTGCTGTTGCTATACGGATGCATACATAAATAGAATTTTTGTTTTATTTTTTTTTTATTTGACTGAATGTGTTTTACTTTGCAGATATGGAAAGGACGTTGCTAATCTTGATCTGCAGAACTGCAAGAACTGGAATCGTTTTCTTGAGGTACAAGTTTACATTTGTAACGATTGTGATTATTAGGTAGTTACAAGGGTTTCTGCTTTCGCATGTTCTGAATTTGTGACTACGTCTTCTCTTCCATTTGGCATTTGCAGATACACTATGATAGAATTGGGAAAGATGGGTTCTTTAGCCACAAAGAGGTGACTGTCATTTTTATTCCAGATTTGTCTGAATGTCTCCCTTCGTTGGATTCATGGAGAGACCAATGGCTTGCTCACAAGAAAGCTGTTTCAGAAAGAGAGCGTCAAATTTCTTTGAAAAAGGAGGTTTGTTTTTATTCTTTGAAATTGCAGTTTCACTGGGCTTTGTAAAATTTTATTTTCAGAAAATTTATAAGTTAACCACAGATGCATGAATATTATATATATGGACATGCTCACAATAATGTTTGAGTAGTTGATGTGAAGTACTGAAGAGGAAACATACCATGCGTGAACTGTTGGATAAAAATTAGCAGTTAAAATGACAGGATTAAAGGAAGTTTATGGTATGTATTTTATTAAATGTTGGTTTTTCATCCAATGGCTTTTATCTCTAGGCAGTATATTCCTACCAAAGTACATGGGATTAACTTCTTGAACACTCCTAGACCCCCTGGTACATGCATACACATGTCTATATGTCTATATTGTATATATATAACTTCTGTGATATCACCTTGTCCTTAATATTTTATTTTCTTAAAAAATTAACAGTATAATTTAGCTTTAATGGCTTACTGTTTACTTGCTATTTACCATACAATGTTTGTTCTTTCAGAAATTAAGGGAGAAGGAAGGACTGAAAGGTAAATGGAGTTGGTGTTCTAACTGTGCATGATATTGCATCTTTAGCTTTGATGTTTACCATCACATTCCTGTTTTTTTTTTTTTTTTTTGTTTAGATAAGGAATCAGAATCTTCGAAACACAGAAATGCTGACAAAGATGATAAAAAGAAAGAATCTACATCCACTGGTGATGCTAAAGAAGTTAAGAAATGGGAGCAAGATGGTAATAATGTGAAAGGGAATGCATCCAAAGGAAAGGGTGACATGAATGATAAAAAGCCTGAGAAAAAAGATGAGAGTGAAGGAGACAAAGGCAGGATTGACGACAAAGAGGAGCAAGTAGAAACTTCTGAAGTTCGGACAACTGGAACTGTGAAGACTGGTAGGAAGAAGATTATAAAGAAGGTTGTCAGACAGAAGGTTGTTGCCAAGTTAGCCACTGACAGTACAACCAAGCAACCTGACAATGTGGGTGGAGGGACAAAAGAAAACCAAGAGACACCGAGCCAAGAGGAGGAATCTTCTGCTGATCCTGCTGCTGTGAAAACCTTTATGAGGAAAAAAGTTGTTAAAAAGGTTCCAGTAGGGAAGGCTGCAGTGAAAGAAGATGATACAAGCGCGAAGGTGAAAGTTGAGAAGGAAACCAGTTGCTCTGAGGATAAATCTTATCCAAGCGGTGGTACAAGTACCAGTGGGAAGACAATTGTAAAGAAGAAAATCATTAAAAGGATACCTAAAAGAAAGGTTACTGATGTTGAACTGAACAAAGGGGTTTCTAAGAGTAAGAAAGATGGTCATGGGGATGAGGAAAATGCTGTTGCAGATGAAACAGGAAGTACAAGTAAGAAAACAACAAATGCAGAAGAGCCAGCAAGTGATGTTGTAGAAACAGAAAAGAGAGTGAGTGTTAAACCAAAAGCTTCAAAAACACAAGTGAGTGACAAGCAAAATGATGTCGCCAACTCCAGTAGAGCAGATGCAAAGGATGTTAAGGAGGATATAAAAGATGAAAAGGTAGCTGGTGAGAAAAGTGGTTCTGTGACTAAAGTGGAGAGTGAGCCAGGCACACAAAAAGTTTCTCCTAAGAATAACAATGGCATGAGGAAAAAATTGAAAGATGTCGAGAAAACAAAAGATGAGAAAGAAAAAAAAGACAGAGATGGAAAAGATGAGTCTAGAAGCAAATCAAATAAAGAGCTGAAAGAAATGAGAAAGCCTGAAGAACCTCCTCGGCACCCTGGATTAATTCTGCAAACAAAATGGAGCAAGGATTCTAAAGTATGTTAATTACAGAAAATAGTATAGCTTGTTTACCACAGGCATTACAAATATTTGCATCCCCACCTCTTCTAATATTCCTTGCACGTCCTCTCTAATTGTGTGGTAATCTTGCTACAGCTGCGTTCATCATCACTTTCACTTGATTTGCTATTGGATTATAACGACAAGGACATTGAAGAATCAACATTTGAGGTGGGGTTTTTGGTGCATCTAATTTTCACATGTGTTTTTTGTGTGGAATTTTTATTACACATAAAGTAAATCGAGCTAATTGTTCCTTTTAACCCTTTCTATCTTTCCTCCCCATCATCTCAGGTTTCTCTATTTTCTGAAACGCTTTATGAAATGTTTCAGTATCAGATGGGATGTCGTCTTTTGACATTTCTCCAGGTTGGTTTTGAGACAGTTAATCTGAATATGCATATTGATTTGCCAAATATTTTTTTTATAGTGGATGCATCTTCATTTGTGTTTGCCTTTGTAGAAGTTGAGGATAAAATTTGTGACAAAAAGAAACCAACGCAAGAGACTACGAGAAGTAGAAAAAGTTGATACAGGAACTGATAAAAAAATACCAACAAAACGCCAGAAAGTGAATGATTCTCCTGTGAAGAGCCAGCAAGAGGATGAGAAACAAGATGAATTAAAAACTATTCCTAAAGATAATGGCTCTGTTGGCCATGTTGATGAGGTGAAGAGCGAGCATATGGGAGATGATGAAGAAGATCCAGAGGAAGATCCAGAAGAATGTGAAGAAATGGTGGATGCTAGTCCTCAAAATCACTCCTCTAATGAGAATAACGAAGAGACTAATGAAGAGGGGAAAAGTGATGTGATTCCTGTGCCTGGAAATGAGAAGGATGAAGTCAATGTTAAGGAACATGCCAACACAAAGGCTGAAGAAACAAAGGCCAAGCTCGAAGCAGATACTGTTGAAAAAAGAGAGGGGAAGGTGACTGCAGGAAAGAAAGAAACTACCAGTGCAAAGGAGGTAGTTGACAAGGAGCTGTTGCAGGTATCTTCCCGTTAACTTTCTAACTCACAATTATTGTTTCAGTTGGATTGTGTACAGTTGTCTTCCCTCTTCCTTCATGGTTGTTATTGCCATCCTTTATTGATATTCTTTTCCTATCTGAAACAGGCATTTAGGTTCTTTGACAGGAATCAAGTTGGCTTTATTAGGGTAAGATGCAATGTTCATTGTATATCTTTTGTTTTGTGGTATTATCATATAAAAGTAAATAGTTTTTGTTCCGTTTTACAGGTTGAAGATTTGAGATTGATAATCCACAACTTGGGAAAATTCCTCTCCCATAGGGATGTGAAAGTAAGAATTATGCAATATAAATCATTATCGTCTTTATATTTCTAGTCTTTTCTTTGGCAGAATTGTCATGCTTGGTTTTTCTGCATCAGGAACTTGTGCAGAGTGCATTATTAGAGAGCAATACAGGGAGGGATGATCACATTCTTTACAAAAAGTTGGTTCGGATGACCGACATTTGAGATCTGAAGCTTGCTTAGTTTCCCAACTCTTTTGTTTCGAAATCAGTTTCAGAATTGCATTTTCCTGACCGTACGGGGCTTTCGACGTTGCATTTCAAATTTTTTCCCTTGCGTTTCCTGTCACTGGCTTTATTGATTGAAATGAGAGTTTTATAAGAAAGCAGTATTCTTATGGAATAATATAAATATTAGATGCAGAACAAATTTTATCATCAAATTTTATAAATTATTTCAAAAGAGATTCATGAAATATGTTAAAGTATGATTATTGGCAAATACAAGAGAAAACATAGCCTCATATAAACATTGCTTTTTCATTGATTATTGGCAAAGACCAAGAAGAGTCTTCATTGCTTGCTTTTTCACTACTTTCCCATACACTCCTCTTCCCAACTTCAAAGCTCTCTCCATTTCCACGACTCCCCCACCGCCTTTCTTTAACTTCTCGACCGCCATCGTCAACACCCTTTCATCACTTCCCACTGCATCTACAATGCTATCAACCACCGCATCCATGGGCGGTATCCGCTGGCCCCACCCTTTCGCGGACTTCTCCGACTTATAAGCCCTAAAGCATGCATCCCAAAATGATGCTCTCAAGTATCCCTTTTCCCTTTCCTTCACCATCCACCTTCTCATGCCTTCCTCCAGCTTATAAACTGCCGCCCCAGCATCTTTCCCGGTTTCAATACCCATCTCAACCTCTCCCATTTCTTGCCTGCAATACAGTTCCTCCTCAAACTTACACCTCTTGCAGTTACACCTAAACCCCCATGTCTTGCACATTTCACTGCGCTTTTTGAACGGAGAAAGCACATCAAAATATGCAGATGTTAGCTCCTCACCAGCCTTGACATCTCTTGAAGCATGAACAATCACATAATCTCCAACATGCACTCGTCTCGCATTGGGTGCACATGAATGGTTGATGAATGAGGCCAGAATCCATAGCCCAACACCATAATAATCACTGTTCTTCCCCAAAACCTTTGAACAAATTGCATCTTCGACAATCGAATTGACATCCAAAATGCTCAAAATCCTGCTTGCATCAAGCTTCTCATTTGGGTCGACCCCAAAATCCTCTGCCTCAGGTTTGAACAGATTAATTGCAGGCACCTCAAGCTCATCCTCATCTTCACCACTCGACAATGTCCTAATCAAATAACGGGTTTTCGAGCATTTAGCAGCGAAATCCATAACTTTCTCAGTGAAATTCTTCCACATGACCAATTGGGCCTTCTCATCCAAATCCTGCCCAGGAAAAATCCCTCTTTCTGTAGCAACTGCTTTGGTAACCAACACTAAATTTCCAGCATCAATGTTCTTTGTTGCAAACAGGCCTCGCCCTCTGATCTCCGATTTCTTTATCTGCACTGCACCCATGTACTCAGCCGGCTCAAGAGGCTTTCCCCGAAACCCATTAACGACCCACTCAGAGAGATCGAAAGCTCCTGTCTTTGACATGAATTCGAGCTTCTTGCATTTCTGCAAGTACCCATTAAGGCTCGCAGAGTTCCCATTAGCCTGGGGATCAAGCTGAGCCGTTCTGAAGCAGTCCGACGCCATTGAATACCTGTTCAGATTCAACAAGATCTTGCCTTTGCAGACAAGAGTCTTGAAATGGGTACTTTCAATTTTCAATGCCTGATCGCAATCTCGCAAGGCTTCTACGAAATCTCGGAGTCTGGACAGGGCTTCGGCCCGGTTCGAGAGAGCCAAGCAGAGAGATCTGCGGAGCCTGGGGAGATGATTGTAATCCGGGCTTTCATGGATTTTTGAGATTTGATCTTGGCAGAGGTGGATGAACTGAGAGTATGCTTGTACGGACTCGCTCCATTCTTCTCTGAGCAGGAGCTCCGTGGCTTTGGATCTGAGCAGCTGCATTTGCTCTTCTGCCATTACTAGATCATCTTCTTGGGTGTCTCTCATTTCTGATTATGATTCTTTTGGGTTGTTAGGGGGATTTTTCTCAGCTTCTGAATTTGAAGATAGTGTAACGGTCACAAGTCAGAAGGACTTTTCTATATTTTTTGAAATATTAAACGGCTATGTCGGACAACGACGCCGTATTAGGCGGTAAAGCAGGATGACGCAGTTGAGAACTTGAGATTGCAAGACTGATACCCTTTTTAACGGATAAGTTTGTAATTCAAGTTAAGGGTGCTTGGATAACCGGCCTCAACCCTCTAATGTTCAATTCAATTTTTAATCCGATCCAACGGTTTAATTTGTAAGGTTGTTATCAATTTTAGTGTATGATATCACTTATTGGAGGAACATTTTTACCCATTTCCTTCTAATAAGAGATTGAAGTTTCAAAATTCAATTATTTTTTTCTTTCTAAAATTTCAAGTTTGGATTTTGAATTTGCAAGGCTTATATAAACTCTATTGTTTGGCCTTATGATTTGGTTTTTGGAGAAAGAATTTTGGCATTAATCTATTTTGAGTTTAAGTTAAATTTTATATTGGGAGATTCGAAGTTCAGTTTTTTTTCATTATAGTGCTTGATATTAAGGATTTTTTTTTTTTGTCAAAAAATAAAATAAAATAAAGTTTTTACTTTATTCCTCTTGAGTTTGGATTTTTTTATAACAAAGTTACTGAGACTACAATATAAGATTGAGGTTTCAAAGTTCAATTTTTTTTCCCTTCAAAATTTTGAGTTTTGATTTTGGAATAATAAGGTTTACATAAAATCTAACAATTGATATTACGGGTTGCACAAAAATGTCTGACTTTTATCCATTTTGAATTTGAATTTTTTATGGTAAGGTTTAAAGTGAACTCTCACAATAAAATATTGAGGTTTCGAAGTTCCATTTTTTTTCTTTCAAAATTTTGAGTTTTGATTTTTTTATTAAAGTTTATATGACTTCAAGCAATTGATATTACATATTGGATAAATAATTTTGACTTTTATCTGTTTTGAGTTTGGGTTTTCTATAGTAGGGTTAATATGAATTCTCACACTATAAGATTGAGGTTTCAAAGTTCAAATTTTTTCTTCAAAATTTCGAGTTTTGATTTTGGAATTGCAAGACTTTTATGGTCTCTAACGCTTGAAATTACATATTGGAGAAATAGTTTTGACTTTTATCCATTTTGATTTGGGTTTCTATTGCAAGGTTAATGTGAACTTTCACAAAATAATATTGGGGTTTTCAAGTTCAATTTGTTTTCCTTCAAAAATTGTTTTGATTTTAGAATTACAAGGTTTATATGACTTCTAGCTATTGAAATTACCAATTGGAGAAATGATTTTGATTTATCCTTTTTGATTTTGGGTTTTCTATAATAAGGTTAATGTGAACTCTCATAATATGACATTGGAGTTTCAAAGTTCAATTTTTTTTTGCTTTTCAAATATTCAGCTTGAATTTTTGAATTATAAGTTTTAGATGAACTCTACTACTCTAGTGACTAATATTAAGGATTGGAGATAGAATTTTGACTCTAAAACGCTTTGAGTTTAGGTTTCTAAACTAAAATTGATGTGAGCTCACACAATATACGATTGGATTCCGAAACTGATTTTTTTCTTCAAGATTTTGATTTTGGATTTTGGAATTATAATGTTTGTGTTCCTGCCCAAATTTTTTTTTTTTCGTATTACGTGTCGAGTGTCCCGGGGCAACCCTTTCTGGACCTCCGCACGGACCTTATCTGTGGAGCAAGGGAGGCGGATCACTTGTAGGGTTCTCTTTGCTATGAATAGTGAGGTAGAGAGATGTTGGATGGGCTGAGTGTGATAGGCCTCAAACTACAGTCGATCCATAGATGGGCAAACTAGGAAGCAAGCAGGTCTTCTCAACTCAGATGCAGACGTGCCACTAATAGAGAAACTGCTACTAGACAGTGTAAATGGATTCTGTTTTTGGCCCAAGAACCTTCATTTTGATCAATGCGATTGTGAGGCAGGTGGACAAGAAATTTTCTACACTGTTATTTTCTGTGTCTTTTTCAAGGACTTAAAATAATATTTTTCCAACGTTGCCTGTAACAACCCGTCCCGAATTCCGGGATTAGATTAGTGACTAATCACGATTAGTGAGGTTAATCGGTGATTAGTGGGGTACTTTCAGACGAACAATGCAAAATGACCGTTTTGTCCCTAGTCGTGGGCAAAACGTTGACTTTTCATTCAGGTGGTCAAATGAACTTTGACCGATGACTGTGACGTAGTTCGGGACGTCACGAGTTCATAGACAGGTGGCACGTTCGATTCCGACATTCGAGGAAAAAGTTATGACGTTTGGAAGTTCAGGGGTATTTTGGTAATTTTGGTTAAAAGGGATAAATAGTTGAATTTTGACCTGGGAGGTCCGATGGCCTAGGGCCAAGGACCGTTACGTAGATTGGGACGATACGAATCTATAGACAGACGACATGCTGAAATCAGACTTCAAACGGGAGAGTTATGGGTCACGGAAGTTCGATTTCACTATGCACGTATATCGAGACATTGATGAGGTGGCTTATTTTGATTGGGCAGATATTTTAAGTGGGACCCATGGATGAGTGACAAGTGTCACTCATCCCATTGGTCCAAACCCCTAAATTGTGGATCTATACTAATTAATTATTATTATTATAATAGTTTATAATTTAATCCACCCACCGCTAAATCCTAACCCTCCATTTCAATTAATCTCTCAATCCTCACCACTCATCTCATCCTTCCCTCTCTCATCTGAGCAGCCCTCATCTTCTTTGTTTTCCCACAAAAAACCCGAAACACCATTTCATTTCTTCTTCTTCTTTCAAAAATCGAACACCCACACCACACCTCACCACCATATTCATGCTAAGTGCTCGTGTGTGTGACCGTGAGAGTGTGAGGTGAAGGACGGTGACGGAGAGCCACGGCGGTGGCCACAACCGGGAAAACCCGAAACCATTGGTGAGTTTTCAAAATTTCGAACTTGGGTTTTAGGGAATTTTAGCTGATTCTATTAATGGAAAAGGGGTTCTGGAGGTCATAGGAACTTGTTGTAATAAAAAAGGGGAGCTTGGACGGCCTGGAACGACGGTGAACGGCGGAGGAAGTCACCCCCACCATGGTCGACCTTGGAGGTATGGTTTGCACAGTTTTCTTATGTTTTTAAGAGTGAAAAAGATAGGAAATGAGATTAGGAAACTTTAGGATTAAAAAGGGAAAAAAATGGATTAGAAATGGATGAGTTTGGGCCTTGAACTGGTCCAGACCAGTTCGGCTGGTTCAGAACCAGTGAACCCGGTTCGGTCGCGTAAGGAAGAAGATGAATAGTGAGGCGCGTGGGCTCACGCGTAGGAGCTTCCTTGGGTACGTGGGGGCGCGTGAGGGATATTTTGGGGAAGTCTTCAACACGTGAAATCTTCTATTCGACGTAACGAACATTTTGGGACTGGTTTCGTGTCGATCGGACACCGTCTCGATAATGTTTAGGGCATCGAAAGGTTTAGGTTCGAGATTTAAAATAGTTAAAAATTCCAGAAAATTACGGGGCTTTAGTGAGAGGTTATTTAAGTAATTAGTAACCTTCTATTACGTTTTGGACAGGTTTGAGAATCCCGATGACGGTGATTGGTTCGGGAGAGCCGTATGGTACGCATATCGAGGCGGCAACTCGGACGGTCTGTGAGTGAACCTTGTTTTCTAAATTGGTGCATGCATAAATGTTTATTATATGATTTAATACTTGTTTGGTGATGCCATGAGTGCATTTGAGCTTGGTTACGTATTGGCACGTATTTCGAGGTTTCAGCCTTATACGGTGCCAATACGGGTTTGTACTTTCTATGTTGGTTTAAATGAAATGATTTTGGATTTCAAAAGGATAAACTCGAGCATGGAGCCCATTTAGTTTTTTTCTCGGGCATGTGGCTCTATTTACGACCTACGGGTCTGAATCGTGGTCGCGGCGAGTGCTATGTGCACGGCGACCGACGATATGACGCTCGCCTCCGGATTGTGATGTGTTCCTTCCGAAGAGGCCACGACGCACGATTTGTTGTCGGGCAGCCAAGGGAGGCTCGACTTCGGAGTACTGACAGTTCAGGATATCGATCGGTGATCAGTGAACCATGATCTTGTGGTGGTCGCGTCGGTTGATTCGTTCACGGTGACATACCAAGATTGAGGGCGGTCCTGAATGGATGGTTGCACGCATCACTACGATCGGAGTCGTGACTGACCCTGGGATATCGGACACGATGCCCAGTTGAGTCATGTGTTCGGGCACGAGACCCAATTACTTTTACATTTATGATTTCGGGTCGGGGATCCTAATGGATTTCCAGGTTCATGACGGTTTATGGGGACCGGCATGAACCCTTGAAAGGTTGTATGGTTCATGACGATTTATAGGAACCAGCATGAACCCTTGAAAGGTTTTTATGATTCATGACGGTTTATAGGGACCGGGCATGAATCCGTTGAAAGGTTTTAAGGATGACTTCGTTATATATATATATATGTATATATATTCATATACCTTCCTTTACTTGGATTGTCTCCTCCGAGGAGGGTCGTTGGCTTGGGTGGACCCCGGAGTAGTCACAGAGCACTGACTGAGTGGAGTCGCCCCCGTGGGGTGCCTTACTCTCAAGAAGGCTTGGATAATAACCTCAGGGCGGGTCATTGGTCTACGGACATTGACCTTGGACCCTGAGAGACTTGGACTTGAGACCCCGTGACAGGACCCGTCCCGATTATTCCTCGATAATCGTGAAAGATCCTGCTCCCGTCTGACCATGATTTTAAAATACCAAAAGTAGTTCAAATATATATATATATATATATACACACAACACAACACAACAAACAACACACATAGTCAGACCAGGGATAGGTACGTCTTTAGGACCGTTGACTACCTCAGTTGTCAACCGGTTTACAGAGCATAAGAAATATTTACAAACAAAGATCAAAATCCTACGCGGTCAAATACTTGAGTACGCAACGGTCTGTTTATTCTTCTGCCTCGATACGAGCCTCAGTACCTGTGCACGGGCCTGGAGGGTACAAAAACAGTAAAGGTGTGAGTGGACAAAAATAAAGATTTAGAAAAACGTTTATCAACATAGTCTTACCCTCCAGTTTTCACAAACGTGCATGCATATCATATAAAACATGAGTTATATAAATCAAAGGTAAAAGAAAACAGCTAATACAATGCAAAATCAATCATGATACCACCATCCTCAACATCCAATCTCAATATCCAATAACCCGTCACGATATCAATGCAAAGCGTGCAACTCGGGTGTCTCACGCCCGAGTACCTCCCCAGGATCAACGACGTCTGGAGGATATCAGTATAACCTCACACTCGGAGCTACTCATCTCCAGGCAGTGGATCGTGACTACTCCAGGATCTACGACGTTTGGAGGAGACCATCAAATCACAGAGGATGGTACCAATAGCTAATAATCTCATTTCAAAATCATTTAAATCTCAAAATCAAATCAATAGTTCAACAGGGCCTCTGCCCGAAATATGGCGTTTCTAAAGCACAAGTAAATTCCATAAATCCATGTCTAACATATCATTTATAATTCAATTTCATCAATGAAATCACATAATTTCAATTCCGAGTCAAAATCCATCTCAAATCTCAGGCCATCGCCCAAAATCACAATTTTATGATTTTCTCGAAAATCGTGTCCAAAAGCAATATAAAATAATATAATATTCCTAAAATCCGGAAATCATCATATCACCTCATTAATCATAGCAAATCAATTTAAATCATATCATAAGCATTTAAAAGCAGTTAAAACATATATGCATGCATTTAGGGTAGAAAACAAAAGTCCACTCACACACCGTCCAGATTGTTCGGATTCGAGCTGTTCGTTCTCGTTCGATGTCCCGAGAATATTTCGGCCTGTCAAACATGTAATATAGGGTTACTTGAGTATCATATAATCTTAGGTACGAATTTCCGAATCGTTGGAATAAAATAATATTATTTAAACGTAACCTATACGCCTTGGATACGCAAAACTATCCTCAATTTATATCCGATTGACCCGAAACTAACGCCAATAGGTCCGTATCATCGAGAATATCAAAAGGTATGTTGGACCCTCCTTCAGATTCCCGGTCACGCACCCTCACGCGCCGCCGCAAGCGGCTGCGCGTGACAGCCACGCGCCGTGAACAGTGGCTGCTACAGTTCTCTCTCGCCCGTTTCTCTGGTAAACGGGTTGTAGACCCGCGATCAGACCCGATTCGGTTTCTACCAATTTGAACTCAATTCTTTCCGTTCTTTCACTCATTAGCATCAAGTCAATATGGATTAAGGGTCTGTGAATTCAATTTCATCAATTAAGGTCTTAAATCCCTCGACTCGACCTCGAAACCCGACGGGTCCTAACTCGGGTTCTACCCCAAAATTGACCTATATCATTCAATTGATTATACCAGAAGCATCTAACCTTCATTCTAAGTACGAAATTGGAATCAATTTCACAATTCATTACCTCCAAGTAATTGAACGCAAGCTCAAATTTTCAGAACGGTTGCAGAGCCTGTTCGACACCAATTCGCCTCCAATTTTCGTTCCAGTTGATTGGGTTCGAGTCGTCTAGTTCCCAGAAGATGCAATATCACCTCAATTTCGATCGAAATCGTCTCAAAAATTAAAATCGAATTTGGGTCCTTCAATGGTTGTTTCGGGTATGCTCAGTATGGTTCTAGCTGGGTTCTCTTGCTTTCCTCTCGGTTTTTCTCTCCAAATTGTCCCTAATCTCTCACTCAATTGCACTTAATTCCACTGAAAATCGATCAAGGTGAAGGGAGGATGTTTTGGGTTCTCTCTGTTTTTGTTGTTCTTAGTCGACTGCTATTTCTTCAATTATCAATCACTTATCTGCTAAGATTAATTAATTAATGTTAACACAACACCAAGTGCCACTAATCATTCTTAACAAGTGACACTTGTCACTTGATGAATTACATGACTCATTTGATGGGTTGATTCAGAAAATTAAACAATCACATTGCACCGTTTAACTTAAAGCCTTTGGATAAAATTACCATTTTACCCCCTTAAGCACAATTACCATTTTGCCCATACACTTCACAATCCCGTAACTTCTTCATCCGAACTCCGTTTTCGACGTGCCACCTGTCTATGGATTCAGCGTTCCGAGACCTACACAATGGCACAAGAAAAATGTACAAACAGTATGCCAAACAAAAAGTCAACTTTTAGCCATGTCCCTTAAAGGGTAAAAACATCATTTTCACATTATTTTAATATTTTAATATTTTACAATTTTTGGATTTTTCGGGGCGTTACACCCCGGGTAGCACGCGCGTAGCTTTGGAAACTGTGACAGGATTGGTTGTGTGATTTATATGTATAAATTTTATATGATATGTGATGTGTATAGGTTTTGGGCTGAGTCCCGTATGGATTTGGGCAGTGGCCCGTATGGTTGGTTTCTTTATGGATTTGGGCAGTGGCCCGTATGGTTGGTTTCTTTATGGATTTGGGCAGTGGCCCGTGTGGTTGGTTCTTTATGGTTATTTCGGTTATGGTATTAGGCTTAGTTCCCACATATGGTTCTTTTGGATTAAATGGTTTTCGAATGCATGCATGCTTTTTAGTGAAGGGTACAAATGTTCTTATGAATTTTTTTTTATAAACTCCTTGTTTTGTCCACTCACAGCTTTTAATGTTTTGATTGCCCTTCAGGTTAACAACAGATGCAGACTGTAGCAGAGACCGAGATATCACATACCTCCTCCGGATCCTGGCGTACTCTGATAGCCCGAGAGGGCAAAGGTTAGAAATTTCCCTTGTCTGACACTTTGTGTCAGACGGGAGCAGGATCGTCCCGCGTTAATCCCGGGGGGATTGGGACGGGTCCTGACATTGTCCAAGTTCATATGTCCAGACCCGTCCCAATCCTCCCCCCCCCTCCCCCCCCGGATTAACCCGGGACGCTCCTGATCCCGTCTGACACGGAGTGTCAGACAAGGGAAATTCCAACCTTAGCTTGCTCGGGCTTCAGAGTACGCCAGGATCCGGAGGAGGTATGTGATGTCTCGGTCTCTGCTATAGCCCGCATCCGCGATCAACCTGAAGGGCAGTCAAAACATTAAAAGCTATGAGTGGACAAAATAAAGCATTTCTAAAAACATTTTATAAGAAAAGACGTTTATACCCTTCACTAAAAAGCATGCATGCATTCGAAAACCATTTACCAAACCATTACGGCCTTAGCCCAAAACCTTAAATGAAACCAATCATATGGGCCACTACCCAAATCCATGTGGGACTCAGCCCAAAACCAGTACATCATATATCATATAACATATACATATAAATCACATAACCAATCTTGTCACCGTATCTAAAGCTACGCGCGTGCTACCTGGGGTCTCAAAGCCCAAGTCTCCCCAGGGTCCACCTAGGTCAATGTCCGTAGATCAATGACCCTCCTCAGGGGTTATAATCCATAAGCCTTCCTGAGAGTAAGGTACCCAACGGGGGCGACTCCACTCAGTTAGTGCTCCGTGACTACTTCGAGGTCCATCTAGGCCAACGACCCTCCACGGAGAAGACATTCCAAATAAGGAAGGTATATGAATATATATATATATATATATATATATATATCTATTGAAAACATTCTTAAAAACTTTTAAGGGATTCATGCCCGGTCCCTATAAACCGTCATGAATCCGGAAACCCATTTAAGGTCCTCGACCCGAAATCATAAACGTAAAGTAACTAGGCCTCAAACCCGAACTCATGACTCAACTGGGCATTGTGCTCGATATCTTAGGGTCAGTCACGATTCCATTTGTAGTGATGCATGCAACCATCCGTCCAGGACTGCTCTCAATCCTGGTATGTCGCCGTGAACATATCAACCGACGCGACCACTCTTAGATCATGGTGCACCCATCACCGATCGATATCCAGAACCGTCAGCACTCCGAAGTCGAGCCTCCAGTGGTTGCACCACATTGGTACGTGCATCGTGACCTCTCTGGAAAGAACACATCCCAATCCGGAGGTGAGCGTTGTATCGTTCGTCGCCATGCATAAAACACTCGCCGCGACCATGACTTAGACCCTTAGGTCATTAATAGGGCAACATGCCCGAAACAAAACCAATTGGGTCTCATGCCCGAGTTTATTTTTTTAAATTCAAAACCATTTCATTTAAATCCAAAACTATTTCATTTAAATCATCGTAGAAGTATAGTACGTATAAGCACCGTATAAGGTAGAAACCTCGAAATACGTGCCAATACTTGAACACACATAAATGCACTCATGGCATCACAAAACATGTATTAAAACACATAATAAACATTTATGCATGCATCAATTTAGAAAATAAGGTCCACTCAGACCGTCCGAGTTGCCGCCTCGATACGAGTGCCATAGGCTCTCCCGGGCCAAACACCCTCACCGGGACTTCCAAACCTGTCCAAATCGTAATAGTGGGTTACTAACTACTTAAATAACCCCTCACTAAAGCCCCGCAATTTTCCAGAATTTTTAAGTATTTTTAAACTCGATCCTAAACCTTCGGACACCCCGAACAATATCGAGACGGTGTCCGATCGACGAGAAACCAGTCCCAAAATTTTCGTTACATCGAATAGAGTATTTCACATGTTGAAAACTACCCCAAAAGACCCACCACACGCCCTCACGCGCATGCACTGTTCATCGTCCCCTACCTCTAGTCGACCGGGTTCAGATCGGTTCGAACCGGTTCTTTCCAACTGAACCGGCAGTCACAGTTCACGGCCTATTCTCACTCATTTTCAATCCATTTCTTCCCATTTTTATTCATAAATGTTCCTAACAACAAGCCTAATTAATCCAGCCATTAAAAACAGTAAGGACAGGTCGAAATCTTACCTCCACGACTGAAGGATTAATTGGCCACCTGCAAACCTCCACCGCCGTGGCCTTCGGCCATCCTAGCCCTCGAAACCGATCCACTTCGACTCACCTAGGTCCCTAGATTGTGTTAGGATCAATAGGAACTCGAAACCACGACTAAAACTCAACCTTCAGTTTTTGAAAATAAAAAGGGTCCTCGGGTTCGGCTTGACTCATCCCTGCTGTGGGCCACCGTGCTCATCACTCTCAGTCTCTCATCGTTCTTCACACGAACATGTGGATGCAAGTATGGTGGTTGGGGTGGTGTGTCGTGTGTTTTGCTGGTTTAGAGAGGATGAAATGGTGTTCGGGTTTTTGAAGAGAAACAGAAGAAGATAATGATAGTACAGAGATGGGAGATGGAGGACAGAGATGAGAGGGGAAGGATAGGCTGGATGGCTGGGATTAAGAGATGAGAGGAGTGAGAGTTATAAAATAATTAAAATAATATTATTTTAATCCAAATATCACCAATCACATTTTAGATCCACTTTTTGGGATTAAGGGCCAATGGGATGAATGACACTTGTCACTCATCCATGGGTCCCACTTAAAAAGTCAACTAATAAGATAATGCCACCTAATCATTGCCTCGTAATGCGTGCATAGTGCAATCGAACTTCCGTGAACCATAACTTTCCCGTCCGACGTCCGATTTTGGCGTGCCACTTGTCTATGGATTCATATCGACCTGATCTACGTAACGGTCCTCAGTCCTAGGCCATTGGACCTCCCGAGTCAAAAGTCAACATTTTTCCCACGATTAGGGGCAAAACGGTCATTTTGCGTCGTCCGTCCGATTTCGCCCAACTAATCACCGATTAACCTCACTAATCCTTGATTAGTCACTAATCTAATCCCCAAATTTGGGACTGGTCGTTACATCATAAGTTTTATTTGCCATGACATTCAAATTGGCGACATTTTTATTTCGGTTGTTAAAGTGGACAAGAGTCCCAGGTTCTCTCGAGTCGAACTCAAAGTATTCAGACCAACGCACGAAGATGGTGTCCCGACTTGATAAGTTGGGAACCCCACTCGAATGATGTATCCCGAATACCAATTCCTTACGTAAGAAAATCTAGTTTATATTGAAATGGAAATGAAAGTAATACATGAATGTAAAAGTACTGGAATTGAATAACAACTGAAATTAGAAGTACAAGAAAGTAAATTATTCCTTTCGTGTTTCAAGCCCGTAACATGCAAGAAAATCCGGGAATCATCAACTGAAGTGAATATCAGTCGGAAATCATGTCATGAGATGGAAGAGCACTCAAATGCGATAGCAAGACGTCGAAAATGAGGTTTGAGTTCCTTAGTGACCAGCCATGAATTGGCAGTCAGGATGACCTTCCGTGTGGTTGGTCGTCGGGATGGCTTTTCTTGAAACGGTGGCCTGGTATTGTCTGTTGGCCGGGTATTGTCTATGAACCGGTAGTCAGGATGACTTTCCGTGAGCCGGTAGTTGATAATATCAACTCTTATGACACTGAATAGTCAGAAAGAAGGTCGATCTTGAATGACAGGACCCGCCCCGATCCCACAGGGACCACAAGGGGACGTGCCCTGCTCCCGTCTGACACCCAATAATTCATACCAATTTTAACCTCAAAAATATTTAAATGCATAAATAACAGAATTAAAGTCATACATCAAATCCGAATTAAACGAATGTCAGACAAGGGATGAAATTCAAAATTACACAATTACGAGCACGACTCTAAAGTAAACCTGCGGGTACACCGCCCAACAGGGGATCAGGTACGCAGTAGTGGATCTATGCCTCAGCCTCAAGTTCCTCCTCTACCTCAGTTTCCCGACCTGGAGGGGTTATCAAAAACATTAAGGGTGAGTGGACCGAAACACAAGTTTATGAAATCGTTTGATAAGTAAAACATATAATTTACCCCTCCGTTTTCCAAACATGCGTGCAACATAATTCCAAAATCATAAACCATATAATATGAACCATACGGCATATAATAAAACCATAACCATAATTTTAGTTGCTGCACTATACACTCCAATCCCGACATCCCTGATGTCTGACGTCCCTGACGTCCAATAAGGTCACAATCACAAGGCTACGCGTGCCACTCGGGTCTCAATTCCGAGTTCAATCCCCGAACCCCGTTCGGGTACAGCATCCCCGATGCTTAGCGTCATAGACGCTGGACGTACTAGACGTCCGTGACCTCTCCGGGGTACCTCATCCGGAGGAGACAATATAATATGGAAGGATCTATACAGTGCAGTAACAAATACATTTTATTGATATCCACATGCAAACATATATATACATAGGTAGAATCCGAACCAATCATTCAGTTTCATCGGACGGGTCTCAAGCCCAAATACCGTGAAACGTGCCATAACCATATTTTCCATATCATCAAAACCATCATTGTTTTAGCATGTGAATAAGTATAATAAAACCAGAAAACATTTATGCACACAAGGTTTTAAGAAAATGGCCCACTCACAGTACAATCCTGCTAGAAACCGAACGTATACCCTCGTCCTGGTACAAATGTACAATCCCTGTCAAGTCCAAGTATTCGTAAAGGTCAAATTAAACCCCCAACATTCAACCATGAAAGCCTAGGTCGAAACCGACCCGGGAAAGCCGCCCGAACGCGCTTCCCAAGGCAATAAACCTTATTTTGACCAACTTAATGATCTCCGATCGACCCGAAACCACCGCCATTGGATCCGGATCGTCGAAACCTAAAGAATGGTGGTGGTCCCACCAGAAACACTGTTCACACGCGCCCCCACGCGCCGGTCAACGCGGCGGTCAACGGTGGAACAGTCCTGCTGACGTCATCGCTGACGTCACTGCTGACGTCAGCATGACGTCATGCTGACGTCATCTGACAGCTGTCAGGTCTGACATGTCAGACTCTGACAGGTGCCACGTGTCAACATCCTATTGGTCCACCCTGCTGATCTGTCAGACCACGTGTCAGATCTGACATGTGCCACGTGTCAGCACGGCACTGGTCCACGTCACTGACATGTCAGTGACGCGTGGCAGTCCCTGACTGGTCCACGTCACTGACATGTCAGTGCTGACTGTGCACTGACATGTGACACGTGTCGGCTCACGGTTGGTCCACGTCATCTGACAGACTGACAGGGTGCCACGTCAGCACCACTGTCCTCAGACGGGTTGACCCGTTTTCCTGCAACTCGGGTCGATCAGACCCGCGATCATGACCCGGTTGCCATTCCTTCATTTCTGAATCATTTTCATTCCTTCCAATTCCTAATTACTCGTCTGAGTCCCTAGATTAGTTCTATGAAATCAAATTTGAGAGAAACGGATTGAATCGAGGGCCTACCTCGAAGAACAGCTCTGGCCTCCCGTCGCCGTTCAGCCACCGCCCTGAGCTCCACCGGCCACGAGTTCGATTTCAGAAGGTCCTGGGAGTTCCTAGGGTTGATTAGGAATCATAATGGACTAAATTGAACGTGGGAAAAGGATTTATCAAAAACCTGTTTTTGAAACCGTTTCGGGTTTCCCCTGGTTCCTTCCTTGCCGCCGTCCTCCGCCGTGGTCACTGCCGCCGTTCAGTCACACCAGGAAGTCCCCCACTATGCAGACACAGTGAGTGGAAGGTTGGCTGGGAGGTTTGATCGAAATGGGCAGAATGTGCACTGCGGGTATGAATTATAAAGAAATGGAGGGAAGGAAATGGACGGCTCAGATTGAATCTCCAGATTAGATCAAGGGCTGAGATCTGATCTGGGGTTTCCAATCCAAAGGCTGAAATTTAAAGCTGGTTCAAATGTTTAATTAATCCAATAGTGGATCTGATCCAATCTAGCCAATGGGTGAGTGACACTTGTCACTCACCAGATGTCCTCCAATCAGATTTCCTGAATTTAATATTCGACACGAAAACCGAGACACGAACTTCCCGAATTCACGTTTCTGACCATAACTTCCTCGTACGAAGTCCGATTTCGGCGTGCCGCCTGTCTACGGACTCAGGACGTCGAGGCCTACCCAACGGTCCTTGAGTCAACTGAAAATTAGTTGTCAAAAGAAAAGTCAACATTTTCCCCCGGAAGTCCAAATTACGGTAATGCCCCTGAACTTCCGATAGTCGTAACTTTCACCCTGATCGTCCGAATCGAACGTGCCACCTGTCTATAAACTCGTGACGTCCCGAACTACGTCACGGTCATAGGTCAAAGTCCATTTAGTTCATAAATCAAAAAGTCAACCTTGACCATACCAATCACAAGGGTAAAATCGTCAAATCACACATTAAATTACAAAATGAGAATCCTCGAATTTCCGGGGTGTTACAACCTTCCCCCCTTAAGAAATTTCGTCCCGAAATTTCAAAGAAACAAATGAGGAAATTGTTCTCGCATCTGAGCCTCAGGCTCCCATGTGGCTTCTTCCACATCCTGGTTTCTCCAGAGAATTTTCACGAGAGGGATCGTCTTTCGACGTAGTACCTTGTCCTTTCGATCCAAGATCTGTACCGGTTGTTCTTCAAAGCTCAAATCCTCCCGTAGTTCGACATGTTGTTCCCCAAGTACATGAGAAGTATCACGTACGTACATCCGCAACATCGATACGTGGAAAACATCGTGAACTCTTGATAGTTCTGGAGGTAGCACCAATCTGTATGCAACTCTGCCAATTCTCTCCACGATTTCATAAGGTCCGATAAAACGCGGACTCAGTTTCCCCCGTCGGCCAAAACGGATAATCCCTTTCCACGGAGACAACTTCAGGAAGACAAAATCTCCCACTTCAAACTCCAAGTCTCGAATCCGTCGGTCGGCATAACTCTTCTGGCGATCCTGTGCCACCTTCAATCTTTCCTTGATCACGCGAACAGTTTCCATGGTTAAGTCCATTATCTCCGGCCCTACAGCCGCTCGCTCTCCTACCTCCGTCCAGCAGATAGGTGTCCTGCACTGTCGGCCATACAGTGCCTCATAAGGTGCCATCCCGATGCTTGCCTGATAGCTGTTGTTGTAAGCGAATTCCATCAATGGCAAATGAGTATCCCAAGAGTCTTGAAACTGTAGTACACATGACCTCATCATGTCCTCCAAGGTTTGAATGGTTCTCGCAGACTGTCCATCGGTCTGTGGATGGAAAGCAGTACTGAAACGTAAGGTTGTTCCCAAAGTAGCTTGCAAACTCCGCCAGAACCTGGAAGTGAAACGCGGATCACGATCAGACACGATCGATTCCGGCGTACCATGAAGTCGTATGATTTCCTTCACAAACAACTGAGCCAGTCGGTTAGGTTTATAGGTTTCCTGAACTGGCAGAAAATGGGCTGATTTGGTTAACCGATCCACGATCACCCATACTCCGTCCACTCCACTCTGAGTCCTCGGTAACTTAAAGACGAAGTCCATGGTGATGTGATCCCACTTCCACTCAGGAATCAGAAGTGGCTGCATAGCCCCATACGGTCTCTGCCGTTCCGCCTTAACCTGCTGACAGGTTAAGCATTTGCTCACGAACTCAGCAATATCCTTCTTCATTCCTGGCCACCAATAATGGTTCCGGAGGGTACGGTACATCTTTGTACCTCCCGGATGCATAGCATAGGCCGAACTGTGGGCCTCCTCAAGTATCTCGACCCGTAACTCTGCCACTGCAGGTACGCACAAACGGCCCAATTTCACCAGTGCTCCATCGTCCCGGATGGTAAAATCCTGTCTCCCATCCGCATCGACCTCAATTCTGTAAATACAGAGTATCGGATCCTGCAGTTGTGCTTCAATGATCCGATCAATCAGTACTGGTCGCACATGGAAGCTGGCCAACAAAGCTCCATGCGCATCCGTACCCAAAATAACTCCCGTCTTCCGGAGTTCCACTAACAAGGGAAGATACACCATCCCTAGGTGTGCAATAGTTCCCGCTGATTTCCTGCTGAGTGCATCCGCCACCACATTGGCCTTACCCGGATGGTACTCGATCGTACAGTCATAGTCCTTCAGTAGCTCCAACCATCTCCGTTGTCTCATGTTGAGCTCCTTCTAAGTGAATAAGTATTTAAGACTCTGGTGGTCGGTGTATATTCGACACGTTGCGCCGAACAGATAATGTCTCCAGATCTTGAGAGCATGAACCACCGCCGCCAACTCCAAATCATGGGTAGGGTAGTTCAACTCATGAGTCTTCAGCTGCCGGGATGCATAGGCGATAACCTTGCCAGTTTGCATCAACACGCAGCCCAACCCTTGCAGTGAAGCATCACTGAAAACTACAAACTCTCCACTGTCGTCCGGCAATGCAAGGACAGGTGCAGTGGTCAATCGATCCTTCAACTCTTGAAAGCTCCGATCGCACTGCTCGTCCCAGATAAACTTTACTCCTTTCCGAGTCAGACGAGTCAATGGTGCAGCAATTTTGGAGAAACCCTCCACGAATCTCCGATAGTAGCCTGCTAATCCGACGAAACTCCGCACCTCGGTCACCGTTGTCGGTCTAGCCCAGTTGGTCACCGCTTCTGTTTTCTGGGGATCCACGCAAATCCCATCCGTCGATATCACGTGTCCCAGAAAACCAATACTGCTCAGCCAAAACTGACACTTGCTCAGCTTGGCATACAATTGTTCTTGTCTCAGTCTCTCCAAGACCAACCGTAGATGTTCTTCATGTGCACGGGCACTCCTCGAGTATACCAAAATATCATCGATGAACACAATCACGAACTTATCCAGGTAGGGTCGGAAGACCCGGTTCATCAGATCCATGAATGCTGCTGGAGCATTCGTCAAACCAAATGGCATAACAAGGAACTCGTAGTGCCCGTAGCGGGTTTGAAAAGCAGTTTTCGGAATATCCTCCTCCGAAATCCTCAGTTGGTGATACCCAGACCGCAAATCAATTTTCGAGAAGCACTGAGCTCCCCGCAACTGGTCGAAAAGGTCATCGATCCTGGGTAGAGGATACTGGTTCCTCAATGTCACCTTGTTGAGTTGTCGATAATCAATACATAAACGGAGACTTCCTTCCTTCTTCTTCACGAACAACACCGGTGCTCCCCACGGTGAAGTGCTCGGTCGGACATATCCCAAATCTACCAACTCCTGTAATTGAGTCTTGAGTTCTCGTAACTCGGCCGGCGCCATCCGGTATGGTGCCTGGGATATAGGTCGGGTACCCGGGAGTAGTTCAATAGTAAACTCAATCTCCCGCGATGGTGGCAATCCAGGTAAGTCTTCCGGGAATACATCCGGAAACTCACAGACCACCGGTATTTCGTCGATAACCGGAGTATCGACCCGTTCCGACACGACATGCGCCAGATAACCCTGGCATCCCTTCCGTAGAAGTTTGGTAGCAGTAAGTGACGAAATCACTTCAGGAGGCGAACCATCACGTTCCCCCTGAAAGATAACTTCCGGCAAACCCGGGCTCCGCAAAATTACTAGCTTGCTACAGCAGTCGATGAGCGATCCGTGCTCCGACAGCCAATCCATCCCTAGGATTATATCGAAGTCGTGGATATCCAGAATAATTAAGTCTGCTGGTAAATCCACATCCTCAATTCTTACCGGGCACCTCCGAATCACCTGATTCACAAGGTACACGGTACCCATCGGGGTGCCAACACCCTTTTCGCAATCTAAGGCTGATACCACACAATCAAGCAAACCAGCACAACTCTTCGAAATAAAAGAATGTGTAGCCCCCGCATCCATTAATACACGTACAAGAAAATTAAAGATATGTAGTGTACCTGTGACCACGCCTGGAGCAGTCCTCGCCTGCTGCTGGGTCATTGCAAACACTTGGGCCCTCGGCCCTCCGTTCCGTCCGCGCCCGCGAGCGCCACGTCCAGCACCACGGTCACCTCCCTGACCGCGACCTCCGTTAGTGTGGGACGCCGTGCTCTGCACCACACTCGAGCCCCCAGCGTCGTTGTTTTTGGACAACTGCGGACAATCGCAGGCATAGTGGCCTTCCTCTCCGCAAGCAAAACAAGTTACTGGCCTTGGCCTGCCCGAATGCCCACCAGATGCACCACTCCAAGATGAGTGCTGCCCAGAATTGTGTCCAGATCCTCTGCCCTGAGAGCCTCCACGTCGACCCGACCAGCCACGACCCTTGAAGGATGAGGGTGCTCCTCTATAGCTCCCTCCCCTGTTGTTCTTCCGGCCCGATGGCCCATGGTGTGGGCGATCCTGACGTCGCCCTTCCCCCGAAGGTTGTCGTGATTGGTGTGCCGCCAGACTGGCCTCGACACGCACCGCTGCGTCGACCATATCCCTCAAAGAAGCATGAGTGGTAGCAGTCACACTGGCCCGGATCTCCCCTCGGAGTCCAAGCTCAAACCGCTGGCATTTGTCCTCCTCCGTGCTTACGAATGAGGCAGCGAACCGGGAAAGTCTCCCGAATGTTTGCTCGTAGTCTGAAACAGACATGTCACCCTGCTCCAGCCGCAGGAATTCCGCCTCCCGCGCCGCGCGAAAGGATCGCGGGTAGTACTGATCCAGAAACCTGGAACGGAAAGCTTCCCAGGTAGTGGTATGGACAGACCACCCGGACATTTCGAGTCCATGCCACCACTGGTAGGCTCCTCCCTCCAGTAAGAAGGCCGCCAGAGTCACTCGTTCGCCCGGAGGGCAGTGCATCACCGAGAAGATCCTCTCCCACTTGGTGATCCAGTCGTGAGCATCCTCGGGGTTTGATCCCCCGCAGAAAGGAGTGGCTCCCAAACGTTGAGCCCTTTCGATGCTCGCGCATTCCATCTCTCTTTCTAGATCCTCGTCCGTTCGAGTATGCGGAATTCTCCTAGGAGGCATAACCAACTGTCAAGAGGCATAGATCAGAAAACAATATTCTTAAAAGTCGAAAAGTAACTAGTACTAATCGCTAGTCTAGCATGCAGACCAATACCCTAGTACTGACCACAACCTAGTGCTCTGATACCAAGCTGACAGGACCCGCCCCGATCCCACAGGGACCACAAGGGGACGTGCCCTGCTCCCGTCTGACACCCAATAATTCATACCAATTTTAACCTCAAAAATATTTAAATGCATAAATAACAGAATTAAAGTCATACATCAAATCCGAATTAAACGAATGTCAGACAAGGGATGAAATTCAAAATTACACAATTACGAGCACGACTCTAAAGTAAACCTGCGGGTACACCGCCCAACAGGGGATCAGGTACGCAGTAGTGGATCTATGCCTCAGCCTCAAGTTCCTCCTCTACCTCAGTTTCCCGACCTGGAGGGGTTATCAAAAACATTAAGGGTGAGTGGACCGAAACACAAGTTTATGAAATCGTTTGATAAGTAAAACATATAATTTACCCCTCCGTTTTCCAAACATGCGTGCAACATAATTCCAAAATCATAAACCATATAATATGAACCATAAGGCATATAATAAAACCATAACCATAATTTTAGTTGCTGCACTATACACTCCAATCCCGACATCCCTGATGTCTGACGTCCCTGACGTCCAATAAGGTCACAATCACAAGGCTACGCGTGCCACTCGGGTCTCAATTCCGAGTTCAATCCCCGAACCCCGTTCGGGTACAGCATCCCCGATGCTTAGCGTCATAGACGCTGGACGTACTAGACGTCTGTGACCTCTCCGGGGTACCTCATCCGGAGGAGACAATATAATATGGAAGGATCTATACAGTGCAGTAACAAATACATTTTATTGATATCCACATGCAAACATATATATACATAGGTAGAATCCGAACCAATCATTCAGTTTCATCGGACGGGTCTCAAGCCCAAATACCGTGAAACGTGCCATAACCATATTTTCCATATCATCAAAACCATCATTGTTTTAGCATGTGAATAAGTATAATAAAACCAGAAAACATTTATGCACACAAGGTTTTAAGAAAATGGCCCACTCACAGTACAATCCTGCTAGAAACCGAACGTATACCCTCGTCCTGGTACAAATGTACAATTCCTGTCAAGTCCAAGTATTCGTAAAGGTCAAATTAAACCCCCAACATTCAACCATGAAAGCCTAGGTCGAAACCGACCCGGGAAAGCCGCCCGAACGCGCTTCCCAAGGCAATAAACCTTATTTTGACCAACTTAATGATCTCCGATCGACCCGAAACCACCGCCATTGGATCCGGATCGTCGAAACCTAAAGAATGGTGGTGGTCCCACCAGAAACACTGTTCACACGCGCCCCCACGCGCCGGTCAACGCGGCGGTCAACGGTGGAACAGTCCTGCTGACGTCATCGCTGACGTCACTGCTGACGTCAGCATGACGTCATGCTGACGTCATCTGACAGCTGTCAGGTCTGACATGTCAGACTCTGACAGGTGCCACGTGTCAACATCCTATTGGTCCACCCTGCTGATCTGTCAGACCACGTGTCAGATCTGACATGTGCCACGTGTCAGCACGGCACTGGTCCACGTCACTGACATGTCAGTGACGCGTGGCAGTCCCTGACTGGTCCACGTCACTGACATGTCAGTGCTGACTGTGCACTGACATGTGACACGTGTCGGCTCACGGTTGGTCCACGTCATCTGACAGACTGACAGGGTGCCACGTCAGCACCACTGTCCTCAGACGGGTTGACCCGTTTTCCTGCAACTCGGGTCGATCAGACCCGCGATCATGACCCGGTTGCCATTCCTTCATTTCTGAATCATTTTCATTCCTTCCAATTCCTAATTACTCGTCTGAGTCCCTAGATTAGTTATATGAAATCAAATTTGAGAGAAACGGATTGAATCGAGGGCCTACCTCGAAGAACAGCTCTGGCCTCCCGTCGCCGTTCAGCCACCGCCCTGAGCTCCACCGGCCACGAGTTCGATTTCAGAAGGTCCTGGGAGTTCCTAGGGTTGATTAGGAATCATAATGGACTAAATTGAACGTGGGAAAAGGATTTATCAAAAACCTGTTTTTGAAACTTTTCGGGTTTCCCCTGGTTCCTTCCTTGCCGCCGTCCTCCGCCGTGGTCACTGCCGCCGTTCAGTCACACCAGGAAGTCCCCCACTATGCAGACACAGTGAGTGGAAGGTTGGCTGGGAGGTTTGATCGAAATGGGCAGAATGTGCACTGCGGGTATGAATTATAAAGAAATGGAGGGAAGGAAATGGACGGCTCAGATTGAATCTCCAGATTAGATCAAGGGCTGAGATCTGATCTGGGGTTTCCAATCCAAAGGCTGAAATTTAAAGCTAGTTCAAATGTTTAATTAATCCAATAGTGGATCTGATCCAATCTAGCCAATGGGTGAGTGACACTTGTCACTCACCAGATGTCCTCCAATCAGATTTCCTGAATTTAATATTCGACACGAAAACCGAGACACGAACTTCCCGAATTCACGTTTCTGACCATAACTTCCTCGTACGAAGTCCGATTTCGGCGTGCCGCCTGTCTACGGACTCAGGACGTCGAGGCCTACCCAACGGTCCTTGAGTCAACTGAAAATTAGTTGTCAAAAGAAAAGTCAACATTTTCCCCCGGAAGTCCAAATTACGGTAATGCCCCTGAACTTCCGATAGTCGTAACTTTCACCCTGATCGTCCGAATCGAACGTGCCACCTGTCTATGAACTCGTGACGTCCCGAACTACGTCACGGTCATAGGTCAAAGTCCATTTAGTTCATAAATCAAAAAGTCAACCTTGACCATACCAATCACAAGGGTAAAATCGTCAAATCACACATTAAATTACAAAATGAGAATCCTCGAATTTCCGGGGTGTTACATTGAACCTCAGCTGAAAGTCCATGAACTAGTCAGCCGGGATGAGGGTAACCTTTATGACATTGAGTGGTCGGAAAGAAGGTTTGTGCATGGAAATGAAGTCAACCATTGTGGCATTACTGCTAGAGCGATCAGAAAATGGTTAGGCAGTTACATAAATGCCTCGAAGGGGTGAGAAGAGAGACTGCATCTTAATTTCTTAGGTCAAAAGAAATAGTTTTTGTCACAAGGGCCAGCATTTTTAAACCATGAAACCTTGGCTAAAGGTGTTCATAAGTTCAAAAATTAATGAAGATCAATTTGTTAAGTTTGATTGGTTGATTGTCTGTCCTTTGAGAAACTGGGTTGTTCTCTATTTCTAGGCGGTGAAGGAATTCTCAACTTGTTGAAATAGGGTCCCGCATGGGTCCCATCTTCCCATTTTTTATGTTGGAATACTCTCACTTACTTCTGCTTTCTTCATGCTCTGTCAGCACCGCTCATGCCTTCTTCCTCTCCACGCTCAAAGTCGCTTGGGTTTGGGCCAGAAGTCGTCTTGAGCCTTTAATTTTCTGTGAGCTGCGTCTTGGGCCCAGATGGGATTTTTCGGGTGTAAACAGTTTGTATGAACTCTACCATTTGATATAACAGATTGGAGTAGTTTTTTTTCACTTTTATCTATTTGATATTATAGAATGGATTTTTTTTTTCAAAATAATTTTGATATTGTGAGTGTTCACATACATCAACTAACTAGTTACTATCAAAAATCAAAATTGAAAAAGGATAAAAGTTCATTTTTTCCTCTTATCCGTAATATCAATTGTTAAAGTTCATATCAACCTTTTAATTCCAAAATCCAGACTCTAAATATTGAAGAAAAAAATGAACTTCGAAACCCTAATATTATATTGTATGAGTTCACATCAATCTTATATTGTTAAAGTTCATATAAATATTTTAATTCCAAAATCCAATCTCGAAATATTGAAGAAAAAAAATGAACTTCAAAACTCGAATCTTATATCGTATAAGAGTCATAATTCTACCTCCAGTTTGTAATATCAGGCGCTAGAGTTCATCAAAATCTTATAGTTCAATTGTCTAAATTCAAAATTTAAAAATAAATAAATAATGAACTCTTAAACTCCAATATCATATTATCAGAGTTCACATTAATCTTGCTATAAAAAATGCAAACTCAAAACAATAAAAGTCAAAATTCTTTCTCCAATTCGTAATATTAATCGCTAAAGATCATATAAACAGTATAATTCCAAATTCAAAACCCAAATTTTGAAGAGGAAAAAAAAATTGAATTTCGAAACTCAATCTTATTTTGTAAGAGTTCACATTAACTTTACTGTAAAACCCAAAATAAAAAAGATAAAAGTCAAAATTCTTTCTCCAATCTATAATATCAATCACTAGAAGTCAAACTTGTAATTCCAAAATCAAAACTCATAATTTGGAAGAAAAAAAAAATCAAATTTCAAAATCCAAATATTATATTGTGAGAATTCACATTAACTTTATTATAGAAAACTCAAACTCAAAATAGATAAAAACCAATTTTTTTTTTATAATCCATAATATCAATCGCTAAATATCACATAAACCTCATAATTATAAATCAAAACTTGAAATTTAGATAAAAAATATTGAACTCCAAAACCCAAATATTTACATCAAACTTACTATATAAAACCCAAATCCAGAATTGTAATTCCAAAATCCACATCAACCTTCTTTATCCAATCCATAATATCAACGTTATCACGAAACCAACCGTATCAGTTAATCACTTGGAATTGAATCCATATTCATGGTCATGATCTTCCTTCTCTTGTTGGCACGATGCTTCTCTGCTATCCTCGTGTCACTGTACACTTGTACAAACTTTTGAATGCCTAATTCTTTCCTATACACTCAAATTTCTTGACCTAATTGCTTCATATTTTCCGGTAGGCAATACTGTAAAGGAAATACAAAGCAGTAACTTGTCATCAGTGCCGTATTGAATTGAATCATGTAACTTATCAAATTCAATGTATTTTGATAACTTATTTGATTCAATACAACCCACGAAACGTGTCCACTATGTATAATCCGGGTCAACGAATAAGGCATTTTGCTGATCTTTATAAATTTTGCCACAGATTATTAAAGGTCTTTAAGAATACATACATCCAGTTGATTACTTTTTCAAAAAGAACATTCCATCTCTTAGCTCTAACTTCTCTTCTGAAACCAGACCCGATAAAAAGCTTTGCAGCTGCTGGAGAGTTTTGTCATAAGCAGGATCTGCTATGCAGAACATCTACAGAAATGTGTTGATAAAATCCATTAAAGACTGTAACGAGGCAAATTGCAAACACTAAACGATTATGGGGCGACTTGAAAGCATCCTTTACCTTGAGAGTATTATGAATTCGATCCAATGCCATGCTTCCAAAGTTTGTGAGCATCCCCAAGATAAATTTCTGCAACAAAACCAGATACGCTTTAAAAATCTGGGTACACGATGGAATCCAAGGTATGGAAATGTATTTGTAGATCCTTCCTTATACATGGTCAAGATTGGTCAATCTTGCTGTTATGACACATACCTCATACACGGTCATTTCCTTGCACAGTTGATCTTCTACAGAGGCTACGGAGCTCTCTACTTCCTCGTCACCAACTGTAAGGTCCTCAATGCTCTCATTGTTACCGCCATTTTTACCAGTGTCAACCATGCCTTCCATTAGCGTAAACACGTGGTCTTCAGAGCCCACCCCAGGTGATTCTGCTAGAATTCCCTTCAAATAGGGAAGAAAGATGTAAAGGTGTGAGCTTTCCACTTGAGTCCTGACTATCAAAGCTCAAACTTTCAATAAATAACAATTATGAACCCATTTGAAACAGAGTTAGCTGGATATTTCTGATGCTACCTTGCTGATCCAGAAAACAATCCGGCGATTGAGTATGTCTATTGGAACTCCAATTGCAGCTGCAAGATCCTTTGAGGTCCAGCTGAAATAGAAGATACAAATATAGCAAGACAATAGGCAACCATATAAAAGGTATTATAACATTTCTGATGCTACCTCGCCTGATCTTGAAATCGCATTATAATTGCTGCATGTACAGGAGCAACCACAAATTGTACTGCTTTATCTTCAAATTGCAACTCCAACTAAAACAGCCAGCACAGTTATTGTTAAATATAAATGCCGCAATTCAGGGAATAAAGAAATGCTAAGGAGGTCAACATTCTCCTAATAATGGGGCATGAATTACATTATTAAGCACCTTACCTTGACAGTACCAAGGCTTTTCTTCCATAATAGTTTACGAGGGGTCTTGATTTCAGTGAACCTCTTTGCGTAATCAGATAGTAGTTGGTCAACAGGCCCAGGTATACTAAGGGACTCATCCTGAAATTTCTTTCAGAGGTTAATTAATGATTCCTGGAATGTTTTTACAACAGAAAATTGCACTTCAAATGAGAAAACAAATGCTAATGAGATGCATACCGTATACAGTAGAAAAGAAGACCAAAAACATCAGTTTATAGCAATGGTGCTTCCTTTACAATTGAGAATGAGAAAACCTAAGTTGTCTAGCTATTCATGCGAGATTGTGTCAGCAACTGACTAATAATTTTGGTTAAAGAAACAGTGGGTGAGTGCTAATTTAAGTGATTCAATAGAATAGCTGGGGAAACTTAAAATGCTTGCAAGAAATCTTAACTCATAGGGCATTGAAGAGCATTAAACCATTAAAGCTGCTCCCAAAAGCACAATAAATAACAAAAGTACAAGGCGTGACGTCTAAAAATAATCATGTTCATAAGCATGGTAACTCTGATTGCAAAGAAATGTGTTGAGTAACCTAGAGAGTCCAATTGTTCATAAGCGTATCATGTTCATAAGCGTATCATGTTCAAATTATGAGACTGTAAATCCCTAATCCATCATCTTTTCCAACGAACAAAAATATCAAAATAAATTATATTAGTCCACACAACAATTTATTACCTGGATTTGAGGCCAGAAATTGGAAGAGATGATTGTAGAACTAATAACATCCATGGAAACCCCATCATCTCCCAGGTCAGCAGCTAAGATGACAACCCCAAGTTAGTGGAATCAAATAAAAAAGTAGTCTGCTGGTAATGCTGAATAGCCCCAAAACATCAACATAGGGAAAAAGTTAAATTTGAAGGCTACCTGATTGAGATGGCTGAGTTATGGTTGCTTTGATATTGCTGTTGGTCCTCTTAGAGTCAATTAGATCATTCAGCATTATTTCACATTTCTGCATGCTGCCCTCTCCAAAATGTATCTGAAGAATGATTACACATTATATTAGACAGTTTAAGGCTACACCAAGCTAAAATAAAAAAAAATAAAAAAAAAATCTACTTGCCTTGAGGAGTTCAAGAGTACGTATCTCTGTATCTATGTCATAATCAGATTTGTTGAGAAGTTTTTCAGCTAGCATAACACGATATTCATTGACCAGTTGATCTTTTGAACCAATTACGCTAACAATCATCCCAAGTATGTCAACCTTCCTTCGGTTCCTGCTACCCTTCAAGGGGTCAGCTTCTACAGGGTCAGGCTCCCACCTGAAACGATAACAGAAATCATGAAAATACATCACCTAAGTCAGCAAACAAATATAGCAACTGATTGGATTCAAAAGCAACCAAATTAGAATTTCATCCAGTCTTGCTTATGCGCATACCGCAAAGCATTTATCCATGCTTGCTTGTCACCAGTGTGGAAATCATCATCATGACCGCAGTTCTCTTGATTTTCTTCATCTCTGTTTAATTCTTCAAGAAGGCTATCCCCAGTGTTTCCAGATACATTAGGATTCCCACCGGTCCCATCTGTAAGCATGGTCACAATGCACTTTATGGTGTCTTTCCGTCCCCTCAAATAGTCTCTTATAGGTTCACCAACTGCTTCAAGGAAAACACCGGCTGGATCTATTATCCGGAGTGCTTTAATTGTTGAAACATATTGATGCAAAATGTCATTGGTTGAGGCACCTGCAGTAAGTAAGCGATATCGTAGTGCAGAGATAAATGACTCGACCAGCTTAGAATGCTGTCCAGTGTATTCAAGACACTGTTTCAAATCTTCAATAGCAGGAGAGCTGCAAAATCCCCAAGGATAAAAAATCAGCAAGGAAAGCGACAGTATGAAAATCAAGGTTTTTTGAGTGATTATGTCAAACACTTCACCCATTTCAAAGATTGCTGGAACCCCATTTCAAAATCCCGTAGTGCTAGTGTGCTCTCCTGAATCCCCCCTCCTTAACTCAATTGCATATCATAGTGGATTTCACAATTAAATATCATACCTATCCGGATAATCCACAATAATCTCAAATAACTTGGCTATTCTCAAATCTTGCAATGTTTCATAAGCAAAATATTCCAGTCGCAGCTGCCATCTAACAAGTCCTTCAGATGGAGTGTCAATTCCAGGATAAAAAGTAGAAGGGCATGAAGCCAAAGGTGACTTGAGACCAGATGAAGCACTGTCATAACTAACAGAGTCACCAAGATAAGAAAGAAGGGCGTGCAAGAACTGAAGAGGCACAGCCTGCAGCATACAATTCAGATATGAACAGATTTTTGGCCTTTGAAAACATAAAGCCTTAATGGATAATATAACCATTAGTATGTGAACATATTTATGCATTCACAATCCTACTCAAACATGGAAAGGAAATACAAGCACACAAAAACAAGCTACCTGTATCCAACCCTTAATGGGCTCCAAAACAGAAATCCGATAATCATCACCAGCAAGATCATGAACTTTGGCCTGCCATTCACACATGATAAATTAGAAGTGAGCAAGAAAAATGAAATAAAAAGTAAAAGGTGGGATAGATAACACATAAGGGACTATTATAAAGCACAAGTGATAATCACCTTTAGATACAAAAAAATTGCAGAAGCATAGGCATCTTCAGCCATAGATGTAAACCCAAGGCTTCTAAGATCACGGATAACCTTCCCTATGTTGTTCACCAACTTATTGTTGTCCAAGAACCTGCCTTGGTGATAACATTCATCAATCTCCATATCATCCTTATCATCATCATCACCATCCTTATCATCATGAGGTACATCTCCACCCATTATAGTACTCAATTCCTCCAATCTTCCCTTAAAATACCAGTGGAGTATATCTAAGAATTAAGATCATGTAGGCATAACAAAGACACAGTAATTACAAATTAAGCTGGGAAAATGAAAATGCAGAACAAAGCAAGCATGTAAATTGAAAGTCAAGATTTTTTTTTTCTTAATGTACCCGGAAAATGGCGAGGAAGAGTGGCCATAAGAACCGAAGATACTGATAATTGGAACTTAGCAAAGAGCTCTAATTTGTAATCATCAGAATCATGGCTTCCACTGTTGTAAGACTGCAAAGCATGAACCAGAATCAGCAAGCATTTTTCTTGGTACTGCTTCTCCATTGATACTTCTTCCAAAGCGTTATAGAACGCCTCCTCCCCAATCGAAATGTCGTCGTATGCCTCGAAATGCCGCCAAAATTTCAAGGCGCCATTTTTCTCGAAGGTCCGCTCCAGCGCCCCAAGGAAGTGGTCTCGGACTAAAGACTCGAGCCCGTGCTTGCAGAGGCCGTGCACGTGAGATATGAGTTGCGGACCGACCGAGAGGTCTCCGGCGCCGCTCAGAAGGGTGTCGGTTGCGGCGCAGAAGCCATTGTAGCTTTCGAGGATTTCGTGGATTGCGTTGTTGTTGAGTTTATCTAGAATCCCTATATTGCAAACTGATGAAATCGAGCCTGCCCTTGACATTCCCTTGGAAGCTCGAAACTCCAAAACCCTCCACTTGAACGCAGCACAGTTCAAACTCCAAATTCTAGTATTCTACCGAGACAGCATAGAACGCAATGTCTAGATTATAAGACTTGATGTCGATTCCTGGCGATTAGATTATACTTCAACTAAACATCCACATCAAACTAGTTAGATTAACTAGATTTTTAGTCAAATTTAACTTGAGAGTACTCAATATTATTAATAGTTAATTTGGTTTTTTTTTTTATCAAAAGGATAATTTCATTAATATAATGGGGAGTTGCAGGCTTTGGGTCCACTACATGCGGTGACCGGGATCTCATTAAAAGTCTCATCATAAAACTTAGTTAGTTCGGGAAAAATTCGATGAGCGAAAAAGAGTACCCCAAAACATAAAAACAAAAACAATGAAAAATTAATCCTCTCACCTCTCAAGCAGGGGTGTAAACCACGGTGGGAACATAGGTCTCTAGCCCCATTCTCTCTTAAGTTCACATGCCCTCCTGAGCTAAACCATGAGCAACTGAATTCGCCACTCGGGGTACTGCAACTAATCGATCAGAGGGGATCCCAAGGGCCTCTAGCAAATCTGCAACCTCGCTAGCCGCTAAACTAATAGGTGTCCACAGATGGTATGTCGCTCTAATAGTGCTAACAATCTCTATACAATTAGTCTTCACAAACACATCTCGAATCCCCAGCTACTGGATTTGAAGCAGCCCACGATGGATGACCTCAATTTCAGTGGACACAATAGAACCACCCAGGCATCTCGATCCTAAAAATCCTGCCAAGACATTACCATCTGAGTCTCGCACCACCCCCAACTCCTCAGCACAGGGACTCCAGACTAACCACTACATCACAATTAAGTTTAACTGTTTGAGCCTGACGTTTGGTCCACCTAGCCTCCCATACTCATGGGGCTCCAACAGAAATCCATGGTAAGCTAGAGCACTCTGAATGCACAACAATAACTATCTCGTAAACCGCTTCCGAGCTCACTACTTGCAAATCATGCACCAATTTGTTCCTCCAATTCCAAACATGCCAACAGATAAAAACAAATTACTCCAATTGAGTAGCGGATAAGTGGGAAATAGCATAACCAAACAAATCAATAAAACCACCCGAGGTGGGAAAACCAGTCAACGGGAATGGGAGGAGTCTCCATACCCCTTTACTGCGTTTACAACCCCAAACTGGTGGAAGCCATCTTCCAGCTGCTCCCACATCGGCAACAGAGAACTAAAATAGCCACCTTGCGGGTGACCACATTATAAGTCATAAGCAAGATCTCAGAACAGGCTCGCCAAGCAAACAGTTTAATTTTGTTCAGAACTCTCATCTTCCAAAGATGTTTCCAAAGACCCGCACTCTAAACTTCATTAGAGCACTCAACGTCCTCTTTTCTATCAACCCAAAGAGAATATGCAATGTGGTAGCCAGATTTGACCGTATACTTCCCCGTCTTTGAGTAATACCAATAGGGACCGTTAAGGAGATAAGCGTGTATAGGAGATGCTACAAATGTCCCGGATATCTTCCCCACAAAAAACTTCCTCTAACAGATCATGGTTCTACCCCCCCTCCCTCAAGAAGAAGCAGGGAGGACATCGGGGCATCACTAGGAAGTCCCTGATTCAGTATAGGCTGAAAAGTTCTAGGACGTGGTATCCACTTATCACGAAAAACACTCACTGACTCTCGTACCCATTCTACATAACAAACCTTGCTTGATAACATCCTGGCTCTATATAATATACTATCACACAAAAGAAGGGGTCGACCCCGCCTTAACCTCCATAAAATCCCTATCAAGATAGTACGGGGCTTTCATCATCTGAGCTAAAAGGGAACCCGGTTGTTCCAATAACTTCCAGGCCTGTTTGGCCACCATAGACTGATTAAAAAACTCGAAATTCTTAAAACCCAAACCCCTCTTCGTTTTTGGGTTGCACAACTTGTCCCATTGCAACCAATAAATGCTCCTCTTCCCAGATTTACGCCACCAGAACCTAGAAATTTCAACTGAGAGCTCATGACAAAGAGACCTTGGGAGCTGAAATACACTCATCATATAGGTGGGAAGTGCCTGTGCTACCGCTTTAATCAAAACTTCCTTCCCAGCCGTAGATAACAGCTTGGCATTCTAGGTAGCCAATCTACTACATAGGGCATCCCGAACCCTGCCAAACATCTTCCGTTTATGGTGTCCCATGATCGTAGGAAGCCCAAGATATTTTTTGTGAAAATTCACAATCCGAACACCCAATAGATTAGAGATTAAACGTTTCAAAATCAGATTTGTACTTGGACTAAAACATGCAACAGACTTCTAAAATAATTCGTTGACAAAAAATCGAGTCATACTCATGGAATACCTCCTGAAGTTTTTGAACTTCCCCCAACCACACATTATAGAACAACAAACTATCATCATTAAAGCACATATGAGAGATGGATGGGGGCCCTAGGGTCACAGTTACTCCATGAATTCGCCTCTCTCCACGTGCTTTAGAGAGGAGTACCAAGAGACCCTGAGCACAAATAAAAAATAGATAAGGGGAAAAGTGGTCTCCTTGCCTTAGCCCCCTAGTTGGCATTATACATCCAACAACCTGTCCCAAACCTGTACTGCATAACTAACTATGGACACACAATCCATAATCAGATTGATTAAATGTGCTTTAAACCCAAGCCTTTGAAGCATACCCTCTAAAAAAGTTCATTCAACCTAGTCATACGTCTTAGACATAGCAAGTTTCATAACCATCTTTTTCAAGTTACTACTACCCCGCCGTCAGATTGCATGGATAGACTCAAAGGCAGCCAAAATATTATCAGTAATTAAACAAGAAGGGACAAAAGCACTCTGATAGTCTGAAATTACCTTAGGCAACACTTGTTTCAATGTGTTCACAAGAGCTTTGGAGATACTTATATAGATAACACGACACAAAGCAATGGGTCGAAATTTTGGTGCCTTAGTGGGGAGTTCCACCTTTGGGATGAGAGTGATTAGAGTATAGTTGATTGACCGAACACTTGCACCATTATTAAGCACCTCTAGACAAAAAGTAGTAACATCTAGTCCCACAACGTCCTAGTACTTCTGATAGAATAGGGCTGGCATGCCGTCATGACAGGACCCATCTCGATCCCCTAGGGACCACTTGGGGATGCGCCTTGCTCCTGTCTAACACAACCCCAGAAAATGACCAATGTACCCATGCCAAGTTAAATAATGCACAATAAACGTTTTTAAACAGTAAATACATCCGAGAATGGGTCCAACAGTGCCAGACAAGGGATAGAGAGCACTACAAAATTTCGAGCACGAATAACATTTTTTACAAAATGGTGCTCGACCTACCCAACTAGGGTATCAGGTACGCAGCAGTAATGTGACTATGTCTCCGCCTCGGGACTTGCCTCTACCTCTGGGTCACGTCCTGGAGAGGTCAAGAAAAGAATGAAAGTGTGAATGGGCCGAAAATATAGGATATTTCAAAACCGTTCATAATACATAGTAAAAATACTGTTTTACCCCTCCGTTTTCAAAGCATGCATGCATTTGAGTCAAAACATATATATGTAATAAAATTGAAACATATCACACATCATCAATCATATATCATATCATCACACACAATAATATAATAGTAATGCATCCACCATAATCATATTGCACCGTATATCTCAACCCTAACATCCCCGATGTCGGACATCCTAGACGTCTAATAAGGTCACGGTCCTAAGGCTACGCGTGCCGCCCGAGGTCTCAATCCCGAGTCCTATCCCCGAACCCAGTCCGGGTATGATATCCCAGATGCCTGACGTCCCAGACATCTAATCATAGCAATCCTGCTCCTGAGCCACCCTACGGTCCGGTCGCTCCGTAGCATGATTCCTAGCAGGAAATGCGCCGTGACCGCTCCAAGGTACCAATAACTGGAGAAGACAGTAATCCATATGGTCAATATATCTGGTGCAATAGTATGAACCTGTGATATCTCGGTATGATTCCACAACTCTCATAATAACCAGATGGTTCACATGCCCACATAGCATAATATGTAGGTACATAGCCCATAAATAAGACTCAACAAACTCATACACACAATCATACAATAGTATAATGAAAACAGTTATGCATGCATTCAGTTAGAAACTAAAAGACTCACTCACAGTACTGTCCTACTGCTTAATCAACGTCTAAAACTTGTCCTGATGTTATATCACAGTCTCTGACCTATCCAAACACATCCAAAGATCACTAATGGTCTCTACAAACCCAAATCTAAAACCTAGGAATAGTTTCAACCAGGAAACGCGTCCCAAACACGCTTCCCGAGACTAGAAACTCCATTTTGACCCACCAAATGATCTCTGATCGACCAGAAACCACCACCATTGGATCTGGATCGTCGAAACCATTAAAATGGCATTAGTCCCACCTCCAAAAACGTACCCATGCACCCCCACACGTAGTCAAAACTGCAGTCAACGTTGACCAAAAAGTCAACGCTGACGTCAAGTCAACGCTGACGTCAGGTCAACGATCAAAGTCAATGCTGACGTCAACCGCTGACGTTATCGGACAGTGTCAGACTGACAGGTACCACGTGTCAGCTGCAGCTTGGTCCACGTCACTAACATGTCAATGCTAACTGTGCATTAACATGTGACACGTGTCGTGTCCTCATTGGGCCATGTCATCTGACACCTGTTAGGGTGATGACATCAGCTGATGACATCATTGTCCCTGTCCTCTCGACGAGTCTGCTATTAGGGTCGTACAGACCCGCGACCCAACCGGGTTCCAAAACCTATATTTCTCAACCGTTTTCGATACTATTTCTTCCTATATGATCGTCTCATCCTAAACAACATATCTGTATGATCAAAACTTTGAAATCTACCTGAACTTCAATGAACAGTAGCCCGTGAACTTCGTACTAGTTTTCCAGCCAACTCCGGCCACCGTAGATCCTCCAATCAAGCCCAGAGTGATCATCTAGAACCTTAGAACATGATAGGGCCCATTAGATCATTCAACAAAATTAGAAATCAAAGTTCCATTTTTGGACCAAAATGGTGTTTCCGGTCTTCACCTCTCAGTCGTGATCCCCGTCGTGTGCTGCCTTGCCGTCAACTCGTTTGCTCCCTCAGGTGTCCCTTATAACTCCAGTGATGATAAGTGAAGGGGTGATAGAGTAGGGAAGTGGTGGCGTGGTGTTTTGTGTGTTTTGGTTCTTCACGGGTTAAGAGAGTTTGAGAGATAGTGGAAGATGGTGAAGAAAATAGTAGAAAATGAGAGAAAAGGTGATGAGGAAGGAACCCTAAACTGATCCAATGCATAGGGAAACCCACCAATGGGCATCCAAGGGTTCTACTAGGTTGTCCTTATCCAATTAGAACTAGCCAAGTGTAACATTCCCGAGATTCCATAAATAGTGCTATTTTTGCGTTCTTGACCATAACTTTTCCGTTCGGAACTCGATTCCGGCATGCCACCTGCTACGGACTCGTGACGTCCCGATCTACGTCACGGTCATAGGTCAAAGTCCAAAATATAGTCTGAGTCAAAAGTCAACAATTCCTCTCCTCTAAGAGAAAAATTGTCATTTTACATTAAAATTTCAACTTTACCAAACCGTAAAAGTCTGGGGTGTTACACGTCAACCCCCGGTGCCTTGGTTGGGAACATGCTAAAGAAAGCCTCCTAAATTTCCCACTCCTCAAAGGCCGACTCAGCTTCAAATTATCTGAAACCTAAAAAACCGCATTCACAGCTTCTATAATAGACCTCATACCGAACACTCATGTAAAATTGAAAACGTGATTCAAATAAGACACAAAGGCCTCCCTCACTGCGTCATTTGAAGTCTGCCAACACCATTTCTCATCAAACACAACCTAAATGAAATTCTTCCGCCTCTGTTTTTTAGCAAACTGGTGAAGAAACCGTGTGTTCTTATCTCCCTTTTTTGACCAGGAAACCCTCGGCCTTTGTTACGACAAAAGCTCATCTTGAGCCCGAAATCCGTCTAGCTCCGTATACAAACCAGCCAAGAGTCGAAGGTCAAAATCCGAGGAAGGGGTAGGCGGACAAGCATCCAAGCGGGATTGAATACGTTTAATTCTTCAGAGGATGTTGCCCAAAGATGAAGCTCTCCACTTCTGAAGGTGTAACGACCCGACCCAAAATTTCATGATTATTGAGAATTAATAGAGGAATTTCGAGATTAGTTGAGATGAAATGACAATTTTACCCTAAGTGGGAAAAAGTTGACTTTTGACTCAGGAGGTTCTTTGTACTTTAACCGAGGCCCATTGTGTAGATCGCAAGATTGCGATTACGTAGACACGCAGCATGTCTAATTTGGACATTGTAC
>CM064871.1:66603585-66776085 GCA_032719365.1 Prinsepia uniflora
TCTACATCTCTCTATTTGTTTTGAAACACACAAACCCGAAAACACACAACCTTCACCATTGGATTCATTTCCTCCTCCCTTATTTCTACTGTGAGGGTGAGAATGAGGTGGAGGGACTGAGAGAGACGATGGTGGGACGTGAAGCCATGGAGGATGGCTGGAAACCCAAGCACCCATGAAAAAGGTATGAACCCGCGAGCTTGAAAAAGGTGTTTTCGGTTTTAGACGATGGAATCCTGATTTGAGGCATTGTTCTTATTCTCTAAGTCCGTACGAATAACAAGGGCCAAGAAATAGAGAGAATGGGCGCTAGAATGAGCTCTGGTGGAAGCTTGAACACTGGTAGTGAAGACTCGAGCTTGGCTAGGAGATTTCAGGTATGTTTTTGTGATTATGCGGCTATAGACCAGTTCTTGGGTGAATTGCAAGTCTATTAGTGAAAGAATGGTGGATTTTGGTTGAGAAATTGAAAAGATAGGACCGAGTTAGCAATATGGGTCGAACGACTCATTACAGGGTCGCGAGTCGACCCGTGTCCTGTAGAGAACGGTAAACGTTCCCACATTCCTAAGGGGGGAATGGTCTGGGAGGGGAATGGTGGTGTGCCTTAAAGGTGTAGGCACACATTTATCTAGCATGAGGCCTTTTGGGAGCTCAGTGGCTTTGGGTTCAGTTGGGACTCCAAAGTTAAGCGAATTGAGGCTAGTGCAATTCCATGATGGGTGACCCCCTAAGAAGTTACACCGTGAGCTCCTGAAAACAAAACCGTGAGGGTGAGGAGGCCTAAAACTGATAATATCGTGCTAGAGTCAGGTCCTGACAGAGGAGGGTCGGGTCCTGATATAATGGTATCAGAGTCAGACCCCGACCGGGAAGTGTGCCAATGTCAGTACCCGTCCCCATCCCCCCGGGATTAACGAGGGACGCTCCTGATCCCGTCTGACACGAAGTGTCAGACTAGGGAAAATTTGAACCTTTAGCCTGACCAGCTTCTAGAGTACGCCAAGATTCGGAGGAGGTATGTGATGTCTCGGTCTCTGCTACAGTCTGCATCCGTAATCAACCTGAAGGGCATTGAAAACAGAAAAACTGTGAGTGGACGAAAAGTAATAAGTTTAGTAAAACACATTTTATAAATACTTTTACGCCCTTCACTAAAAAGCATGCATGCATAGTAAAACCATTTATCAAACCACATATGTTTCCATAACCAAATCCATACGGGCCCCTGCCCAAAACCATTTACAGAAATCTAGAACATAACAAACATATGTGGGATCTCAGCCCAAATCCATTTATCAATCATAAAACATAATTTCACAAAAACAAGAAATCATGTTTATCCATATATATCATATAACCAACCCTGTCACGGTATCTAGAGCTATGTGCGTGCTACCCGGGGTCTCAAAGCCCAAGTCTCCCCGGGGTCCACCCAAGTCAACGTTCGTAGATCAATGACCCTTCCTGGGGGTTATAAGCCATAGCCTTTCTGAGAGTAAGGAACCCAATGGGGGCGACTCCACTCAGTCAGTGCTCCATGACTACTTCGAGGTCCACCTAGGCCAACGACCCTCCCCGGGGGAGACAATTCATATATAAAGGATGGTATACGAAAAACCTTTTGAAAACATTCTCAAAACCTTTCAAGGGTTCATGCCTAGTCCCCATAAACCGTCATGAACCATAAAACCTTTCAAGGGTTCATGTTGGTCCCCATAAACCGTCATGACCAATAAAAACCTTTCAAGGGTTCATGCCGGTCCTCATAAACCATCATGAGCCATAAAAACCTTTCAAGGGTTCATGCAGGTCCCCATAAATCGTCATGAACCATAAATTCATTTATGGGTCCCTAACCTGAATCACAATCTTAAAGCATAACTGGGCCCTAAGCCCGAATCCACATAGAAACTGGGCCTCCGGCCCGAATCACAAACCAACTGGGCCTCGTGCCCGATTTTGAAAACCAAATGGGCCTCGTGCCGATATCGTAAACCAAATGAGCCTTGTGCCCAATACGTAAGTCAACTGGGCTCCTAGCCCGATTCGTAAACCAATTGGGCCTCCAGCCCGATACGTAAATCAACTGGGCCTCCAGCCCCATGCCTTGTTAAATCAAATGGACTTCAGGTCCCAGAGTTCATAAATCAAATCGGTCTCGTGCCCGATCCATATTTCCAAATCCGAAATCGATTCAAGAACCAATTGGGCCTCTAGCCCGAGAACGTAACTAAATGGACTTCGAGTCCAAAGGTTTCCAAAACAGATGGGTCTCGAACCCGAGTTTACCTTTTCAAATCCAAAACCATTTCATGAAATCATTTCCAAAACTATAAGCACAGAAAATCAGTGAAAAACCGTAAACCTCGATTTTCGTGCAAGCACGTAAATCGTCTCAAAATGCATGAAACCATATAAATCACAATCATCCAAATCATCATCATAGAATCACATCCATAAAACATATAAAACATTTAGGCATGCATCACAATTTAGAAATTAAGGTCCACTCACAGACCGTCCTAAGCTGCTGCCTCGATTTGCGTGTTGTAAGCTTCATCGGGCTAATTGTCATCACCAGAACTCCCAAACCTGTCCAAATCAATCTAGAGGGTTACTAACTACCTTATTAACCTTTCATTGAAGCCCCGTTCTTTTTTAGAATTTTTTAACTATTTTTAAACTCGATCATAAACCTTCGGATGTCCCGAACAATATCGAGACGGTGTCCGATCGATACGAAACCAATCCCAAAATGTTCGTTACATCGAATAGATTAATTCACATGTTGAACACTTCCCCAAAAGGCCCACCACGCGCCCTCACGTGCCGCCCAAAGGGGTTGCTCGTGAAAGCCATGCGCCGCCTAAAGGGGCTGCTCGTGAAAGCCATGCGCCGCCTAAAGGGGCTGCTCGTGAAAGCCATGTGTCGCCCAAAGGGGCTGCGCGTGAAAGCCATGCGCCAAACAGTGTCATCCCTAACCTTGGCAACCCAGCTGGTTAAGACCGGTCCAGTCCAACCGAACCGGCGGTCACGGTTCACGACCATTTCTCCCCCTATTTTGATCATTTTCAACCCATTCTTATTCCTATAGGTTCCTAACAGTAAACCCTATCGATCTAGTCCTTAAAAACATGAAAAACGGTTAAGAAACCACCTTTCCCCGATCGAGAAACCTCACGGTTAACTTGCACCGTCCACCACCACCGTCTCTTGCCACCTCAGCCTCCACCTCTGATCCAAACCAACTCCTTGCAACCTCAGAAATAGTTTCCAAGCAACCAAAATCATTATTAACCATTAAAACAACAAATGCCACTAATAGCTCAAAAACAAACATTTTCGGGAAATTCGGCCTACCGTCGCCGTCGTACACGGCCATGGCCTCCTTTAGGTGCGTCTCAACCTCCAGAACATGTTGGGTCCATCCAGGACGGTCAGCAACCTCCCGAAACCTGTGTTATGCCTTTTGGAATCATTTCGGTCCCTGGCCACCGAAACCGGCTACCGTCCACCTCGCCCACGACGGTTCGACCTATGGCCACCAATCGACTCGCCTCGATCTCCCCTCCAAATTCCCTTCGGGTTTCATGAGCAAAGGATGGAGTGTAACGACCCGTCCTGAATTTCATGATTAGATTAGTGACTAATCACGATTAGTGAGGCTAATCTGTGATTAGTAGAGCGAAATCGGACGAACAATGCGAAATGACCGTTTTGCCCCTGGTGGTGGCAAAACGTTGACTTTTCATTCGGGCGGCCAAATGGACTTTGACCGATGACCGTGACGTAGTTTGTGACGTCACGAGTTCATAGACAGGTGGCACGTTCAATTCTGACGTTCGTAGAAGAAGTTATGACGTTCGGAAGCCCAAGGGCATTTTGGTAATTTGGGTGAATAGGAGGTCAAAGTTGACTTTTTGACCAGGAGGTCCGATGGCCGAGGGCCGAAGACCGTTACGTAGATAAGGACGATACGAATCCGTAGACAGGCGGCACGTCGAATTCGGACGTTCGACGGCGAAGTTACGGTTCACGGAAGTTCCCGGTTACTATTCACGATTGCACGTTTTACGAGACAAAAAGTGCAGTTTTGTCTCTAGTGGGCCCAGATATTTGCTGGAGGCCCAATGGATGAGTGACAAGTGTCACCCATCCAATGGACATCATTTCTCCTTCATGCATCTCACCTGCCTCTCATCGATCATTCTTCATTTTCAAACTATTTTCCCGATCCCATTCCTCTCATCTGTGCGACCCAAACATCCAACCCTCACCCTATGATCATGACAGAGAGACCAGAGGGGGAGAGGAGGACCGGTGAAGCGTGGTGGCCGGCCAGGACGAAGCCACCGTGCGCGGTGGAGACCCAAACCCGAACGGTTACCCGGTTAGGCCCAAATCTCCCATTTTGTCGATTTTTACATTATGGATCGTTTTGGTTGATTAGGGAATGTTTGTTAGATTGTTTAGGGTGTATAGAGATGGTTTTGAACGGGGGTTGACGGCTGTGACGCCTGGGGACGAAATCGGAAAACAGGGCCGTGGGGGGTTAATTTTTAGGGATTGATTTAGGGGGTTTTAGCTTGTTTTGTTAATTGGGTTAGATAGGAAACTTGAAAATAGAAATTTAGAAATTGGAATGGAAGAAATCGGACCGAGAATGAGGGAGTCGGAGGCCTGGACCGGTTACGCCGGTCCAGTTGCAGGGGTCGGACCGGACCGGTCGGTTCGGACCGGTTCGATCGAAGGAAGAAGATGCACTGTAGCGGCGCGTGAAGCCCACGCGCAGCCACTTCAGGCGGCGCGTGAGGGCGCGTGGCCGGGAATCTGGGGAAGGTTTCAACATGTGAAATCATCTATTCGATGTAACGAACATTTTGGGACTGGTTTCGTGTCAATCGGACACCGTCTCGATATGTTTCGGGGCATCGGAAGGTTTAGGTTCGGGATTAAAAATAGTTAAAAATACGGGAAAATTACGGGGCTTTAGTGAGGGGTTATATAAGTAGTTAGTAACCCTCTAAATTAATTTGGACAGGTTTGGAAGTCCCGGTGATGGTGATCGGCTCGGGGAGCCGTATGGCACGCGTATCGAGGCGCGGCTTCGGACGGTCTGTGAGTGGACCTTGTTTTCTAAATTGGTGCATGCATAAATGTTTATTATATGTGTTAAATACTTGTTTGTGATGCCATGAGTGCATTTGGATGTGTGGCTACGTATAGGCACGTATTTCGAGGTTTCGGCCCTATACGGTGCCTATGCGGGTCCGTACATCTTTATTGGTCTGAATGAAATGGTTTTGGATTTCCAAAAGGATAATGAATGTGATTTGATGAGTTTTATTTGGATATTTGTAAATTATATGGTTTCACGTATTTCGAGGCGATTTACGTGCTTGCACGTAAATCGAGGTTTTTCGGTTTTACTCCGATTTTCCATTCTTATGGTCTTGGAAATAATTTAATGAAATGATTTTGGATTTGAAAAGGTAATTCCCGGACTTGAGGTCCATTTGATTTACGGAATCGGGCTGGAGGCCCAATTGGTTTACGATTCGGACCGGGAGTCCAGTTTCTATGTGAATTCGGACCTAGTGCCCAGCTATGTGTTACAAATGGTTTTTACGGGTCATGACGGTTTATGGGAACCTGCATGAACCCCTGAAATGGATTTACGGGTCATGACGGTTTATGGGAACCGGCATGAACCCATGAAAGGATTTTATGGTTCATGACGGCTTATGGGGGCCGGGCATGAATCCTTGAAAGGTTTCAAGAATGGTTTCAAAAGGTTTTTTCATATTCCATCCTTTATATATGATTGTCTCCTCCGGGGAGGGTCGTTGGCCTGGGTGGACCCCGGAGTAGTCACGGAGCACTGACTGAGTGGAGTCGCCCCCCAGTTGGGTTCCTTACTCTCAGGATGGGCATGGTTCGTTACCTCCAGGGAGGGTCATTGATCTACGGACATTGACCTGGGTGGACCCTGGAAAGACTTGGGTTTGAGACCCCGGTTAGCACACGTGTAGCTTTATTTTACCGTGACAGGTTCTGGATATGAATATATTGGATAAACATGGTTTCAATTGGTTTGGGAAAACTGTGTTTTATGATGATAAATGGATTTGGGCTGAGATCCCACATATGCTTACTATGTTCTGGTTTTCTGTAAATTGGTTTTGGGCAGGAGCCCGTGTGACTTGTATTTACAGAATTTGGGGCTGAGACCCTATTTATGGATGTTTTAACATATATGATTGGATAAATGGTTTTACTATGCATGCATGCTTTTTAGTGGAGGGTATAAAGGTCTTCTTATGGAAATGTTTTTATAAATTCTTTATTTTTGTCCACTCACAACCTTTCTGTTTTTAATACCCTTCAGGTTGGCAGCGGATGTGGACTGTAGCAGAGATCGAGATATCACATGCCTCCTCCGGATCCTGGCGTACTCTGATAGCCCGGGAGGGCAAAGGACGAAAATATCCCTTGTCTGACACTTCGTGTCAGACGGGAGCAGGGTCATCCCGCACTAATCCCGGGGGGATTGGGATGGGTCCTGTCAACGTGGTATCAGAGCGGGGTTGTCTCTATTTGAGCAACCGCGGAGCTCTTGGAGTATGTATGCTGGTCGAGGATGTGATATCTTATTGGGCTGCAGTCCGTGGTCAACCTGATTGACGGGGTGCCGGTACGATAGTTAGTAGGATTGGCAAGCCTTGGTTCGGCACTCGATGCCGGGGTTGCCATGGTTCTGTCAGGGTTGGCAGTGTGGAACCCTACGGAAGGCTTAACGTAGTATTACGTTAGAGTTTTGGATCGTGAGACGGTTAGTTGGGATCGTCTTCACGATGTCGTAGGATCGATTCCGACGACTGGTTAGGAGTGTGACCATTAGATGGTCAGATTATGTTGAGTTAAATGGATTTACTGCAGTTGGCAGTTAGCAACCGGATACGAGAAATCCGAGTTGGATTGTTGGTAGGATTGGATTGACGTCTTTATGATGTCGGACCGCAGGGTCGGTCAGATTGTTGGTTTTACTGCTTTTCGCAGGTGGGTTCAGGGGAACTCTAGGTGTGATTGTGGAACCCTACCTTGGTGGGTATGGTTCGAAAATGGGAGTTGGCGAGTGGTGTGACTTTGACGACTATTCGGATTTGGATTCGTTAGTCGGTCTAGTCATGTCAGCTTGTGTTGGGACTGCACTTCGCAGTCAGGGTTGTACATATCGGTTAGACCGAGTAGGTTGTCGTGCTACCATAGTTGTGATGGATTGTTGGTACAACTAAGGTCGCGGGTGACCTGGTAGACGACATTGGGATAGTCGAGTTGCGACTGGTTAGAGTTGGGTTGGACAGGTTACCAGGGTTGGTACTTGTCGATGGAATCGCTGAGTGGGATACAGAGTAGTTGGTACAGGCAGTTGATTCCGTTGGATGCGGAGTCTGGATGTCTAGTCGTTAGGTCTGCACGAGGTTGTGGCAGACGCTACTATCGATAGACGTAGTCGAATTTTATCTGGTTGAGTAGACTCAGGTTGTCGTGACGATTGTGACGATGGGATTGTCAGTCGTGACGATGGTACGAGGTGCGTGAATAACGCATATGTGTGGGTAGTGATTCTGGATTCGACTTGGTTACGGTTGAGTGCGATCGCAGAATGAGACGGGGACGTACGGGGGACGTTTCCTCTTCTCGTATGAGTTGTCAGGGTAACTATACCCAGAGGTGTTGGGTACGAAGGAGGCAGAGTTTCTCCTATTCGAGTAAAGGTACGGGATCATCGTTCGGTATGAGCGGAGATCCAGAGTTGTCTGATTGGCACACCTTGTGCTGATGCTGACAGGTGGTGTATTGGTGCTAGTGCTGGTGTCGGTGCGGGTGATTGTGATGACGGTGAGTCACGAGTCGGGATGTGGCTCTGACGAGATGGGCATATGTTCGGTATCTGTGGTTCCAGAGTGGACCTCAGATAAGGTTAAAGTGGTTAAGGGACACGTGGTTGATGTCCGGGTATGTAACACTGATCGTGTATTGGTTGGTGGACCCGGGATTTGTTCTGAATCATCAGGAGGAGATGAGTATATCGAAGTTAGGTGACTGAGATTCCTCATTCTCTACTTGGTGGCAGACGATGTCAGGTTACCTGACGCGGTGAGTGCATCGAGTGTTGTTTGCATTCACGTAGGATGGATTATTCGATCATTCTTGTTTTGCCTTGGTGGAATGACAAGGATCGATACGAGGTAATCAGTGAGAACCCACAGTCTCGGCGTGTCTCGTCGTAGACTAATCTATTTAAGATGTGGGAAATGGTCTAGGACTTTGGTTGGCGAGACGATCCTCGATCGTGACGTCTATGGTCGGTTGACGTAGTGTTGGATCTGGATCGTGATTTGGGTATCCAGATAGGTGGAGAGTTTATTACTCTTACTTGGATGTTGAGTGAAGCATGATGGGACTGAACTTCTTTCCGAGGTAAATCCCATATGACTTATTACTCACCTGAGTAGTTGTCCGATGAGTAGATTTCCGACGTGGTCGGATATGGTCAGCCTTAGAGCTGTGTGGGTGTTAGGATTGATTTCTCTATGAGGTCAATCTAATGTATGGTGTGTAATCGGTTGATCAGGTATCCGATAGGTTCGGATATGGTGCGTCTCGGTAGACGTGAACGATATTTCAGGTTTTGGAATCAGATTTCTGGATGACGATTCAGGATTTGATTTTGGAACTTGAAAGAGGATTTCTGTATTTGGGTTTTGGAATCGGATTCTGGGTGACGATTCAGGATTTGATTCTAGAGCCTGACTGTGGATTTTCTTTTTACGGATTTGGGTTCGAAATGGTCATTCCTAATGCTAGTTTACGGAATGATGATTTCGGATTCGAATTTGGACATGATTATGGATATGATTTCTGGGTTTGGATTCGGGATTTCTTACGAAATTGCGGATTCGGATTCGGATTTGGAAATAGATAATGGGTCGGAGTTTCGATTTGTCTAATACTGGATTGGACAAATGGGCTCTATAGTAGAAACGCGATTGGCTACAACCTAGGTGGTTGTAGGCTGATTGATGAGTAGATGTACGTGCCTTGTACGTTGTTCGAGGTACGATACTGGATAGGCTTGTGGTGCCTAGTGACGGTATATAGGTTATACCGGTAGTACATTGGTGAGCGTGTTGGTAGTCGGATTGGTTCTGATACCATCAGATTAGTTGAGGACGTGGACTGGACATTGGATACTGTGCATTGGGTCATGGTATTTCTAATGGGTCTAGTTGCACACAGGTCGAGTGAAATGCTTGTGGTTAGTGTAACCACGAGTGTGTGTCATATCAGTTTGCGACTGACGACTGTCAAGTGGTGACAGTTTGTAGGAGGTGTCAGCGTGGATCATGGTGTGAGGTCTGATGACTCCGGGTGGAAGTAGACGTCAGGATAGTTAGAGATTGAGCAAGGAACCGGCTAGTTGTTTATGTCAGCGAAACTGTAGATTTGACAAGTGATGTCAATTCGGAGCATATGGCTACTGTCATTCGACGTGGTCGAGTGTAGTCGACACGACGTGAGTGTTAGGGGTACGTCTGGGTGCGGACGAGTACGTATTACTCTGGTTAGTTGGTGTACGAGTGTACACGCGTTGCGAGGTTGATTCTACTTTCCACGAGCTGGATGTGGAATCAAGATAGTTGGAGTTTCAAGAACGAAACTAATTAAGGAGGGAAGAACGGTTAGATTAGGTCGGTTGGAATTTCGAGGACGAAATTAATTAAGGAGGGAAGGTTGTAACGACCCGTCCCGAAATTCATGATTAGATTAGTGACTAATCACGATTAGTGAGGCTAATCCGTGATTAGTAGAGCGAAATCGGACGAACGATGCGAAATGACCGTTTTGCCCCTGGTGGTGGCAAAACGTTGACTTTTCATTCGGGCGGCCAAATGGACTTTGACCGATGACCGTGACGTAGTTTGTGACGTCACGAGTTCATAGACAGGTGGCACGTTCAATTCTGACGTTCGTAGAAGAAGTTATGACGTTCGGAAGCCCAAGGGCATTTTGGTAATTTGGGTGAATAGGAGGTCAAAGTTGACTTTTTGACCAGGAGGTCCGATGGCCGAGGGCCGAAGACCGTTACGTAGATAAGGACGATACGAATCCGTAGACAGGCGGCACGTCGAATTCGGACGTTCGACGGCGAAGTTACGGTTCACGGAAGTTCCCGGTTACTATTCATGACGACACGTTTTACGAGACAAAAAGTGCAGTTTTGTCTCTAGTGGGCCCAGATATTTGCTGGAGGCCCAATGGATGAGTGACAAGTGTCACCCATCCAATGGACATAATTTCTCCTTCATGCATCTCACCTGCCTCTCATCGATCATTCTTCATTTTCAAACTATTTTCCCGATCCCATTCCTCTCATCTGTGCGACCCAAACATCCAACCCTCACCCTATGATCATGACAGAGAGACCAGAGGGGGAGAGGAGGACCGGTGAAGCGTGGTGGCCGGCCAGGACGAAGCCACCGTGCGCGGTGGAGACCCAAACCCGAACGGTTACCCGGTTAGGCCCAAATCTCCCATTTTGTCGATTTTTACATTATGGATCGTTTTGGTTGATTAGGGAATGTTTGTTAGATTGTTTAGGGTGTATAGAGATGGTTTTGAACGGGGGTTGACGGCTGTGACGCCCGGGGACGAAATCGGAAAACAGGGCCGTGGGGGGTTAATTTTTAGGGATTGATTTAGGGGGTTTTAGCTTGTTTTGTTAATTGGGTTAGATAGGAAACTTGAAAATAGAAATTTAGAAATTGGAATGGAAGAAATCGGACCGAGAATGAGGGAGTCGGAGGCCTGGACCGGTTACGCCGGTCCAGTTGCAGGGGTCGGACCGGACCGATCGGTTCGGACCGGTTCGATCGAAGGAAGAAGATGCACTGTAGCGGCGCGTGAAGCCCACGCGCAGCCACTTCAGGCGGCGCGTGAGGGCGCATGGCCGGGAATCTGGGGAAGGTTCCAACATGTGAAATCATCTATTCGATGTAACGAACATTTTGGGACTGGTTTCGTGTCAATCGGACACCGTCTCGATATGTTTCGGGGCATCGGAAGGTTTAGGTTCGGGATTAAAAATAGTTAAAAATACGGGAAAATTACGGGGCTTTAGTGAGGGGTTATATAAGTAGTTAGTAACCCTCTAAATTAATTTGGACAGGTTTGGAAGTCCCGGTGACGGTGATCGGCTCGGGGAGCCGTATGGCACGCGTATCGAGGCGCGGCTTCGGACGGTCTGTAAGTGGACCTTGTTTTCTAAATTGGTGCATGCATAAATGTTTATTATATGTGTTAAATACTTCTTTGTGATGCCATGAGTGCATTTGGATGTGTGGCTACGTATAGGCACGTATTTCGAGGTTTCGGCCCTATACGGTGCCTATGCGGGTCCGTACATCTTTATTGGTCTGAATGAAATGGTTTTGGATTTCCAAAAGGATAATGAATGTGATTTGATGAGTTTTATTTGGATATTTGTAAATTATATGGTTTCACGTATTTCGAGGCGATTTACGTGCTTGCACGTAAATCGAGGTTTTTCGGTTTTACTCCGATTTTCCATTCTTATGGTCTTGGAAATAATTTAATGAAATGATTTTGGATTTGAAAAGGTAATTCCCGGACTTGAGGTCCATTTGATTTACGGAATCGGGCCGGAGGCCCAATTGGTTTACGATTCGGACCGGGGGTCCAGTTTCTATGTGAATTCGGACCTAGTGCCCAGCTATGTGTTACAAATGGTTTTTACGGGTCATGACGGTTTATGGGAACCGGCATGAACCCCTGAAATGGATTTACGGGTCATGACGGTATATGGGAACCGGCATGAACCCATGAAAGGATTTTATGGTTCATGACGGCTTATGGGGGCCGGGCATGAATCCTTGAAAGGTTTCAAGAATGGTTTCAAAAGGTTTTTTCATATTCCATCCTTTATATATAATTGTCTCCTCCGGGGAGGGTCGTTGGCCTGGGTGGACCCCGGAGTAGTCACGGAGCACTGACTGAGTGGAGTCGCCCCCCAGTTGGGTTCCTTACTCTCAGGATGGGCATGGTTCGTTACCTCCAGGGAGGGTCATTGATCTACGGACATTGACCTGGGTGGACCCTGGAGAGACTTGGGTTTGAGACCCCGGTTAGCACACGTGTAGCTTTATTTTACCGTGACAGGTTCTGGATATGAATATATTGGATAAACATGGTTTCAATTGGTTTGGGAAAACTGTGTTTTATGATGATAAATGGATTTGGGCTGAGATCCCACATATGCTTACTATGTTCTGGTTTTCTGTAAATTGGTTTTGGGCAGGAGCCCGTGTGACTTGTATTTACAGAATTTGGGGCTGAGACCCTATTTATGGATGTTTTATCATATATGATTGGATAAATGGTTTTACTATGCAAGCATGCTTTTTAGTGGAGGGTATAAAGGTCTTCTTATGGAAATGTTTTTATAAATTCTTTATTTTTGTCCACTCACAACCTTTCTGTTTTTAATACCCTTCAGGTTGGCAGCGGATGTGGACTGTAGCAGGGATCGAGATATCACATGCCTCCTCCGGATCCTGGCGTACTCTGATAGCCCGGGAGGGCAAAGGACGAAAATATCCCTTGTCTGACACTTCGTGTCAGACGGGAGCAGGGTCATCCCGCACTAATCCCGGGGGGATTGGGATGGGTCCTGTCATGGAGTTTGAGGGCTGTGAGATGGTTGAACCCGTGTGTTTGTTTGAGAGGGAAATATAATGGGGCTCGGGTTTGGAAAATGAAGATGGAAGGAAGATGATGTCTGATGATGATCAGATGAAGGAGAGAAGGGAGATGGACGGTTAGGATGAAGGGGAAGGGTGAAGATGAAGGGGAAGGGCGAAGATGAAGGGCTAGGATGAGTGGTGGGTGGAAATATATATATATTTTATTCCAAGTGGACCAATCATCATTTAGATCCACAAAATGGGGGTTTGGGCCAATGGGATGAGTGACACTTGTCACTCATCCATGGGTCCCACTTAAAAAGTCAACCAATCAGATAATGCCACCTAATCATTGCCTCGTAATACGTGCATACTGCAATCGAACTTCCGTGACCCATAACTTTCCGGTTCGACCTCCGATTTCGACGCGCCGCTTGTCTATGGATTCGTATCGACCTGATCTACGTAAAGGTCCTCGGCCCTCATCTTCGGTCCAAGACCCGATTCATCTAGCACAATATTGTCCACTTTGGGCCTCCTTTCCCTTGCCCTCACGATTTTGTTTTCGAGAGCTCACTGTGCAACTTCCCAGGGGGTCACCTATCATGGAATTACACCAGCCTTAACTCGCTTAACTTTGGAGTTCCAATAGAACCCAAAGCCAATGAGTTCCCAAAAGGCCTCGTTTAGATCAGAGTTGCGCAGCGGCCCACTCTATCTAACACGATATTATCCCATCTGGGCAGGGCGCACAATCACACCCGCAGGGTTTTGTTCCCGGGAGCTTACGGTGCAACTTCCCAGTGGGTCACCCATCTTGGGATTGCACCAGCCTCCACTCGCTTAACTTTGGAGTTCCTCAGGAATCCAAAGCTAGTGAGCTCCCAAAAGGCCTCGCGCTAGATAGGTGTGCCCCTACACCTTTAAGGCACACCACCATTCCCCTCCCAGATCATTCCCCCTCACAGGAATGTGGGATCGTTCACCGTTCCCTCCAGGACATGGGTCTTACAGCCAGCGAGGACGATGGGCCCTAAGGGGGTGGTTGTAAGACCCGTATCTTAGAGGAAACGGTAAACGATCCCACATTTGATATGACCCATCCCAATCCCCCCTAAGATTAACGCGGGATGTGCCATACTCATGTCTGACACAAAGTGTCAGACAAGGAATAACTCAAACCTTAGCCCAAATGGGGCTTCTAGAGTGCGCCAGGATCAGTGGAGGAGTGTGATGTCTCGGTCTCTGCTATAACCCTCATCCGTGATCAACTTGAAGGACATTAAAAACCATTAAAAGCTGTGAGTGGACGAAATAAATAATTTATAAAAAACATTTCACGAAAAGACATTTATGTTGTTCACTAAAAAGCATGCATGCATTCGAAAACCAGTACTCAAACCATTTACTTTAATTAAATCATTAGGGCCTTAGCCCAACATCATAAATCCAACCATGTGAGAACTCAGCCCAAAACCAAGCAAATGGGAACTAAGCCCCAAAACTAATCATGTGGGAACTCAACCCAAAACCAATCAAAATTAAATAACCAGTTTATCGAAATACAATGTAACCAATCCTCGGCATCCCTGATGCCCAATGAATACCATTGTCACAGTTTCCAATGCTACACGTGCCACTCGGGATCTCAATCCCGAGTCTCCCTAGGGTCCACCCAGGTCAATGACCCGCAGATCAATGACCCTCCATGGGGGGTATTATCCATAATTGCACTCCTGATCATGAGTTGCGCCTCCGGATAACCCCTTACAGGTAGTGCATCGTGACTACTCAGGGATACTACTAGACATCCGGAGGTGTCAATCTATACATAAGGATGGTATATGGAAAACATTTCATAAATCAGCTCAAACCGTTCAAAGGGCCTATGCTCAGGATTTCCATAAAACCATCGTAAATCCACAAATGCGTCTCGTGCCCGAAGTATAATTTTCATAAACCATTTCCACAAATCCAATTTCCAAATTCAAGGGACTCTGCCTGAAATTCCATGTCATAAACCAACTGGGCCTCAAGCTCGATATCATAACTAACTAGGCCTCAAGCCCGATATCATAACTAACTAGGCCTTAAGCCTGATAGTATAAATCAAATGGGTCTCCCAGCCCGATGCCTCATTAAATCAAATGGATATCAAGTCCGGTAGTTACAAATCAAATGGGTCTCATGCTCGGCTCCATATTTCCAAATTCGAAATCATACCATTGAACCATAATTGGAAACACAAGCAAGTTCAACGATGTATAAAATCATAAACCTCGAAATACGTGCAAATAATATTAAATACCACAATCAAATCCATCATAAATCACATATTTAAAACATATAAAACAGTTATGCATGCATCATATTTAGAAACCAATGTCCACTCACAGACCATCATAACTACCGCCTCGATACACATGCCATAAGCCTTTCGAGGCTAAATCACCATTACCGGAACATCCGGACCTGTCCAAATCACACCCGAAGGTCACTAACCATCTATATAAGTCCATATGATAAAACCCCAAAACTCACGAAAAAGTCAACGTGTCCCGAACACGTTTTTTGAGGTGAAAACCTCGATTTGACCAACACGTTTTCTCGCCAAATTCGACGTTCTACCTATGTAAATCCATCTACTCGAGCCAAGGATTCCAAATATAAACCCAAAAATTGCAGGAAGTACCTGGTTTGAAAGTTATGGCCGTTCAAAGTTTCGGCCAGACTTCCGGTTATCATTCCGGCCACCTCCGACGTCCAAATCCGTCCAAAATTGTACATACATGCTCATGGGAGCTCAAGTAACATAACCCTGGGCTTAGAATCGATCAACAACCCCAAAATCTAAAACCCAAAATTCAAACCCACGATTTATCTTTTGAAGCTCCGACCACCGTGCACGACGGTCCTTGTCGTGGCCACCCTTCCGTTGTCTCAACGTCCCCTAGAACTTTCCTTCACACGCCACACGCAAAGGATGAAAATTGAAGGCTGTTTGTGTAGTTGTTTTTGTGTGTTTGTTTAGGGAGAAAATTAAGATGATATAAGGGAAGGGGAGAGAGAGATGAGTGAAAATAAAATATTTTAAATAAACTTCACCCAATAAACATAGATCCCTAATTTAAGGAAACTCACCAATCGGATGAGTGATATTTGTCACTCATCCAAGGGCCCACACTAATTAATCACCCAATTAACTTAATATTTAATTAATTCAAATTCTGAGGCATTAATTATACCGATTTCGATCCCGTGACCATAACTTTCCCGTTCGATATCCGATTTCGATGTGCCGTCTGTCTACGGACTCGTGACATCCCGGTCTACGTCACGGTCATCGGTCCTAGTATGTTTGACCCCCCGAGTCAAAAGTCAACATTTTACCCAATTCTAAGGGCAAAACGGTCATTTCACACCGTCCGTCCGAAATCTCCCAACTAATTAGGGATTAGTCACAATAATCCTAATTTAATTAATAAATTAATCCTGAAATTTGGGACGGATCGTTACAACCCGATTGGAGGTAGACGACGATGATGTTATCATGTCAAGCCACATGGCATCATGTTAGAGGTTGTTAGAGGTGACGTCGCAAGATGATGTTAGCATGACATCAGCAAGTGACACATGGCACGTGTCAGGTGGTGACACATTACACTAAGCTTATTGATTTCAAACGACAACAAAGAGAATGCAATGCCCATTCCCAGCAAGCAACAACAAGCTCTATTAGAGATTGAGAAGTAGAATTTGGTTGACCAAGAAAATGGTTCTTCTTTTCCGATGCCATTAAGTAAACACTATAATGGATTAACAAGAACCTCACATTAAATAGAATCCATTCTCTCACTAAACAAACACGAAAACATCTCTCACCAACCACAATATATATATATATCATATTTAAACCTAGAAAGAAAACAGATTCTCAAGTAAGACTATTTTTTTTCCAAAGAAATGGTAAGACTATTATGAATATGAAAAGAATTACTTGAGAATCTGATTAGGACTAATGCAAGAAAAAGCAAACATATCAATAAAAGAAATGAAACTGGTTATCAATTCAGACACAAATCAACTAAGTAGTACCTGGGAACTATGCTGCCGAAGAATGACTGCCATTCTTGCAAACAACTGGTGTCAGAGCACTATGCACTAATGTCATCTATGATTCAAACAAAGAATTGCAACATTAAAATTCTAAGTCACTGGAAACTAAACTCTAGAGTCATCAAATTTCCACCACATATTCAAGGTACAAAAATTTGCCCATTTATAAAAATAAAAACTCCAAACCCATGAAAAAAAAAGAATAAAAATAACAGAGGTCAGTTTTTAATTTCTTTCTATTACTTGAAATACGGTATCACAATCTCAACCAAAATTCATGAACACATCAAAGACCACTTACAAGTTACAACATCATAATTCTCTATATACTAAAAGAGAAGCAGCATTTTACTGTTCATGTACAATGCTTTTCCAAATTTACCCTTAGTACAATGCATTTACAAAATTGCCCTCGATTGTTCTTTTCTATGTTACCTTGTCTACAGTGTGTTGCCAAAAATACCCTGATTTTTACTCTTCAAAGTTTGATTGTCAGGACTCACCCCTAATCCCCCGGGATTAAGGGCTAAATCCCGATCCCGTCTAACTTACGCATGACACGATGGCTAAACTAACGTCCAATATTCATGTGACACGTAAGTCGGACAAGGGATTCTCGATCCAACCATCCCAAAAGTAACCGGACTTCCCAGAGTGTACCGAACTACTGTGGATCGCGAGTGTGATGTCTCCGTCTCTCTCGTCCAACAGCCCGTACCGCAACAACCTGGAGGGTATCGAAAACACGAAAAGACTATGAGTGGACAAAAATAAAGTATAATTCAAAAACAGTTCCATAAAAAAATTACAGTTATAACCTCCATTTGAAAACCTAATACATGCATATTAAATTCAAGTCATGAAACCATTCAAATCAAAAACGATCTTTGAAAATCATTTGAAAACCCGAATCAAATCCGCTATTCAAATCCAAGCTCCAGCCTCAAATCACAAATCAATCTCAAATCCGGGAACTCAGTCCCAAAACTCGTCAAATCCAATTCATCCGGGCCACTGCCCAAATGTAACACCCGTCCCGGAAATCAGGATTATTTTAGTGGTTAATGACGAATTAGTGAATTCAATCGGAGATTAGTTGGATACTTTCGGACGGACAGTGCGAAATGACGATTTTGCCCCTAGAATGGGCAAAAATGTTGACTTTTAGTTCGGGTGGTCAAATGGACTTTGACCGATGGCCGTGACGTAGTTCGGGACGTCACGAGTTCATAGACAGGTGGCACGTCCGATTCTGACATTCGAGGGAAAAGTTATGATGTTCGAAAGTTCGAGGGCAATTCGATAATTTGGAGAAAAGGGACAAATTGTTGACTTTTCAAACGATGATTCAATTTCACGAAATTTGAGGACCGTTAGGAAGGTCTCGATGTCCTGAGTACAACGACATGAGGCACATCATCATCGGACTTCAGATAAATTAGTTACGGGTCTACACGTATAAGAGGCAAAATGGTAATTTGGTCATGATTGCATCAGGGTCTGTGCCCAGTGTGTAATGCCCTGAAAATCCAAAAAATGTAAAATAGTAAAATAATATGTAAAATGACCTTTTTACCCTTGGAGGGATGTGGCTAAAAGTTGACTTTTCGTTTGGATTACTTTTGTATATTTGTTGGAGACCGTTGTGTAGGTCTCGGGACGCTGAATCCGTAGACAGGTGGCACGTCGAAAACGGAGCTCGGATGAAAAAGTTACAGGTCAGGGAAGTTGAGGGGCAAAATGGCCATTTGTTACTTAAAGGGGTAAAATGGTAATTGTGAGCAGTTAAATTAATTAAACGGTGCAATTGGCTGAATCAGCCATAGAATGACTCAGATGACCCTTTTAGTGACATGTGTCACTTGTTAATGGTCATGAGTGGCACTTTGTAACAATTAAAAAGTTTAAATTAAACCTATGAATTATCCTAGCTACTGAGTAGTATTCATTCGACAAAACAGAGCACCCAAACCCACCACTTTGATCAATTCGCAATACCACAGGGAAACAAGTGCATAATTGAGTGAAGAAATAAGTCTAATTAGGAGTGAAAAACCGAGAGGGATACTGAACATATTGAACTGAAACCATATTGGGAAAACCCGAAAAACCCACCCAAGAGCATAAATGTCGAATTCGATTGTTTAGACGGTTTGGAGTGAAATTTACTGAACAATTAGTCTTCTGGGAGCTAAACGAAGCGAACCAAATCAACTGGGAAAAAAATTGGTGGAGATTTGACGAAGAACAGACCCTGCGACATCTTTGAATTTTGGAGGTTGAGTTCGAATACATAGAGGTAAGAATTCTTGAAATTAGTCTTAAATTGATGTTTAGAATGGACATGGGATGCTTCCTGTGTGATGAATTGAATGAAACAGTTTGAATTTGGGTAGAACCCGATTTAGCACCCGTCGGGTATCCATGTTGAGTCGAGGGCTTGTAGGATTTGTTTCACAAAATTGAGGTCACAGATCCCTAATATACAGAGAATAGATGACAATGAGTGAAAGAATGAACAAAATCGAGGTCGAATTGAGGGAGATTGCACCGGGTCTGATCGCGGGTTCTCGACCCGTTTACCAGGAAACCGGGTTGTAGGGATGACACTGTTCACGGCGCGTGGCTGGGATTTTGGCTTTGGGTCCAACATACTTTTTGATGTTCTCGATAATACGGACCTATTGGCGTTGGTTTCGGGTCAATCGGATATGAATTTAGAGTAGTTTTGAGTACCCAAAGCGTATAGGTTACGCTTAAATAATATTATTTGATTCCGACGATTAGGGAATTCGTACATGGGATTATGTGATAACCTAGTGACCTGATATTAATTTGTTTGACAGGCCGAAATAGTCCCAGGACGTCGGAAGAGAACGAACAGCTCGAAACTGAACAATCTGGACGGTGTGTGAGTGAACTTTTATTTTCTACCCTGAATGCATGCATATATGTTTTAAATGCTTTATGATATGATTTGACATGATTTGGTATGATTGATGTTTCGATATAATGATTTCTGGATTTTGGGAATATTATATTATTTTATGTGATTTTGGGCACGTTTTTCTAGAAAACTGTAAAACTGATGTTTTGGGCGAAGTCCCGGGATTTGAGCTTAGTTTTGACTCGGATTATGAGTCGGGAAATTGATTTGATGAAATTGAAATGCTTTTGACTATCGTTTATGGATTTGTTGAACGTGCTATGTGAAAGCTATGTTTCGGGCAGAAGCCCTGTTGAAATGTTTTTTATTTGATTTGAGATTTCAATGGTTTTAAAATGAGATTACTAGATTTGGTGACTGTTCCACATATACCATCCTCTGTGATTTGATAGTCTCCTCTAAACGTCGTAGATCTTGGAGTAGTCACGATCCACTACCTGGAGATGAGTAGCTTCGAAGGAGGCTCAGTCTCGGGAGTGTGAGATTATGATGATATTCTCTAGACGTCGTTGATCCTGGAGATGATATCACCCCAGACGTCGTTGATCCTGGGGAGGTACTCGGATATGAGACACCCGAGTTACACGCATTGCATTGCTATTGTGATGGGTTATTTGGATATTGAGATTGGATATTGAGGATTGGTGATATTATGCTAATTGATTGATATTTATGCCTGATTTAATAAACATGTTTTTATCGGTCCACTATTCATACTTGATTTATATTACACTATGACTCATGTTTTATGATATGCATGTATGTTTGTGAAACAGGAGGGTAAGATTGTATTTTGCTAAATGTATTGCTAAAAGTTTATTTTGTCCACTCACACCTTTGATGTTTTATGTACCCTCCAGGCCAGTGTACATGTACTGAGACTAGTATCGAGGCAGAGGAATAAGCAGACCGTTGCGTACTCAGACACCTTACAGAGTAGGATTTTGATCCCTACTTGTAATATTACCTATGCTCTGTAAACCTGTTGACTAGTCAAACTTGTGAAGTCAACGATCCTGGACCACTGAACTATCCCTTGCCTGACAATGTTTATCGTTTGTTATGTTATATATTTATATAACTAAGGCTACTTTTGGTACTTCAGACTCATTGTCAGACGGGAGTAGGATCTTTCACGATTATCGAGGGATAATCGGGATGGGTCTTGTCACAGTGAGAAGTTGACACTTGGCTGATTGTTGGAGAAGCTGCCCACAGAGACTTTGACGCGTGGCTGGGTCTGGATGGTGGTGGAACCTACGTACAATCTCTCAAATGTGCTTCACACGGTTTAATTTTTAGATACACTGTTTGGTTCAGGGAAAAATAGAGAGAACTTTCCCTAAATTTTCCCTTGATCTTGATATCTTGGCCCTGATTATTGAGTGAAACCCAAAATGGAAGTATGGACAGGGCTGAGTGTAGTGGTGCCACCGTGGAGGGCCGTCCACGGCGGTGGCAGTGGAAACCAGGAAAAACAGGGGACTTCGGACGTTCTATTTTGCAAAGAATGGTAGTCGTGTTCTCATACGGTTTGGATCGATTAGTTGTTGGGGAAGATGATGCTAGAGGTCTAGGGGATTGAATAAGCTTAGTTGGAGGCTTAAGGAGGACGGTAAGGCAAATTTCCCGTCAATGCTTAATTTGAATTTGAAAATGGTAACATACAATTTAGTTGTTGTTGACTTGTTTGGTGCATTTGACGGTGTTTTGGACCTCTATACAAACATTAAGGACTGAAAACAAAGGTTGGAAGTGGACAAGATCAATGGTGGCCAGAGGTTGCAGGCACGGGTTTGCTCGATCGTCTTGGAAGGTATGAAACGAGTTCGACCTTCACAATTTAGTGAGTTTAATCATTAGAATGTAATTGGACGAAGCTGAAGGACTAAAAAGAATAAAAAAAAAACAAACCCTAAATAACTGGAAAACCGTGAACGCCGGTCTGGTCGAACTAGGCCGGTTCAGACCGGTTCAGATCGGGTTTGACGCAAGGAGGAAGACGATGAACAGTAGGCGCGTGAAGGCGCGTGGGTCCCCTTTTGGGGAAGTTTCCAACACGGCTTTTAAAGTATTCGATGTAACGAACATTTTGGCGTTGGTTTCGAGTCAATTGGACATCAGCTCGATATGTTTCGGGTTGTCCGAAGGTTTTAAGCCTCAATTAAAAATAGTTAAAAATACGTCAAAATTATGGGGCTTTAGTATGATCTTTGTGAAGTAGTTAGTGACCTTAGTATGGGATTTGGATAGGTTCAGGAAAGCCGAGGATAACAGATTAGCCGGGAACGGTATAGGTGCGCGCGTATCGAGGCGACGATGCTATGGTCTGTGAGTGGAATTTTCTTTCAAACTTATGATGCATGCATATATGTTTTTATATGTTTTCTATCCTTGATTCAATGATTTGATTTATGATCTTGATGATTTACAATTTTTCACGGTTTTCGAGGAATTTACGGGATTTCACGTTTTACGAGTTTTAGAACGATTTTGTGATTTGATCATGGTTTTAATGGTTTAATTTCGGGATTTGAAATGTGAATTAATTTCAAGGATTTGAAAAGGATTTCGGAAAATTCATTTCGGGCTTGGAGCCCTGTTCATGTGATTTAGATTTCGGATTTGGTTTTCGAGTTTCGGAATGGAAATCTAGATTTGGGTTCGGGATGATGGTTCCGGATGCTAGCTTACGGAATCATTGTTGCGAATTCGAAGAAGGATTTTCAATGGTTTTCACTGTTGATTGAAAAATGGTTTTGGGTTTAAAGACCCGGAAAAAGAGAAAAACCCACTGGACCTGGTTTTGAGTTTAAAGACTCGGATTGATTGACGGGGGGAGGGCCCTGGATTGAAATGTTTTGAGTTTAAAGACTCGGTATATGTTTTGAGTTTAAAGACTCGGATATGATACCCCCCGAGGCCTGTGATTGTGTTTTGAGTTTAAAGACTCGTTGATATCTAAGGAAGGCCTGATTATTTGCGCATGGTTTTGAGTTTAAAGACTCGGGCGCACTTGAGATCCAGTAAACTTGTATGATTGATGTTTTTCACTAGTTTTCCGATGTTTTGGGCAATGGCCCGGATGAGTTGAATTTGATGAGTTTTGGGACTGAATGCCCGTATTCGAGATTGCTTTGTGATTTGAGGCTGAGGCCTGGATTTGAATAACGATTTTGATTCGGGTTCCGATAATGGTTTTCATTGATGGTTTTAATATGAATGGTTTCATAACATGACTGGATATGCATGCATTGATTTTGAAATGGAGGGTATAAATGTAAATTCTTTTAAGATAACTGTTTTTGAACTATACTTTATTTTGTCTACTCACAGTCTTTTCATGTTTTCGATACCCTCCAGGTTGTTGCGGTGCGGGCTGTTGGGCGAGAGAGACGGAGACATCACAACCGAAATCCATAGTAGTTCGGCGCACTCTAGGAAGTTCGGATACTTTTAGGATGGCTGGTTCGAAAATCCCTTGTTCGACTTACGTGTCACATGGAGGTTGGACGTCAGTTTAGCCTTCGTGTCATACGTAAGTTAGACGGGAGCAGGATTTAGCCCTTAACCCTGGGGGATTAGGGGTGGGTCCTGACACCAAAACATCGGAAAACCAGTGAAAAACCAGTGAAAAACATCAATCATACAAGTTTACTGGATCTCAAGTGCTCCCGAGTCTTTAAACTCAAAACAAAATGCGCAATAAACAGGCCTTCCCGGGATATCAACGAGTCTTTAAACTCAAAACAAAATCACAGGCCTTGGGGGGTATCATAACCGAGTCTTTAAACTCAAAACATATACCGAGTCTTTAAACTCAAAACATATCAATCCAGGGCCCTCCCCCCCCCCCCCCCCCCCCCCCCCCCCCCGCGCGTCAATCAATCCGAGTCTTTAAACTCAAAACCAGATCCAGTGAGTTTTTCTTTTCTTTTCCGGGTCTTTAAACCCAAAACCATTTTCTAAACAACAGTGAAACCCATAAAAAAAATCCTTATCCGAATTCGCAACAATGATTCCGTAAACCGGCATCCGGAACCACTGTCCCGAACCCAAATCCAGACTTCCTTTCCAAGTCTCAAAACCAAGTCTGAAATCTAGTTTCAAAACCGAAAGCTCATGAACAGGGCCCCAAGCCCGAAATTACTTTTCCGAAATCCATTTCAAATCTTTGAAATCAAATCATATTTCAAATCCCAAAATCAAATCATTAAAACCATGATCAAATCACAAGATCATTCGAAATCTCGAAAACCGTGAAAAACCGTAAATCATCAAGATCATAAGCAAAATCATAGAATCATGTATAGAAAAACATATAAAAACATATATGCATGCATCATATGTTTGAAAGCAAAGTCCACTCACAGACCATTCTGACGTCGCCTCGATACGTGCGCACTTACGCCGTTCCCGACCATTCCGTTATCCTCGGCTTTCCCGAACCTTCCAAAATCGAGATGGACCTCGGATATCCTCTTCCCCGTGTTTCGAGTCTCAGGTCTTCTCCAGCCCCGTCTTGGATCCCAAACAGCATCTGGTACCTTCCATCGTTCTCACGGCTACCCACCATGACAACCCTCCAATCTCTGTTCTTCGAGCTTGTCTCACCGTCAGAATCAACACCCAAGTGCTTAGAGCAGGCTAGTACGTGCTTAATTAAAAACCTCTCTGTCGAAATGAAAAACAGAGCTTAGCCGCCTTCCACCGTGCACGACGGTGCACTCCACCAATCTCACAACCCATCTCTAAGTCCCTTCCTTCTTCCCTATTCGTCACAGCAAAGGGTGAGAGTCCAACAAACGGGAAGATTGGGTTCATGATCAGTTGTGTTCTCTGTTTTCATCCGTGTAAGGCCATGGCCATGATCGATCGATTTGTAACTTGGGCAAGGCTGTGAACCAAAGTCTACAGCCATCTAGAAGGGGACATGTGTCCAATTTCTGATGGTCACTCCACCCAAAAACAACCAAGTGTCCTGATCTCATTAGCACACACTCCAAGACAGCCAAATGACCATTTTACCCCTACCTTGCAAAATTACCATTTTGCACTTCGCATTCCTAGACCCATAACTCCATCTCCCGAATTCCAAATATCAACTGCCGCCTGTCGTTGTATTCAGGGCATCGAGACCTATCTCACGGTCCTTGAATTATGTGAAAATTCCTTGTCGTCCAAAAAGTCAACAAATTCCCCCCTTTTTAACCAATTTACAAAAATGCCCTCGACCTTCCGAACATCATATCTTCCTCCTTGGATGTCGGAATCGGACGTGCCACCTGTCTATGGACTCGTGACGTCCCGAAATACGTCACGGTCATCGGTCAAAGTCCATTTGTGTAACGACCCAGACTTTTGAAAAAGGAAAATTGGGAAAACTTGAAGAAAATGACGATTTTTCCCCTAGATAATGGGCGAACGGTTGACTTTTGTTCAAGCGGTCAAACGGACTTTAACTGATGACTGTGATGTAGTTCGAGAAGTCACGAGTTCATATACAGGTGGCACGCCCGATTCCGACGATCAAGGAAGAAGTTATGATGTTCGGAAGTTCAAGGGCATTTTTGTAATTAGGACGAAAAGGGGGGGAAATGTTGACTTTTTGATTGACCACTATTTTTCACGTAATTCGAGGACTGTTAGGTAGGTATCGATGCCCTGGGTCCATAGACAGGCGGCACGCTAAAAACGGACATCGGACGGATGAGTTACGGGTCTAGAAAGATAGGGCATTTTGGTAGTTTTGTGCAGAAGGGAAAACTAGTAATTTTACACAGGGGCACTGTTTAAAACCGTGGAAATAGGGACTGAACACCCATGCTGTGAGTGGTCTGATCAAGGATTTGTTTAACCTTGTTAGTGGCTGGACAGGAGAATTGTTTAACAGCTCTAAGTTAGTGGAAATAGTGGGGTGTGGGTTTGAACCAGAAACCAGGCACGGGCACCATTTTTTGAATTGATTTTGGGTCTTTTGCGGGAAACAGAGAACAGTGGGACTGAGATTCCCTTGGGTTGCCGTGAGGTCTATTTTGATTATATGGAGTGAGAGTGAGTCGAGAGAGAGTCATTTTGGAGCAGAGAGACTGAGAGTTCGAGAGAAACACAGACGGGAAGAAAAACTGGGAAAATTGGAGGAAAATTCGAAAGTTAAATTGTGAGTTAATAGGAACAAAACCAAGGTTAGAAACAGTCTTTTGGGATCATTTAGAGTTCAACCGTATCAATATCGAAGGGAATCGATCACGGTTTGGCCAGGAACCCAAGTTCCAGTCCTGGAGAAATTTCAGGCTTGAGGACGATCACCTACGGGTAAGTTTTCCTGAAATTGATTATGGTTTAGTGTTCGTTTAGGTCCTATGAAGCTTCTGTTTAAGTTAATTTGAAAACTGGGTTGATTCGGGTGAGTTTCAGAGATTGACCCGTTTGTTTGATCACGGGTGGATTGATCGATTTAGAGCTTGTTGACGGTAATTAATAAATGAGAACCTAAATTAAAATGTAAAGGAAGGATTTAGGTGGAATAAGGAAAGTAATTGAGTGAGTTTTGATAGGGATTTAATCGGGTTGTGTCGTGGGTTGAACAACCCGTTTGCAGGCTAGTCGGGTGAAGAAGGTGACACCGTAGCACTACTGTAGCAGGCGCGTGAGTTTCACGCGCAGCCACTCACGGCGGCGCTTGAGGGCGCGTGGGCTCGATTTTCGAGGTGAGTTCAACACTACTTTTGTCCTATACAATGTAACGAACATTTTAGCGTTGGTTTCGAGTTAATCGGACACCGTTTCGATATTGTTTCGATGGTTCGAAGGTTTATATTACGTTTTCAATTAATATTTACTTCCCCAAAAATTATGGGAAATTAGTATGATGTTATTTGGGTCCTTAGTGACACTAAAGAATGATTTCGGACAGGATTTGGGATTTCTAGAAAATGTCAGAAATTAAGGAAACGCGTGCAGCGCGAAAACGAGCGTTATGGACGGTGTGTGAGTAGACTTTTCTTTCAAAATTTAATGCATGCATAAATGTTTCTATGATTTCTATGATTATGATTATGATTATGACTTGTGATAATTACGATTTTCGTATTTATACGTAATTTGGTATGCAATACGTAACTGCACGTATTTCGAGACTATGGTTTCTCTTATGCTTTGATGATGGTTTGATGAACGATTTTATATGAATTGTGAGTATGATGTTTTAAGGATGTTTTGGTTATGATTGTGAGTATGACCTACGATTTTGACACGGATTTCGGATTATTACAATTTTGCGCATTTTATGAGATTTCGAGTATATTGTGATTTGATCATGGTTTTGATGCTTTAACTTTGGAATTTGAAAAATGATTTGGTTTCAAAGATTTAAAACGGATTTTGGAAAAGGTGATTTCGGGCTTGATGCCCAGTTCATGAAAGTGGCTTTGATGAACGAGATTTCGGGTTTCGGAAACTTGAAGGTGGATTTCTGGATTTGGGTTCGGGATGATGTTTCCGGATGCTAGCTTACAGAATCATTATTGCGAATTCGGATTTGGGAATAGTTGATGGATATGATTTGGGATTAAATGACACGACCCATCCCAATCCCCCCGGGATTACCATGGAATGTATCATGCTCCCGTCTGACAAGAGGCGTCAGACAAGGGATAACCGATTGCCATTGCCCAGACGGGCTTCCAGAGTGCGTAAGGATCGATGGAGGAGGTGTGCGATGCTCAAGTCTCTGCTGCAGTCGTATCCGGAATCAACCTGAAGGGCATTGAAAACAAAAGCTGTGAGTGGACGAAAATAAACAAGTCTGCTTAAAACATTTATAAGACATTTATGCCCCTCAGTAAAATCATATGCATGCACCAAAACCAATAATCCCATATTTATTTAAAAATAACCATTAGGGCCTTAGCCCGGAAACCAAAGCATAGTTTCAATTTCCAAAAGTAAATCCAAGAGTTATTTCATAAATCCAGTAATATGAACCATAAGGCATATAATATAAACCATAACCATTATTTTAGCCACTGCACTATACACTCCAATCCGACATCCCTGATGTCTGACGTCCCTGACGTCAATAAGGTCACAATCACAAGGCTACGCGTGCCACTCGGGTCTCAATTTCCGAGTTCAATCCCCGAACCCCGTTCGGGTACAGCATCCCCGATACTTAGCGTCATAGACGCTGGACGTACTAGACGTCCGTGACCTCTCCGGGGTACCTCATCCGGAGGAGACAATATAATATGGAAGGATTTATACAGTGCAGTACCAAATACATTTTATTGATATCCACATGCAAGGCATATATATGCCTAGATAAAATCCGAAACAATCATTAAGTTTCATCAAACGGGTCTCATGCCCAAATACCGTGAAACGTGCCATAACCGAAATATCATCAAAACCATTTATTGATTCCAGCATGTGAACATATATAAAATGTAAGCCAGAAAACATTTATTCAATTCCATTTTAGGGTCCCCGACCCGCAATCACATGTAGAAATCAACTGGGCCCCTGGCCCGATTCCACAAGTTAACTGGGCCCCTGGCCTGATTTCATAGTTCAACTGGGCCCCTGGCCCGATTTTACTTTATTCAAGTTCGTAACCGTTTCATGAAATCATATTCAACCACATTTATGGAAATCGGTGAAAATCCAGAAAATCTCGGTTTACGTGCAAATACGTAATTCACCTCGAAATACGTGAAATCATTTTAAATTCACCGATATCCAAAGTAAATCATTTAATCATAATTATAACAATCATAAAACAGTTATGCATGCATCGAATTTATGAAACCAATGTCCACTCACAGACCGTTTAACCGAGCGCCTCGATACGCGTGCCATAGGCCTTCCCGGGCCACACCACTATCACCGGGACTCCCAATCCTGTTCAAATCACATTAGAGGATTACTAACCTCACCATTAACATCCTATTCAAGTCCCGTAATTTTCCCGAATTTTTAAGTATTTTTAAACTGGATTTAAAACCTTCGGACATCCCGAACAATAACGAAACGGTGTCCGATCGACACGAAACCAATTCCAAAATGTTCGTTACATTAAATAGGACAGAAGTCATGTTGACCTCACCTCGAGATTCGTGCCCATGCGCCGTCACGCGCCGCCGTGAGTGGCTGCGCGTGAAAGCCACGCGCCTGCTACAGTGACTGCTACAGTCACCATCCTCGCCCGTTTCTCTGGTAAACGGGTTGAAAAACCGCGATAGGATCCGGTTCCAATCCTACCAATTCGACACTGATTCCATCAATTGAGCATTCAATTAGTTTCGTTATAAGTTCAATTAGGGTTGTGTAACAACAATTACTTGAAACATTACCTAAATCCTCACGATCAAGGATGAACAATCGAAGGACCTCCGGCCACTGTTCATCATTCGAACTCCCTCAATTCCACATGATTTCCCCAAATTGATTCATCAAGAAGCTTCATTGATCACAGGTAAACCTTTCCCCCAACTCAATTGGATCAATTCGTGGCCCAAACTCCACGACTCAAACTCTATTCCTCGAAGAACAGCCGTCACTGTGCAACCATGGAAGTCTGCCAATTTCCAACGGTTTCATCCAATTGATGGACCCAGAAGCACCGTGGGATCCTTAGAAACATAATCCCCACATCAATTACACCATTTGATCGCTCCAAGATCACGACACAACCTCGATTTTCTTCCTCTGTCACCAAGCTCGTTCAGAGTCAAAACGGCACCAATTCCTCTCGTTTTTGATCTGGTTCCACTCGTCTCAGCCTCAGGAAGCTAACTCGAGCTTCAATTCCACTCCTCACGGCTCAATTCTTCCAATTCGATTTTTCCTCCCAAAAACCATATTTTCGAATTCCAGCTCCCAGCTCACTCTCAAACTCCCGTGTTTACCCAGTTGAGTTAGCCTCAACAAGCACTCGATTTTGCCCTCAAAACCAGTTAGAGATGGCAGCTAACACTCTCCAATTTTCTTCCCAAATTTTACACGGTTTGAAGAACAAAGGAGATTAATGGTGGAATTAAAGATAATTAGGATTAATTAATTAATTAAACATCATAATTGTGTCTTCCCAAAAACATGGGATCTGGTTTAATGCCTGATTTTAGGGGATGAGTGACACTTGTCACTCATCCAAGTGTGTTCAGTCACCAGGTACTGTTCATTATAATATTATTATTTTAATCGGAGCCTCGGTTCGTAAATTCGTTTCCTTGACCATAACTTTGTCGTCGAATCTCCGATTTCGGCATGCCACTTGTCGTTGGATTCGTATCGACGACACCTACGTAACGGTCCTTGGCCCTCGTCCATCGGACCTCCCGGTCAAAAAGTCAACATTTGGCCCCTAATATGCCAAATTACGAAAATGCCCTTGCACTTCCGTACATCATAACTTTCACCACGAACGTCGGAATCGAACGTGCCGCCTGTCTATGAACTCGTGACGTCCCGAACTACGTCACGGTCATCGGTCAAAGTCCATTTGACCATCCGAAATAAAAGGCAACGTTTTGCCCACGCCTAGGGGCAAAACGGTCATTTTGCACAATTCGTCCGAAATCACCCAACTAATCCCAGATTAGTAAATCATAATTAAATATTATTAAATCCCGATATTCGGGACGGTTCGTTACATTAAATGTGAAATTCGGACATAAGTCCTATTATGACAAAATGTGATTTCGGATTGATTTTGGAACTTGGATCATGATGGGTCCGGACTTGTTATGATTTTCCGTGTGATTTTGGCTTTAAAGACCCAATATGATTGTTGGATCTGGTTTTGGGTTTAAAGACCCGGTTGATTGATGACGGGGGCGGGCCCGGATTGGGTTTAAAGACCCTGATTGAGTTTAAAGACTCGGTTATTGTGATACCCCCCGAGGCCTATTGATTATGTTCTGAGTTTAAAGACTCGTTGATATCCCGGGAAGGCCTAATTATGCACATAGTTTTTTGTTTAAAGACTCGGGCGCACTTGAGATCCAGCAGATTGATTGACTTCTGAATTATTGTTGATTTCTGATGTTTTCGGATGTGTTGGTCAATGGCCCGATTTATGTGGTTTGATGAATTTTTGGGTTATTTTGTGTACTTGGATTTGATTTATGATTTTGGGCTGAGGCCCTGTGTTTATGATTGCGGGCTAAGACCCGAAGGTTAAGAAAAGGAAAATGATTTGATTTTTGTACACGGTTTTCTTATGATGAAAAGGTAACGGATTGCGAAATGATTTTCGAATGCATGCATTGGTTTGACGTGGAGGGTAGAAATGTCTTTCTGTAACTGTTTTATAACTGATTCATTTTTGTCCACTCACACCTTTTGTGTTTTTATTGACCCTCCAAGTCGTGGCGCGTTAGTCGAGGCTGATCGAGAGGCGGCGGCATGTGTGAGTACGTGTGTGGCTATCCCTTGTTTGGCAAGTATGGAGGGTATTTTGGGATCTTCAGTCGACTTTACAGACGGGAGTAGGACCGGGCACGGTTATCAATGTCCCTTCGAGGGCGGTCCTGTCAATTTGACCGCCCAAACTAAACGTCAACATTTTTCCCATTTCAGGGGCAAAATCGTCATTCTGCATCGTCCATCTAAAAGTATCCAACTAATCACCGATTATCTTCGTTAATCCGTCATTAACTACTAATTTAATCCCGACTTCCGGGACGGGTCGTTACATTGATACCCACTTCCATTCACTGTTTCTTCTTTCTATTTCTCTTCGATGTCTCCGTCCACTTCTCTATTTTTTTTTCGTTTTTCTTCCACACTTTTATTCTCTTCAATTTTCTTTTGTTCTTCTTCCTCTTCGGTAGAAAAAGAAAGCAAGATACGAAGAAATTTTCAGAGTCCAACCCTCATTAGCAGTTCATCTTCTTCATGACCATCTTAATCTGACTATCATCACCGTCTTCATCGTCGCCTTTGCGGACTATTTCCCATCACAGATGAAGCTTTTAAGTCGTGGTCTCTAATTGAGTTCTGGGTTGTTCTCTTCGTCTCCATCTTCGAAAGTTGGAGACGACCCATGGCGACTTCAACCAGATTTCCCTTGATTTATTCTCTTTGATTTTCTTAATTTTTTTTTCATGTGTCATCATCAGTTAAAGAAGGAAGCAAGATTCAAAGAAATTTGCAGGGTAAGTTGGGTTGTTCTAGGTCATGGTTTGATTACTTTTTAGGATGGATTTTATAGAAATTAGTTTAAATTCCAATTTAAAGATTAGGGATTGATTGTCTTGCATGTTTCTTTTTTTATAAGGATTAAACTAGAGGTTGTTGAGCATTTAAAGATCAGGGTAAGTTTTGGGTTTTAGTTAATTTATGTTTTAGTAAGTCATTTTTTTTCCTCTACATGTTCTATTCAATGATACATGTTTGGAATTGATCTTATAAATTTTCCATTAAAATTTCCTCTAAAATATGTATTATCTGAGTGTTTTCAGGTTTAATACCAATTTGTTCCCTTATTTTTTTCTTCATCATCCATTTAGGAAATTTCTACTCTTCCTGAATTGATCCCTTTCTCCTTCTTTTGTTAGATGAATTTATTTTTCTTATGATTTTAAATGTAGAGAAAACATACGTGGTTGCAGAATAGTACAAGCAAGAAGCAACAAGAAAGGCTTCTTGAAGGGTTCACTGAGATGCAGACCATGACCGAAGAGGGTTGTTTGCCAGGAGGTCTTATCGTGGTTGGTTCAAATTGTATTTTGTCCCTTCCTTTTCTATTGAGTTTTGGACATTTTAATTTGTTTTGTTTTTTCATGACTATATTCTAAGTTTAGGAAAATGTATTTTCATTCATTTTGAGTAAAAGGGTGTGTTGACACCATATCTGACCAGACCCGCTGGGCCGTATACTTAAAGTCCAGACTCCGTTCAAGGCCCAAAACTACCGTAATTATAATAGCCCTAACACCGGGCCCAATGCGGGATGCCACGTGGAAGCGTATCCACCCTCGATCTACATAACACGTGTCATCACGTAAATCGAGGAGCATTTTGTCCCACATCGGAACCTTGGAAATTGAACATCTTGCCTACCCATACATAAGGGGTACACATTTCCCAATAAAGGTAACGAAGATTCACTATTCACTATTCACTATTACTCTACCAAACTTACCATTTACTATTTCCTCTTAAGAACAAAGTAACTGACTTGATCGTCGGAGAGCCTTAGGCCGGCACCACACCGGTGCCTGTACTAACAGAAGCCCGCGATCCACTTGAGTTGACAGGTAACAAGAGGGACACGCGTCATTTGGTGATTGGGCAACGAGTAATCGACAGTTGGAACATTTAATGCTTCAACAGTTTGGCACCGTTTGTGGGAAATCTGACTAAGGTTGCCCACGCTCAACCAGACTGAGTTACGACTTATCCACCCATTACACCGAGAGACAACTCGTCGGCACTGAACATGCAGGGCGAGCACAATCTCGGTGAGATCACACCCGGGTAAGGCCCCAGAACAATGAGAGACCCCTCTCCTAACTTTTTACAGATAATCGAGAGACTCCAGATTGACATGGCCAAGGTCAAAGCAAAAGGTACCCAGGCCGAGTCGAGATTTCAGGCACTCGACGATCGGTACACTGAGGTGGCCGAACAGCTACGGGTCACACAGGCAGAACTCGCTACCCACCGAGCTCGCGTCGGTAAGGATGAGGCTGACAAGGTAGTAGCCGAGTGCACCGAGCGTGCTGAAAAGAATCGCCGGCTGGCGGGAAAAGAGAAAGAACACACGGCCACCGAGCCACACAAAGGTAGGCATGGGGACGCCGAGCCAAGAAAGAAACAGGCTCGGATGTTGATCATCCCCGGCAGCCAGCCCGATGACACCAGGATCTACCGAGACGCCCGCGACGCCCTCAGCGAGGGAGGGGGCGGAACCGGTCGCTCAATGAACAATAGTCACGCCGACCCGATCCTCGGCCTGAAGTGGGAAAGGGAACTCACCACCGAGGACACATAACCGCTCGGTGGTCCCGCCCAAGTGTCAACCGCCAGACTTTTTCAACAGGAGACCCCATCCCCGTCACCGACTCGTCCCTGGAGGTCGAGAGCACAGCCAAGTCAGCTTGGCATCTAAGCTACAGGACCGACCGCTCGTACGGAGAAGGAAAAACATCGAGGCTCTCTCGCGATGACACCGAACGGTCAACCCCGGCGATAGAATGTTAGGTCTCAGGAACCGCCCCGCCCGTGGGACACCGAGCGGTCAAGGCCGGTCGGTCAAAAGGGAAGTGGCTACCTAAACATACACAAACCGGGGTACACCGAGCGGTCAAGGTAAGTCGGTCGTGGAAGAATTGACTCTCAGACCCCCCGAGCAGAGTGGGCACCGACTGGTCATACAGGATCGACAGCAGCCAGGCACCCATGGATAAGCACCAATCCAGGACCGACTAGCTCGTCCAACACCTCATGGACGGAGTCCGAACACTCCAAGCTGGGACGGATCGGGTAGCAAGACCAGCCCGGGCCCTTTCACAAAAAGAATCAACCAGTTCAGGATCGATCACGAGATAAAACCCCTGAAATCCCCCTTTACACTTGAAAGGACGACCCGTGGAATCATCTGAACAATTTCTACTCAGCCATCGCCCTGAAAAACCTCGCGGACGAAGAACAGTGCCTCATCTTCAGTTCCACACTGACCGAGGCAGCGATCAATTGGTTCTACAAGTTGGAATCCGGGTCCATCGACTCTTTCGAACAGCTCACCTCCACCTTCATGAACCAGTTCATGATACAGACTGATCGTCTATCCTCGGCCGAGAACCTTTTCCAACTTAAACAGAGTGAACACGAGTCACTGCAGTGGTACGCAGCAAGATTCAGTCACGAATACTCCCGGTGCGCGGAGACGAACGACCGAGCAGCTTTCACGGCCTTCAAGGGCGGCCTCCGAGACTCCCCCTTCAAGTACGCAGCTCACACCCAAGGCCGGACAACTTATAATGAAATCATGAAACAGGCGGCGGTCCATGCCAAGGCTGAAACGCTGAGCCAAAAGTTTAACGCTGCTAATGCGTATCAACCTCCCCGGGCCGACTCGGTGAAAACATACACACAGAGCGCCCCGGAACAGCAAGGCTCAGTGCAGCGCCCACAGTAGCAGGGGCAACAGAGATATGGGGGGAAACGGAAAGACTACCCCCATAGAAACAACCTGTACAACCCCGGAAAGAAGGGCAAGCCCCCGAATCACCAAGAAAGGCAGCAGGGGGAGCGGTCAAGCAACGGGGAGAAGCGAGTTCCTCATTCTAAGTACGAGACCTACACCATCCTCAATACTCCTTATGAGAATTTCCTCTTCAACGTTGAACGCATGATCCCGAAATCTACTTGGGCGCTAGCAAAGGGTAAGCTCGGCAAGGACACCGAAATTTACTGCCAGTACCACAAGTACAATGGCCATAGCATTGACCAATGCGTTGCATTCCGGGATCTGGTGGAAGCTCTGGCCCGAGATGGAAAGATCAACCAATTTCTCCCGCACTCACCGCCTCCACCTCGTAACCCGCAGATCAACACGATCCCGGGAGGCCCCTCCATTTCTTGCCCACTCACTTCCAATCGGGCAAAGAAGAACTTTCTGAGGGCCACAAAACAGAATCACCAGATCTTTAGCATCGAGGATGGCAGAGCTAAGAAAACAAGCTGGCTTGGGTGGGCGCCCATCACGTTCTCGGAGGAGGAAGAGCGCGGGATCGTCTATCCTCACGACGACCCCATTGTCATTATGGCTGAAATATCCAACTTCGACGTACAGCGGGTGATGGTCGACACTGGAAGCTCGGTCAACGTCCTCTTCATACGAGCTTTCAAGCAACTGGGCATCCCAGAATCGAGTCTGGACTGGTCCCCTACGCCGCTCTTCGGTTTCACCGGGGATTCCATCGTCCCGCACGGCACTGTCACCCTTCCCCTTTCCCTCGGAACCCATCCACGGAGGGCAACCGTGGTTGCACCCTTCTTGGTGGTGGACTGCCCCGCGGCTTACAACGCTATTCTCGGGCGGGGAATACTTAACCAAATGAAGGCAGTCGTCTCCACCCACCTACTGCTAGTAAAATTTCCAACTCCTATGGGGATTGGCCAAGTCAGAGGGGACCAAATGTCTGCAAGAGCGTGCAACTCTTTTACCCCGATCCAGCCACCAAAGGAAACCATGGTAGTAACAAAATCCGCGTTTGAGGCTGACCCCGTCAGCCCTCAGGACGCACGGAGAATACAGGATGGGCCAATTGAAGATCCTCGGGACCATTCAGCAACACCACATTCGCAGCCCATTGAGGATGTTGAAGAGATAGTACTCTCCCACGACTTCACAGGCCGACGGGTAAGAATTGGCACAACCCTCTCGCCTGAACTACGGCCACAACTGATTTGTTTTTTGAGGGTCAACTCTGAAGTCTTTGCCTGGTCCTACGCTGACATGCCCGACATCTCCACCGACGTGATCTGCCACCAGCTCAGTATCGATCCTGCTTACAAGCCTGTCGAGCATAAACGTCGCCTATACGACGCAGAAAGGACCGAGGCTATGAAGGCAGAAATCGTCAAACTCAACACCATTTATTTTGTCCGGAAGGTCGTCTATGCCGCCTGGGTAGCCAACGTTGTCCTCATCAAAAAACCCTCGGGGGCATGGCGAATGTGCATCGATTTCACTAACCTGAACAAGGCTTGCCCCAAGGACAGTTTTCCTCTGCCATAGATAGACTAACTAGTCGATGCCACCGCAGGGCACGAGCTCCTGAGCTTTATGGATGCTTACTCAGGCTACAACCAGATTTTCATGCATCCGGCAGATCAAATCCACACAACTTTCCAAACAGATCAGGGATTATATTACTACAATGTTATGCCTTTCAGACTTAAGAACGCCGGGGCCACTTACCAGCGCCTCGTAAACTTCATGTTCGCCGACCTGATAGGGAAAACAATGGACGTCTACGTCGATGACATGCTCGTTAAGAGTAAATCGACTGACCTGCACATCCTCAATCTCTCGCGAATGTTCGACATCCTAAAACGGTATCGAACGAGGTTAAACTCGTCCAAATGAGTGTTCGGAGTCAGCTCTGGAAAATTCCTGGGCTTCATGATTAATCAGAGGGGTATTGAGGCCAACCCGGAAAAAATCAAGGCCCGGGTGGATATGGAGCCCCCACGAACCCAGAAAGAAGTGCAAAGCCTAACGGGCCGAGTCGCAGCCCTCACACGCTTCATCTCCAAAGCCACGGACAAGTGCGTGCCTTTCTTCAAAGCCCTAAAGGGCAAGTCCAAACACATCACCTGGACTGAGGAATGTACCAAGGCCTTCATTGAACTCAAGGAATACATGGGCAGAGCACCATTACTGGCAAGACCAGACACCGGAGAAACCCTTTACATGTACCTATCTGTCTCCGCTTCTGCCACAAGTGGAGTTTTGGTTAAGCGTAAGGACGGCGCTGAGCACCCGGTGTATTACGTCAGCAAGGCTTTGCAGGCCGCCGAGACAAGGTACTCTGACCTAGAGAAGCTCGCTTTCGCCCTCATCATGTCTGCCCGAAAGCTCAGGCCATACTTCCAGGCTCATTCTATCATTGTCCTGACCGACAGACCACTCCGTCAGGTACTCCAGAAACCCGAAACATCGGGACGACTGCTCAAATGGGCGATCGAACTCAACGAATTCGACATCGTTTTCACCCCCCACACCGCTGAGAAAGGGCAGGCCATGGCAGACTTTATTTCTGAGTTCTCCTACGTTCCAGCAACGGCCACACATGAGTTCCCACCATCTGCCCCTCCGTCCATAACACATACTTTGGATGAGGGGAACCCCCAAATCGATCCTGCTCGGCCAACTTGGCTCCTATATGTCGACGGGTCGGCTTGCCACAATGGGTCCGGAGCCAGACTTGTCCTCACCACACCGGATAAGGTCCGAATGGAATACGCCTTTCGTTTCCGATTCAAGGCCTCCAACAATGCCGCAGAGTATGAGGCCCTCCTCGCAGGACTCCTTCTCGCCAAGACCATGGAGGCAGAACAAGTCAAGATCTTCAGCGATTCACAGCTCATCGTCAACCAGATCAACGACTATGAGGCAAAATACTCTTCCATGGCCGCATACAGAGCACTGGCAAAGTCCCTTCTGTGTGGTTTCCACAGCTATGCTCTCAATCGGATTCCACGCTTCGAAAACAACCATACTGACGCTCTAGCCCGGCTTGCATCCTCCCTCGATGAGAAACAGAGTCGAAATGTACTGGTCGAAATTCTTGATCAACCCAGCACACAATGCTCGGCGGTCTGCGCCATCAATACTGGCTGCACATGGATGACCCCGCTGATTAGATTCCTCGCAGACGGAACTCTTCCTTCTGACAAGCTGGAGGCCAAAAAGGTCCGGAGACAGGCAGCCTGATATACACTCATCAACGACCAACTCTATAAGCGGGGTTTTACTCTGCCTCTCCTAAAGTGTCTCGTCCTAGAGACAAGCAGAGCCATTCTGGAAGAAATACATGGCGGTATTTGCGGAAATCACTCTGGACCGCGGTCATTGGCCCATAAAGCCTTCCGACAGGGTTTCTACTGGCCTACTATGCATGGAGACGCGGCAGAGCTGACCAAACGGTGCGATAAGTGTCAACAGTTCGCCCCTCTCCTTCACTTACCTCCAGAAAACCTCACACCCATGATCAGCCCCTGGTCTTTCTCCCAGTGGGGACTTGACCTAATCGGGAAAATGCCAGCGGGGAAGGGTAAGACAGAGTATGCGGTGGTAGCAGTGGACTACTTCACCAAGTGGGTAGAGGAAAAAGCTTTGGCTTCCATCACCACGGCCCAGATTGAAACGTTCGTCTTCCAGAACATCATTTGTCGTTTTAGTCTCCCGCACACAATTGTCACAGACAACGGCAAGCAATTCGACAATGCACGCTTCCGTGCCTTTTGTGACAGACACAATATCCTTCTCTGCTTCGCTTCACTAGCTCACCCTCAGTCCAATGGACAGGTAGAGGCCATCAACAAAATCATCAAGCACACGCTGAAAACGCAGCTGGATGAGGCCAAGGGCAAGTGATCTGAAATCCTCCTCAACGCACTCTGGTCATATCGGACTTCATACTGCACACCGACAAATGAAACCCCCTTCTCACTGACCTTCGGAACCGAAATAGTCATCCCTGCTGAACTGAACGAAACTTCTTACCGAGTGTCGACCTATGAACCCGAACAAAACAACCATCAGCTTGCACTCAGTCTAGACCTCATTGAGGAGCACAAGGAGCAGGCTAACCTCAGAAACATTGCCTACAATTAGCGGCTCTGCAGTTACCATAATGCCCGAGTCAAACACCTGGGTTTTCAGGACAGGGATTGGGTCCTTCGGAAGGTCAGCCTCGCCACCAAGGACAGCTCAGCCGGTACCCTCGGTCCAAACTGGGAAGGTCCTTATCGGGTTACAAGAATTTTCTGGCCCGGCACTTATGAATTGGAAGACTCAAACGGGCGAAAACTGGGCCACCCATGGCATGCCGACCACTTGAAGAAATACTTCATTTAAAACTTTGTATTTTTTTTCCTTCATCTTATAACTTGCTATAATTTTCCGATTATTGCGCCCGTTATTTATATACTCTTCTATTTACCTAGCTTTTGTAACCTAACATTTTGACTCAAACATACGAGTCAGGGTTCGGTCTTACTCGGCCTACACCCCAACACTTGCTCTTTTGACTCAAACTATCGAGTCGGTGTACGGCCCTACTCGGCCTGCACTAACATTTTGACTCAAACATACGAGTCGGGTTCGGTCTTACTCGGCCTACACCCTAAAACTTTCTCTTTTGACTCAAACTATCAAGTCGGTGTACGGCCCTACTCGGCTTGCACTAACATTTTGACTCAAACATACGAGTCGGGGTTTGGTCTTACTCGACCTACACCCTAACACTTGCTCTTTGGACTCAAACTATCGAGTCGGTGTATGGCCCTACTCGGCTTGCACTAACATTTTGACTCAAACACACGAGTCGGGGTTCGGTCTTACTCGGCCTACACCCCAACACTTGGTATTTTTTCGATTCAAACATTCTAATCGGTGTACAACCCTACTCGGCTTACACCAACACTTAGACTCAAACTATCGAGTCGGTGTACGACCTTACTCGGCTTGCACTAATATTTTAACTCAAACACACGAGTCGGGGTTCGGTCTTACTCGGCCTACACCCAAACACTTGGTATTTTTTCGTCTCAAAAATTCGAGTCGGTGTACAGCCTTACTCGGCTTGCACCAATACTTTGACTCCAACATACGAGTCGGGGTTCGGTCTTACTCGGCCTACACCCCAACACTTGCAATTCAAACTCAAACTAACGAGTCGGTGTAATGTCCTACTCGGCTTACACCTACACTCAGACAAACATACAAATCGAAAGGATAACTCGGTATACAATTTGTGTTCGAAGAAAGTCCAATTTCATTCAAAATGTGCAGACCTATTATGCTCGGCCTGCACGAGCTTTACAATCTTCCAAAGGAAAAAAAAAACACCAGGGAAAAAACATTACAACCTATCCTACACTAGCTCCTCCCTTAGCTCATCCTCGGCCTACTCAACTTCGACCACCGGCTCTGTCTTTTTTGGGGCGTTCACTGGCTCGGCTTCCTGCTGGGGACTCGGCTGGGAAACCTCCTCCTCTTCCTTCCCTGACTCGTCCTCGAACATGTCGGCAGTGATATCCTGGCCGAGCCAGGGGATCTTCACGGTCAGACCCGGGTTGTGCCGAAACAGGTTTCGGAAGAACTCCTGCTCGCAGTCGGTAGCATACTCGTTCTTCAGCTTGTCCAGCTCTTCAAACGCCTTGAACTCGACCACAGTAGCCTTCCTCGCCTCCTCCAGCTCGGCCTCCCTCGCCGACTTCACCCGGCAGAGCTCCTTCCAGTGCCGGAGTCGGTCTTTCTCTTTGGCCTCAACCTCGGCCTTCATCTGATCTCTGGAAGCCAGGGCCTCCTGAGTCTTCCACCTCTCAGCTTCCAACTTACGATTGAGGCCGGCCGCTTCCTTCATGGCCCTCTCGGCCTCTTGCAGCTTCGGAGTGAGCTCCTCCTGCTTTTTCTTCAGTCGGTCCTTCTCCCGCCGAGCACCAGCCACCCTCCTCTGGGCATTCCCAAACTGGCAGTAGACTTCACCGAGGGCCTGCACAAAACAAAGCTTAGTAAGACACTCGGCCTACGACAAAACACTTGCAAAAAAAAAAACACAACAAGACAAAAATTACTTACATTGCTGAGCAGCAATAAGGCCTTCTCCATCTTTTGCTCAGCCGACCGGCACTGCACCTCGGCCAGCTCGTCTAAGGGAGTTGAGGCCCCCTAGCAGACTCCGTTGAGCAACGGCACCATCTGCCTCGGACAGCAGAGGGTGGCCTCGGCACTGGACCCCTCGCCGATCACTTCGTCCTCGGTGAACACGCCCAGGTTCACGTCCCCCCTCCTCTGGTGCATCTCCATTATCCTCACGTCTAACCTAGGGGGGACGGTGGAGGTTTGAACACTGGGGCCGCCATCGTCCTCTTGCCGCCAATTGCCTCATGTGCCAACAGGATCGTCTCGGCCTCCTTTCTCACCTTCGTCCGCCTTGGTTCAGGGGAGAGCACTCGGTCTCCCTCGATTGTGCTCTGCTTCCTCTTGGGCGACCGGAATGGCGGACTGGGTGGTCTTGGCTTGGAGGATTGGCCCTGTTGTGCTCGGCCGGACCGCTTTGGTTGGCCTTTGTCGGCTCGCTCTTTCTTCCTTCGGAGGAGGAGCTCCAGACGCTCGGCAACCTTTGACAGTGCGGCAGATTCCCCAGAGCTTTTGTTGGCCTTCATTCTCAGCTGCTCATATTCTTTGTATATTCAGCTCCCGAGATGATACGGAACTGCAACACCGAACACCCGGTCAGTCACAAAAAAAAAAACACACACACAGCAACATAAACACTTACCCTCATCGGTGTCGATAAGGCCGGCTTTATACTGGAACCCAGGCAGCTGAAGGATCCGTCGATTCCAGTTAAGCTCGTCCAAGATCTCTCTCACTCGGTGGACGACTTCCTTCTCTGCTGGAGAGATTTCTTCTTCTGGGAACAAACCTGCACACCGAGAATCGGTCAGCCAACATAGCCATACTTGGGCATATACCAACTATAAACAATTACATCAAAATGGTCGGCCTATGCTACAACTCTCCACCTTTGGTCTGAAACTTGGACGGTATTGGTGGTCCGTCGGTGTCCCCTTCCCAGTTCCCACCGACCAGGCAGAACTTCGTCTTGTACGACTTTTGGGAGGTCGGTATGTCCAGGATGAACTCCCCCCGTTTTCTCTTCTTGCGATGACGGACGAAGACCCACCCGGTACTCTGCTGTTGAAACCCAAACTCGTACAGGTACATGAGTTGGGCGTAGGTCGGCTCTGGTTGCTCGGCCCACCTGAAGGCCGTGTAGAGGGAGCAGACCACAATCCACACGTTAGGATTGAGCTGACCGAGTGCCACTCTCATCTTCTTCACCATATTCCGCAACCAGGGATGCAGAGGCAGCCTTACCCCATGGTGCATCAGCTCGGTATAGAACAACACCATACCGGCCGGGGCATTACTCGGTCTTTCTTCTCTCGTGGGCAGCCTCGTAGTCACCTAGTCGGGAACGTAAAACTCGATCCTCATCTTCATCAGGTCCTTCTCAGTCTCCTTATTGATCATTTCGTCCACAGTGAAGGTAGCACGTTCAATCGGAACGGCCTCCGAGACCGACTCATCCCCGGTCGGTTTCACTTTATTCAGCCGAACTGCACCCTTATCTCGACCGTGGGTCAGCCTCAATGCTCGGTGAACTCCAACTTTGACTATCATCTCGGCGTCCACCAAGAGGTTACTACCGCTCGACCTACGGATCGACTCAACCCCTTCACAAGCCTCCGTTGTCCTACCGGACGACTCGACTGTATTATGCACCGACTGTGCCCTACTTTGTGTATCGGCCGAGTGGGCCTCATCCTCACTCCCGAAGATGGGAATGAGAACCTGCACACTGCTACCTGACAACTCACTTCCCTGTGAGTCGTAGCACCTACCCTCGAATACCGAGTTACTATCGACCGACATCTACAAAAAAAAAAAAAACAGAACTTAGAAGACCGACTCGTTCCTACGACGATCTGACCACAACCTTCACCAAGTTCATGGACAGTTCTTCACAACCTCCTACTTAAATAAAAAAACTAGACTTGAAAGAATGCTTACCGTGTTTTTTCACGGAGGACCGTAGGCTGGAAATCGCAACCACCGTATGCACCACCGTCGAGAGCTCGTCGGAAATCGCCTTCCTCGTTCGATAGAGTTTCCCCAATTTTCTCAAAAACACAAGTGAGGAAATCAGTGAAGAGCTCCTCATATTTATAGCAATTGGTGCACAGACTACGAGGCGTCACCCCTCTCAGTGACAGACACGTGTTGCACCCAATCATTCTGACCGCACACGTGTCAACCATCTGTCCGTGGAAGCCCAACCGTCTTCCCTCACCTCGACACCGACTTCCGTACACCGCTCGGTGCCCTGGACTGCCCTACAGATGTTGGCCCTCTCCACCGACTCATGTACACCTCTCGGTGCTCTCAACCCGCTTGCAGACGATGGCCCTAGCTACCGACCTACGTACACCGCTCGGTATCAGCACCTCCAATCCAGTTTTTGGTCCTCATCACCAACCATGGCACCACCACCGACTGCATGTGCACATACATAACCGACTGAAACACTGGTTCGCCGAGTTGCATCCCTTACATACCGACCACTAGCCACTTCCTCGCCGTGACCGAGACTGTCTCGGAGGACTCTCCCACCAGGGGACTTAGGGGACTACAGGTATACTTCCCACCAGGGTCTGGGAGAATGAAACAAGTCCCCGACCGAGAAATTCCACCTCAGTCAACGACTTGGGGGACTTCTGTTGACACCATATCTGACCAGACCCACTAGGCCGTATACTTAAAGCCCAGACTCCGTTCAAGGCCCAAAACTACCGTACTTACAACAGCCCTAACACCGGACCCAATGCGGGGTGCCATGTGGAAGCGTATCCACCCTCGATCTAAGTAACACGTGTCAGCACGTAAATCGAGGAGCATTTTGTCCCACATCGGAACCTTGGAAATTGAACATCTTGCCTACCCATACATAAGGGGTATACATTTCCCAATAAAGGTAACAAAGATTCACTATTCACTATTACTCTACCAAACTTACCATTTACTATTTCCTCTTATGAACAAAGTAACTGACTTGATCGTCGGAGAGCCTTAGGCCGGCACCACACCGGTGCCCGTACTAACGGAAACCCGCGATCCACTTGAGTTGACAGGTCACAAGAGGGACACGCGTCATTTGGTGATTGGGCAACGAGTAATCGACAGTTAGAACATTTAACGCTTCAACAGGGTGCAAAAAATGTTTTAGTCTCAGTAGTTGTACAATATGGTTATCCAATCTTTCTAATCATTTCTGATAATAATCAAATGCTATAATTGATTTTTATTTTCTATAAATTAGTTCTAAGCTTGGTTAATAAGTTGCCATTGTCTCTCCTAGCATGCTGATTCCTAGACACTTCGTAGAATGTCTAATTTCTCAATTGAACTTTTGTGTTATGGATACATTTTCCTTTACAATTAGAGCATGGAATTGGAACAACAATGAGCGTGAAGACATGGATGAACTTGCACCGATGAGATGAAAAACATATTTTGAGTTTGTATTGGAAAAGGTAATTAAGAAAAAGAAAAGAGAAGAAATTTACATTTCACTTGAAACCAAACTCAATACGCAGTCATTTTTCTTGGGGCATAGAGAATTGGCAAATCGGGTTGGTGCCTCGCCTTCGCAACCACGACTCGATGCAAAATGAGTGAAATCGACAGTTGCAGGGCATCTCTCTAGCCTCTGCGTCGGCCTCCAATCCTGCCAGGTAGATAGAGCGCTCGGCCCCTTGCTCCGCGACGGCCACTCTCGTCATCACCTCTATGGCCGCCTCCAACCATCAACTTCACTATGTCTCTCAAGCTAGAACCCACGTCCACCTGCGAATTTGCGATCAATAAAAGAAAATCAGTCACATGCATCACCCACTGTCACCATGATCCGATCTCTATGTTCTTTATTTATCTATTTCTTCCAATCTAATTTAAGAGGAGTGAGAGCTTAACTTCGATTTGGGAATACGAGGTAAAGATAAATTGAATAGGTGGTGATCCTTAGTGATTTGGCTGTTTTCAGTCAGGTTCGAAGATTGAGATCTTAGAATTGTCTCGATGATTTTAGTGTCACCGGAACATTGATATTTTTCTGTTCTTTTGTTGTATATGTTGGGTTTTTTCCAATCAGATTCAAAGAATACACAGGGGAAAGATGATGGGCGATAACTTGAGAGAAAGAAAGGATCATTGGGTGATTGATAACCAATTGAACGAGAAAAAAGAAAAAAGGAAAAAAAAGGTCTCCTTTAACTTGTTTCACCCAATCTCCCGGTTTTACCAAATTTTCCACAATTTTTTATTTTATTTTATAGCTCTTATTTTACCAACCTTTGAATTTTAGAGAGTTAGATCCAATGGTATTAGTGGACACCGCACTTAGTCCAGTGTTGGACTATAGAATTTCCGCAAATTCAGACCCATTTTGAAACTTTTTTTGACAAAATTTAAGAAAAAAGTTAAATTTAACTAGTTGCTATTCAGTCCCAGTTTCTTACTGGCGAAGATGAAACCAGGCGAAGATCATGGTGCCTACACGAAGATCTTATTGGCATCAATGTCAGCCATGGTGGCGGAAACGACGACTTTTCCAATCGACCTGATGAAGACGAGGCTTCAGCTCCATGGCGAGTCGGCGTCTGCTTCAACTCGGCCGACCAACGCATTTCGAGTGGCCTCGGAGGTCGTCCGAGAACAAGGTCCTCTAGGACTGTACAAGGGATTGTCTCCGGCGATTCTCAGACACCTCTTTTACACGCCCATTCGAATCGTCGGATATGAGCAACTTAGAAACACTCTGGAAAGCGACGGTGGGTCTTTCTCTCTCCCTGCTAAGGCTCTCTCCGGTGGACTCTCCGGCGTCGTTGCTCAGGTAACTTGCTTCCTTATTGAGTTTACCTAAATGGGCTTTTTTTTTCCTCTCATTGCTATATGGATTTGTACTTGGGAATTAGAAAATTGTTAGAATTAAAATGCAAGCTTCTTCAGTTATAATTGTGGCCTTTGGATTTGGAAAATTGGAAAGTTGTTAAATTTTTAGAAAGGGAAGCTTGTTCAAATTGGGGCAATGAGAAATTGAATGCAATATGTATTCCCTATGAATTTGCTTGAATTAAATCTCATACTTTGAGTTCGTGTATACAAAACTTCTGCTTTTCCACATGATAATCCATGTTAGTTGGCCTACTTGTATGCCCTGTGCAGTTTCTTTGACCCAACAATTGATTAAGCTTAACTGCTTTCATAATTTTGTAATTGCTTCGAAAGTGAATTATTGGTGCTCTTGTATTTACTGCTAGTTGTTCAGTTGGTGGCAAGCCCCGCGGATCTTGTTAAGGTAAGGATGCAAGCAGATGGTCGGATGGTGAGCCAAGGCCTTCAGCCTAGGTACTCAGGCTGTTTTGATGCTTTCAACCAGATCGTCCGATCAGAAGGCATTGGGGGACTTTGGAAAGGTGTTTTCCCCAATGTCCAAAGAGCATTCTTAGTGAACATGGGAGAATTGGCTTGTTATGATCAGGCAAAACGTTTTGTCATTGAAAATCGGGTTTCTGAGGACAACATATATGCACACACTTTGGCGTCGATCATGTCAGGCCTTTCGGCAACTGCTTTGAGCTGTCCAGCCGATGTGGTAAAGACAAGAATGATGAATCAGTCGAAAAGCATGGAAGGGAAGGTTAAGTTCAGAAATTCTTATGATTGTGTGGTGAAGACTCTGAAAGTTGAAGGTCTAGGAGCATTGTGGAAAGGTTTCTTTCCTACATGGGCAAGGCTTGGTCCTTGGCAGTTTGTGTTCTGGGTTTCATATGAGAAGTTTCGACATATTGCAGGCTTTTCTTCCTTCTGATAATCTTTTGATCCACTCTCACCTTGCAGATACCGGGCATGTTTACATGCCAAGGTCGGGTACATTTTGCGATTCAAAGTCCCATGATGGGAATTAACGACTTGGTGAGTTTCCTTTTCGCTTATTTTTTTCTGTTTCTCTTTGACGAACGAACAATCAAAGATTATTGCCTTCATAATTTGCAATGAAGAAAGTCCTTGAGTGGAATTTTTATGTGGTGTTTGGATTTTGGAAATCGGCTTGCCTCAATTTCTATTTGCAAACTGTTATGCTGACCTCCAAATTATTATTTGAAGAGAGAATTGAAAATCTTTGAAGTGGCAATTAGTTCTTGGCTTGCTTTCAGTGCAATTCATTGTGTAAGCATGAGTGTTCACAAAAAGGTTGGCCTTCGGCCTGTTCAAAGAAAAACAAAGTTAGTCTTGGGCCGCAGTTTTTCTATCCTTACAAGCCCACTCTTTATTCGAATTGGGCTAGCCTGATCCTATTGGCCCATGCGAGAAAATAAATGAATTAGATAAATATTTTCTGTGATTATGGTAGGGCATTTTATGAAGGAGAATGATTGTCAACAGTACGTTGTGCCCTAGTAGGGGATTGGAAGTATCTAGAATTTGCCACCTAATTTCTTTCTCAAATATTAATTTTGATTTAAAGTAATATTTATTATCCAATGCTACATAATAAAAATATGGTTATTTAGGCTAAATGTACTAAGAACAGCAAAAATAATCTCAAAATGCCTCAGAAATAGAGATTTGCCTCATGTTGATGTAGGAATAGGTACATCGTCAAGGCTGTTGCACAAACTAACTGACAGTTTCGTTAACACCGTTTATAATGTAGACTTGACATCCATGTGGCACCTAAGTGCCATGTAATGGTTGGGTATTTTAGTCAATTTGTGCAGACGGTGATGTGTTGAAGATAACCAGTGATGAAGTGATTCGAATTCGAAATCGCGAGGGCTTGAAACTTAGAAGTTTCAAATCGCGAGGGCTTAAATCTAGGAATTCGAAATTGCGAGGGCGTGAAACCCAGGCGAGTTGGCTTGAAACCCAGACATTTGAATTCGCCCAAGGAGGTGAAATCCAAGTGAAACGAAATGGAAAATCGCAAGTTTTCCCGCAGTCTGAGTCGCGATATGGATGAGAGTGGAGGGTGCGAGCAACAAAAAAGATGTCTTTGTGGGAAGGTGGCTACAATGAAGATATCATGGACCGAAGATAACCCAGGCAGGAGGTTTCTTGTTTGCCCAGATGGTTGGGTAAGTTATAGTTTCAGACGAAATTAGGTGTGGATTTGTGTTTGAAGGTATATTGCTACTTGCATTGTTGCCCATGACATTTCTTTGTTGCCTGTATAGGATAGATTTTGAAGTTTCTTCTATGAAATTGATGATTGCTACCCTAAGCTCATTGATGCTACTTTGATATCTAATTCTTGATTTGTTATGATATTGCAGGTTAAGGGTCATAATTCTCGTGCCAAAGGGTGTAACTATTGGAAGTGGTTAGATCCCAAGATGTGCAAAAGGTCAACAAAGATAATTCCAGGGTTGCTAAGGAAGCTAGATATAGGAGAATAGTAATTGAGGAAGGAGAAAAGGAAGGTGTTTAAGTTTAAGATTGCACTTGTGATAGCTTTGGTTATACTGTTAGGTATTTTGTATTGGTTAGTTAAAATGGTTGAAGTGTCTTGGGTGGTTAAGCACTAGTATGCTTTGTATGAGTTGCAAGTGTCCTATATGATGTAGGCTATGATGTATTGGAAGTGTTTAATGTCATGAGATGGTAAAATTTAGACAATCTTTTTGGTTATCAAATGAAATGGCATATGTATTGAGCATGAATCTACTTGTGGCAATTTAAGAATAAAACACATATGAGCATTAAAATTTGAGCATGTTGACAATTACAAAAAGACCATGTACATTACAAAAGGATTTGATCATTACAAAAGGAGCATGTACATTACAAAAGGATTTGACCATGGCAAAAGGATTACTTGACCATTAATAAATGATTAGTTGGTCATTAAAAATGGTTACTTCATCCTATTGCACTACATGGCTCCAAATTCATAAAAGAAAGATTAAAAACTGTTTGTTAGAACATTAAGATAGCAAGCTGATCTCTAATAATGATGGCAATGGGGTAAAAGTTCCCTTGCCCTCTTCAGCCAATCTTTATTGCCTCGCTTTTTCTTTGGCTTCGGTAGGATTGGCTTTGGCTTTGGCTTTGTCTTGGCAGGTGATTTGAATCTCTTTGGCTTGGAACTGCCGACTTAACCTTCCTCTACAAGGTGGGAGGACTCTGCAGGTTGAGAGGAGCTTGGTTGAGACCATGGTTTAGCTGTAGCCCTCTTCAGTCTAGTTCTTGTGGAAGGGGAGCTCAATGTGGGTTGTTGGTTTGAATCAGGCTAGGAGGACTCTGCAGTGTAACGAACTGTCCCGGAAATTGGGATTAGATTAGTGCTTAATGACGAATTAGTGAGATTAATCAGTGATTAGTTGGATGCGTTCGGACGGACGGTGCAAAAGGACGATTTTGCCCTTGGAATGGGTCAAAATGTTGACTTTTCATTCGGACGGTCAAATGAACTTTGACCGATGACCGTGACGTAGTTCGGGACGTCACGAGTTCGTAGACAGGCGACACGTCCGATTCCGATATCGGAGGACAAAGTTATGACATTCGGATTAAGTCTAAGGGTATTTGGTAATTTCGTTAAAAATGAGCGGATGGTTGACTTTTTGGACGACAAGCCACTTTCACGTAATTTGAGGACCGTTAGGAAGGTCTCGATCTCCTGATTACAACGACAGGCGGCATATGTCGATTGGAGGTCGGACGGTTATGTTACGGGTTAGGGAATATGAGGGGCAAAATGGTAATTTGTGCAGCAAGGGGCATTCTGGACATTTTCTACATTGGAATCTGTGCCCACTCAGAGAAGGACACTTGGCTGTTGATGGAAGGTGGTGCCATAGGATTGTTAACACGTGGCTGGTTCTGGATGGTGGTGGAAATTGCTTGCAATCTCTCAATTTTGCCATACACGCTTTCAAATATTAGTTGCACGGGTTGGGGGTTGAAAATAGAGTTACAGAGACGGTGAGGAATTCAAACCCCCAGCTATTTCCAATTGAAGGTGCTTTGTGAACAAAAACAAAAGAGTGAGCAACGTGGAACAGGGTGGTGAAGTCGTGGATGCCCGCCGTGCACGGTGGCGGTTGGAGGAGGAGAAAACCCGCGAACGTCCATGTTAAGGTCCAAGTGAATCGTGACGATTTCGTTGTTCTGGATTGATTTGGAGTATTGAACGAGGTCTCAAAGGTTAAAAAGAGTTGAGAGAGCTTCGTATCGAAGCCTGCCATGGCTGGTAGTCGTCAAACCCATGACTGGTAAGTCAAGAACTCAAACATGGCAATTTACTTTTGGATGCTTAAGACTCAAATTAGTGGTTACAGTGAGGTTTTGGACATTGATAGGAAACTTTTGGATGTAGAAGGGACGATTGAGGTGACTGGAACAATGAGAACAAAGCAAACAAAAATGAAGGATTGAAGGTTGATCGAGGAGGTACATTCCAGTTCTCATTTTTCAACTTTGAAATTAGAAATCAGGTAGAAAGGAAGGGACATAATTAATCAAAAGAGTTAAAATTGGACTGAAATTGACGAAAAACCGCCCACGCCGGCTTGGTCGAACCGGACCGATTTGAACCGGGTCGACGAGAGGAAGATGGTGACACTATTCATGCGCGTGGGCTTCACGCGTAGAAGCTTCCAGACGCGCGTGGGGGCGCGTGGAGGGTAATTTGGGGAATCGTCCAACACGACTTTTAAAGTATTCGATGTAACGCACAATTTTGTGCTGGTTTCGAGTCAATCGGACATCGTCTCGATATGTTTCGGGATGTCCGAAGGTTTTAGGGCTGGTTAAAAATACGGTAAAATTAGGGGGTTTTAGTATGACCATTGTGAAGTAGTTAGTGACCTTAGTTTGGGATTTGGACAGGTTCGAGAAAGCCGGTGATAGTGAAATAGCCGGGAACGGCGTAGGTGCACGCGTATCGAGGCAGCGGCGAAATGGTATGTGAGTGGACTTTGCTTTCTAACTTATGATGCATGCATATATGTTTTAATATGTTTTCTATACGTGATTCTATGATTTGATTTATGATCTTGATGGTTTATGGTTTTTGCACGATTTTCGAGATATTTATGTAATTTCACGTTTTACGAGATTTCGAACGATCTTGTGAATTGATGATGGTTTTAATGATTTGATTTCGAGATTTTAAATATGTTTTGATTTCAATGATTTGAAAAGGATTTTGGAAAAGTGATTTCGGGCTTGAAGCCCTGTTCATGTGATTGAGATTTCGGTTTTGAAACTGGATTTTGGAAATTGAGATTTGGAAAGGAAGTCTGGACTTGGGTTCGGGACGATGGTTCCGGATGCCGGCTTACGGAATCATCGTTGCGAATTCGACTATGGATTTTCTGTGGTTTTCACTGATTTAATGAAAAATTTGTTTTGGGTTTAAAGACCCGAAAAGAAAAGAGAAAAACCACTGGATCTGGTTTTGAGTTTAAAGACTCAGATTGATTGACGGGGGGAGGGCCCTGGATTGATATGTTTTGAGTTTAAAGACTCGGTGATTGTGATACCCCCCGAGGCATGTGATTGTGTTTTGAGTTTAAAGACTAGTTGATATCCCGGGAAGGCCTGGTTATTTGCGCATGGTTTTGAGTTTAAAGACTCGGGCGCACTTGAGATCCCATAAACTTGTATGATTGATGTTTTTCACTGGTTTTCAGATGTTTTGGGCAGTCGCCCGGATGACTTGGCTTTGATGAATTTTGGGACTGAGTTCCCGTATTTGAGATTGATTTGTGATTTGAGGCTGAGGCCTGGTTTTGAATGGCGGATTTGACTCGGGTTTCTAAATGGTTTTCAATGATGGTTTTTGATATGAATGGTTTCATGACTTGGATTTGATATGCATGCATTGGTTTTTAAATGGAGGGTATAAATGTAAATTCTTTTATGATAACTGTTTTGAACTATACTTTATTTTTGTCCACTCACAGTCTTTTTGTGTTTTCGATACCCTCTAGGTTGTTGCGGTGCGGGCTGTTGGTTGAGAGACGGAGACATCACAACCGCGATCCACCGTAGTTTGGCGCACCTCTGGGAAGTCTGGATACTTTTAGGATGGTTGGATTGAAAACTCTCTTGTCCGACTTACGTGTCACATGGAGGTTGGACGTCAGTTTAGCCTTCGTGTCATGCGTAAGTTATATGGGAGCAGGGTTTAGCCCTTAATCCCGGGGGATTAGGGGTGGGTCCTGACATGTAGGCTAAGAGGTTTGAATCAAGCTAGGAAGACTCTGCAGGCTATGAGGTTTGAATTAGGCTAGGAGGACGCTGGTTGAGACCATGGGTTAGCTGCGGCCCTCCTGAGTTTAGTTCTTGTGGAAGAGGGGCTCAATGTGGGCTTCTGGTTTAAATCAGTTTGGGAGGAATAAACTGCTGCAGGCTGGGAGAACTGCGATGCTACATGCTGGGAGGACATCTTCCCTCTCTTACCTGAACACAAAATGTGAGCAAAATCTGATATTCAATTAACTCAAATTGATATTAGACATTTTGTTCATGATTCTTTTTATACTAAAATTTTTTGCTCCCTGTGCATTTTAAGACTACATTTTGTTGAACCAAGTGAATAGTGAGACTAAATGCTGGTGTTCCTGATGCCTACCAATCAATAATTCAGTATTCCAACTACATTTTGTTCCTGGTGCCTAGCAATCAATAATTCAGTGCAGGCCAATCGGATGTGATTGGCCTATGTTACTCGGATGCAGGCTTGGCCTTGTAGGATTTGTCGATTGGAGAACTTGGGAGGTTCTAAGACGGGACTACTCGACCTTAGCTCAGGCTGACCAAATTAGGTACGAACAAAAATGATGAGGACGGATTCGATATGAAGATGAAGATGAGTACTTGGATGGTGGCTTAGTGTTTGGGGATCAGTTTTTGGTTGTGAAGATGTGGTTCGTGACAGGACCCATTCCAATCCCCCTAGGATTAATGCGGGATGACCCTGCTCCCGTATGACACGGAGTGTCAGACAAGGGATAATTTCGACCATTGCCCTTCCGGGCTATCAGAGTACGCCAGGATCCGGAGGAGGTATGTGATATCTCGATCTCTGCTACAGTCCACATCCGATATCAACCTGAAGGGTATTAAAAACAGAAAGACTGTGAGTGGACAAAAAGTAATAAGTTTCGTAAAACACATTTATAAAAGACCTTTATACCCTTCACTAAAAAGCATGCATGCATAGTAAAACCATTTATCCAATCATATATGTTAAAACATCCATAATTAGGGTCTCAACCCCAAATTCTGTAAATACAAGTCACCCGGGCTCCTGCCCAAAACCATTTACAGAAAACCATAGTATAGTAAACATACGTGGGATCTCAGCCCAAATCCATTTATCATTATAAACACAATTTCCCAAACCAATTGAAATCATGTTTATCCATTATATTTATATCCAGAACCTGTCACGGTGAAATAGAGCTACACGTGTGCTAACCGGGGTCTCAAACCCAAGTCTCTCCAGGGTCCACTCAGGTCAATGTCCGTAGATCAATGATCCTCCTTGGAGGTAACGAACCATGCCCATATTGAGATTAAGGAACCCAACTGGGGGGGGGGGCGACTCCACTCAGTCAGTGCTCTGTGACTACTCCGGGGTCCACCCAGGCCAACGACCCTCCTCGGAGGAGACAATCATATATAAAGGATGGAATATGAAAAACCTTTTGAAATCATTCTTTAAACCTTTCCAGGATTCATGTCCGGCCCCCATAAGCCGACATGATCCATAAAATCCTTTCCAAGGGTTCATGCCGGTTCCCATAAATCGTCATGACCCGTAAAAACCATTTGTAACACATAGCTGGGCCCTAGGCCCGAATCCACATACAAACTGGACCTCTAGTCCGAATCGTAAACCAACTGGGCCTCCGGCCCGATTCCGTAAATCAAATGGACCTCAAATCCGAGAGTTACCTTTTCAAATCCAAAATCATTTCATGAAATCATAACTAAAACCATAAGTACGGAAAATCAGTGTAAAATTGGAAAACCTCGATTTACGTGTAAGCACGTAAATCGCCTCGAAATACGTGAAACCATACAATTCACAACCATCCAAATCAACATCATGAAATCATATTCATAATCCATATAAAACATTTATGCATGCATCACAGTTTAGAAATCAAGGTCCACTCACAGACTGTCTGAAGCCGCGCCTTGATACGCGTGCCATAATCGTCTCCCGGGTCAATCACCATCACCGTGACTCCCAAACCTGTTCAAATTCATTTAGAGGGTTACTAATAGCCTCATTAACCTCTCATTGAAGTCCCATAATTTTCCCGATTTTCTAACTATTTTTAAAGTCGATTCTAAACCTTCGTACACCCCGAAACATATCGAGACAGTGTCCGATCGACACGAAACCAGTCCCAAAATGTTCGTTACATCGAATAGATGATTTCGTATGTTGAAGACACCCCCAGATTCCCCACCACGCACTGCCACGCGCCGCCCAAAGGGCCCTGTGCGTGGGCTTAGGCGCCGGTGCACTGTAGCCGTCTTCAACCTCCAACCAGTTCAGACCGGCCGGTTTTACTGTGCTGAACTGGCGTGACCGGTTCAACGTTCCTACTCCCTCAAATCTCGTCCGTTTGCCTCCATTTCAATTCCTAAATTCCTATTTTCAGGTTTTCTATCTAACCCAATCCCTAAACCTAAGAAAAACCCACCTGAAACCCTTGGTTCGAAATGGACCTCACGATCCTATTTTTTCCCAGCCCCCCTCACGGCTGCCCAGTCCAAAACCACCACCCAGACCTCCTTAAAACCTCCATACAACCTCAATAAACTCATTCTAATCATCCAATACCGTCCATGATGTCAAAATCAAAATAAAGGGAGAAATGGGCCTTATCGAGCTCTCGGTTTCCACTTGGCCTCCACGGCCGTTCACGGCGGCCCAGCCCGTCCCTCAACCACCATCTTCACCACCTCACTACCCTCTCTCATCTCCCTTCACACTCCAGCCACAGATGATGAGGTTTGGGGAAGATGGGGAATCGGTTTGCACGGTTAGGGGAGGGGGGGGGGGGGGGGGGGGGGGGTTTCGGGTTTGATCTAAATGAAAAAGAAAGGGTGATATGCATGAATGTGGGATAGTGGCCAGTGGATGAGTGACACTTGTCACTCATCCATTGGACAGGAAATAAATATCTGGGCCCACTAGAGTCCAAAAGTTAGGTTATTTCGTAATTCGTGCAATAGTGCACTTGAACTTCCGTAAACCGTAACTTCGTCGTCGAACGACCGAATTCGACGTGCCGCCTGCCTATGGATTCGTATCTTCCTGATATACGTAACGGTCCTCGGCCCTCGGCCATCGGACCTCCCGATCAAAAAGTCAACATTTGCCCCTTTTTAACCAAAATTACTAAAATGCCCCCAAATTTCCGAACGTCATAACTTCCTCCTTGAACGTCGGAATTGAACGTACCACCTGTCTATGAACTCGTGATGTCACTAACTACGTCACGGTCATCGGTCAAAGTCCATTTGACCGCCCGAATGAAAAGTCAACGTTTTACCCACGCTAGGGGCAAAACGGTCATTTTGCATCGTTCGTCCGATTTCGCCTAACTAATCACCCATTAGCCTCACTACTCGTGATTAGTCACTAATCTAACCCTGGAATTTGGGATGGGTCGTTACAGTTCGTGGAATCGTGGGCTGCTCTATGGCTTTGTGAGTATAATCTCTGTTGGGAATCTAAGCAAAAATTCAATGTTTGTTTTCTTGGTGTGTTGTGGGCTTTAGGGTCGACAAGGTCGGAGAGATTAAGGAGAGCATTTTTTCTTCTTCATGATTATTGGGTATTTTCCTTTAATGAAAGGAATTACCTACCTCGGCAGAAAGCAGAGTGAAAACATCTTCAATACCCTGACTAAAGCCGGTGTTTTGCTGGTGGGCATTTAAGGCAACATCGACCTTCATAACTTCAGAGTCTTGTCGATCTTTATTCTGCTCAGTATTTAAAACAAACGGGTTTTGTTCATCGCCGGAAGATCTGGCTGACTGCAATTAATTACTCCTTGATAGACACCGTCGAGTCTCCCCAGCTTCCATGGCAGACTCATTGCACGCAACTTGAAGATGTAGATGGCCTTTACTTTGGTAACAACTGCATGAAGCCACACATTAATGGTGGTGGGCTGTGGGGGATTCTCATCCTTTGAGAGAGTAGGAGTCTTGTAACCTCCCTGAAGCTTAGGTCCCCGAGGCTGGCCGGTGTGCCTTGGTGTTTTCTGGCCGTTTAGCTGGTGTGTAGCTTCCGAATTTTGCTGGGTTTGCCTTGTAGGGCATGTCTAGGCTTCACCATTTGGCCCAAAAGCTCATGGGCTTATGGGGGCCCGATAAACTCGATGGACAAAAGCCCGGCCTGACCCGCTATGGGCCGTGGGCCAGCCCGGCCCGAGAGTTAGCGGGCTGGGCTTGGGCTTATGGTGTTCAAACCCGATAGGCCCGAGCCCGATAAAGCCCGATAAGCCCAACCCGACCCGCCCGTAATAAACCCGGCCCATAAGCCTGAAAATATAAAATATTTATTATTTAAAAATTAATACTCAACCCATTCTTAATACTAATATTTCAACCCAAACCAAAATCTCAGCCCCAAGTCCACCTAATTTATTTTTAAAAACCCAATACTCAATACTCAATACCCAATACCCAATACAAACCCTAACCACTCATCCACCTACTTAATAAACCCAACGTTTTTGGACCCTTGAGTATTTTATTTTAACGAGGCCACATTTTTGCACCCTTGTGTATTTTTTTTCATTATTAATATTTTTTTGTAATTTTAAAATTTGAGACATAATTTATTGCAAAAGCCCACGTGAAAGCCCGTGGGCTCTTTTTTATGTCATTAAGCCCGCCCGGCCCGGTCCGCAAATTTAAAAATTATTTAATAAGCTCGGCCCGACCCGGCCCAAGCCCAAAAAATTTGGGTCGGGCTTGTCCGGCCCGGCCCAATGCCGAAGCCTAGGCATGTCCCAGCTTGATTCCATTTCTAACTTGTTAAAAAATAGAGAGGGAGTCTCACAGCGGGCAGGCTGTTAATTATTTTGCTATTGGCTACGTTGATGGTACGTAGGCCGTTTGGTGATGGGCAATGATAGTCAACAGTACATTGTACGTAAGGGATTGGAAGAAGCTAGCAATTTTCCACCTCATTCAATTATTAATTTTCATCTAAACTAATATTTATAACCCACAGTGCTACATAATGATAAAATCATAGATGAAACTTGTAGAACTACCTTCATAAAAAGTTGTAATTGCCAATTGCATGCTGCCAAGGGTAAATATGTAAGTGGCAAGAGTTAAGATCTCCTTTGATAACTATTTTGTTTTTTTTTGTTTTTAGTTTTAATTTTTAATTTTTGTGTGCTTGAAATATGAAGAAATTATAGATAGAGAATAGATGAAGAGTAGTTAATTGTATGAAGATGAAGAATGATAACAAAATTCAGAATAAAATCCATAGAATGCGTTTGATAACCATTTTGCTTCTAATTTCAGTTTTCATTTTTTATATATGAAATATATAAATTACTAGAGACAGGGATGGGCACTCTTGAATCCGATTTTCGGATGGATTAAACTTATCTACTAGATATAAAGATATAAAAGAAACTCGACGACACTAATGAATTTTATTGATAAACATAAAATATACACCTAGTCAAGGGGACGTAATGAGTCTTACCTCTTAAATGCATCAATATATATAAATAAAAAATTTGCTAGACAAAAGAAAAAAAATTACAACAAAACCCATACTTAAGCATGCAATAAAAATACAAATTATCACTTTCTAATTTTAATTGTACCATTCGAGTCTTAATAGCGTCAAAACCTTCACTATCTCTTTATTACTGATAATATAAATAAAGTCTCTTTCAATTTCAATATAGAGAGTCACGTCATATAATTAGCAAAAAATTCATCACCTATTTTATTTTGAAGTTGATTATTTATAATTCTAATAGGTTGTTGCTGTTGAAACGAAAAGAGTCAATTACCAACTGAATTAGCCTATATATACAGTGTAACAAGCTATTACATTGGGTTAGATTAATTACTTACATTGAACTAAAATGAACCCAAAATCTTAAAGGATCTTACTTGGGTTGGAAGGGTTGTTGCCTTCCCAGCCCAAGGTAAGGATTCGTCTATGACTAGAGAGACCGATTGTAAGAAGAAGTAACGGTAGTATACAAAGAGGAAGATATAAAGATTGAATAACGAAGAGAAAAAAAATAAAACTCACAAAAAATTAATTTTGATTTTATATTTTCTACACATAAATTATGATAAACAAAAATATGAAATATATTGAATAATTTCTGGAACAGACAAAAGAAACATAGGACAAGGTATGCACACACTATTGGCAATCAGAAGGTTGGAGGATGATCGTGATCACTGCCTCTCTACACAACACAGTTCCATTGCCTCATGTAAGCTCTTCAACTCGAACTCCTAGCTGAAAATGACGAGAGTAGCTTGTTTGGTTTTAGGAATAGAAAAGCTCTTCTTCTACTCAAATTCTAGGTTCAGATTGTTAGAGAAAATTGAATTGATTCAAGTAGTGAAAATTGATGCTCACAAGGTGTTTGATAAAATGCTAGAGTGACTTTCGGTTTATGAATTTACTCTGAGAGCTGAGTTTTTTTTTTTACTCAAGCTCTCTGTATCTTTTCTTCTCTGATTCACTTTGATTAAGTTGGAGGACGATTACATATACATTCATGCTCTCATTTCTCTCACACTCCTCATACACTCACTGTGATCCTTGTTTCACGGATCACATTACACATCACTACCTCACCTCTAACTAAATTGCACACACACACACACACACACACACACACACACACACACACACACACACACACACACACACACACACACACCACTCACTCATTCTGTTCTGCTACCACACTTTCCTCACGAGTTGACAGCTGTCCACTGCCAAGTCATTTCCAGTGAGCTGCTTATCTTCCAACAGCCCCTTCTAAGCTATTCACTGGAACCACACCTAGGAGACTTCTTAGGAAACAGAACCTGCCTTTAGGTAGAGCTTTAGTGAAGATATCAACTATTTGTTCTTCAGTCCTACAGTACTAAATGGATATCTCTCCATTCTGGATTGCATCTCTGATGTAATGCCACCTTCTACTGATGTGTTTAGTCTTCTGATGGAAGACAGGGTTTTTAGCCATGTTAATGGCTGACATGTTGTCACATAGCAGGGGTGTAGCCTCTGCTTGTTCTTCCCCTAGATCACCATGCACATACCTCAGCTATACTGCTTGTGTAGTTGCCTCAGAGGCACTCATATACTTAGCCTCAACTGTAGAGAGAGCAACATTGTCCTATTTTACTGATGCCCAGGAGAAAACCCCACTGCCAAATGTTAAAAGATATCCAAAGGTACTCTTCATGTCATCTAGAGAACCCTCCCAATCACTGTCATAATAGCCAACAAGAGTGGCTGCATTTCCCCTCTTGTAGCTTATCTCATAGTGTAACACCCCGGAAATTCGAGGATTATGATAATGTAATTTAATGTATGAATTGACGTTTTTACCCTTGTGATTGGTATGACCAAATTGTTGACTTTTTGACTTGAGGGTCAAATGGACTTTGACCAATGACAGTGACGTAGTTTGGGACGTCACGAGTCCATAGACAGGTGGCACGTCCAATTCGTACGATCAGGGTAAAAGTTATGACTATCGGAAGTTCAGGGGCGTTACCGTAATTTGACGATAGGGGCAAAAATGTTGACTTTTCGTTTGACAACTAATTTTCACACAACTCAAGCACCGTTAGGTAGGTCTCGATGCCCTGAGTCCGTTGACAGGCGGCACGCCGAAATCGGACTTCGTATGGCTGAGTTACGGGTCTAGAAAGTAAAGGGCATTTTGGTAATTATTGAACCAGGGGCATTTTGGTCATTTCACCCCTGGTCACTGTAGCAACCGCGGGGGAACAATCGCTGCACCACCGTGTGCGGTGGTTCTGAGTCCCAATTGTTTAATCAGTGTGTGAGTTGGAAAGCTGGGATTGTTTAAAGCCCTATAGACATCAGAACGTGGCTGATCATGGACACCATTTGTTAATTCAAGATTCGAACTTTTGCGGGAAACATTTCTCAGTGGACAGTGAGGCTTCCACGAGCTGTTGGCTGGTAAGGATTGTTTAAACTGAATGGGATTTAAGTGTGCTTCACTCTGCTGCAATGAGGACTGAGAATTGGAGAGGAAAACCAGAAAAAACCATTTCTGGAAAATTGGAGGGAAAATCGGGTTTTGATTTCTGGTGATTGTTGGACCAAACCAAGGCCTGGTTTAGTCTTCTGGGAGTATTTGGAACTCAACCACATCGAAATCGAGGGGAACCAGCCACGGTTGAGCTGGGACGGTGGCTGCCGTTTTCAGAGAAATTGCAGAGCTTGGGACGAAAACCTTCAGGTAATTTCAGGCACAATTGATCATTCATTTTAGTTCGTTTTGATCCTATTATACTTCCTGTGAAGTTAATTGGATAATGGGTTTGAAACCAGAGAGTTCTGGTGATTGACCCGTTTGGTTGATCACGGGTCGAGGGTTCATTTAAGGGACCAGTGAGGTTAATTTTTTACTCAGAACTTAAATTGGATAGTTAATGAACATGTTAGGGTCAAATACGAGTGAAATCGAGTGGAAATTGAGGGTCAATTAACCGGGTCAAGCTGCGGGTGGCAGGCCCGTATTACAGACAAACGGGTGAAGGTGGTGACACTGTAGCTACAGTGTCAGGCGCGTGACTTTCACGCACAGCCACTTTGGGCGGCGCGTGAGGGCGCGTTGAGCCTCATCTCTGATCACGATCAACATGACTTTTATTCCCCTCATTATTCTGAACATTTTTGGTGAATTAACCATGTTGATCTGAGATAGTTTTGATGGGTCAGTTTAAGGCCGGTTGTCTCGGGAAACGTGTTGGACAGGTTCCCCGAGCCGGTTTCTGTTTCGGACTTTTTGGTTAAATGGTTAAGACTTGTAGTGACCCTTACGTGTGATTTGGACTGACAGGAATTGTACGATAATCTCGGTACAGGTCCGTACGCGCAGATTCACCGCGGGATCGTACTGTGAGTGGGCCCGATTTCATTAAACCCTTGCATGCTTAAATGTTTTCTGATTTACTTATATTCACATGCTGGAATCATGAAACGGTTTTGATGATATTGAAATTATGGTTATGGCACGTTTCACGGTATTTGGGTTTGAAACCCGTCTAATGAAACTTAAAGACCGGTTTGGATTTTATCTTGTATATATATATGTTTTGCATGTGGATATCAATATTAGGTATTTGGTACTGCACTGTATAGATCCATTCTTGTGATACTGTCTCCTCCGGATGTGGTACCCTGGAGTGGTCATGGCGCATTGCCTGCGAGGGGTCATTCTACGGAGGAACCGGACCGTAAAATGACTCAGGAGCAGGATTGCTATAATTGGACGTCAGGGACGTTGAGCATCTAGGACGCTAGGCATTTGAGATGCCGTACCCGGACAGGTTTCGGGGATTGGATTCGGGATTGAGACCCCAGTGGCACACGTAGCCTTGAGACTGTGACCTTATTGGACGTCAGGGATGTCAGGATTGGAGTGTATAGTGCAGTGGCTAAAATTATCTTATGATTTTATTACATGCCTTATGATTCATATTATATGGTTTATGGTTTTAAATTCTGATGCATGCATGTCTGGAAAACGGAGGGGTAAATTATATGTTTTACTTATTGAACGGTTTTATAAACTTGAGTTTCGGCCCACTCACCCTTAATGTTTTGGTAACCCCTCCAGGCTGTGCTACTGAGGTAGAGGAGGATCCTGAGGCTGAGGCATAGATCTACTTCTGCGTACCTGAACCCCTGTTGGGTGGTTTACCCGCGGGTTTATTTTAGAGTCGTGCTCGCAACTTGTAATTTTGGATTTCATCCCTTGTCTGACATCTGTTTATTTCAGATTTGATGTAAAACTTTAATTTGGTTATTTATGCATTTGAACGTTTGAGGTTAGAATTGGTATGTTAATTTGGGTGTCAGACGGGAGCAGGGCACGTCCCCTTGTGGTCCCCGTGGGATCAGGGCGGGTCCTGTCACATAGTCCAGAGTTCCCTGAACATATCTGAGAACTCTCTTGGCTGTTCCATAGTGAATTCTGGTAGGATTATGCATGAACCTTGACAATAGGCTTGAAGCATACATCAAATATGGTCTTGTGGCAATCAGATAAAGTAGGATTCCTACAATTTGTTTGTACTGCTGCTCATCTGCAGCTTCATTGCCATCATCTTTGTGTAGTTTCTCACATGTAGCAAAATGAATGCTCACAGGTTTAAAGTCTTTCATACCAAACTTGTCCAGCAAGGTTAGAGCATACTTTCTCTGGTGGATGAAGATCCCTTATTTGAATTGTATCACTCCCATACCCAGGAAATGATGTAACAATCCGAGATCAGTCATCTCATACTTCCCCATCATATCCTACTTGAATTATTCCATCAAACTTGTGCTATCACATGTATACACAATATCATCCACATAGATTGACATTATTAAGGTTCCTTCATTCTTCTTGACCTTTAGGTATAGAGTAGCTTCACTTGTGCTCATTTCAAACCCACATCTCAGCAGATAGGTATCTATCTCCTAATACCAAGCCCTTGGTGCTTGTTTTAGCCCATAAAGTGCATTGTTCAACTTTTAGACACAATCTGTACTTTCTTGAATTACAAAACCCTCAGGCGGATCAACATAGACTTCTTATTCTAGAACCCCATTTAGAAATACTGATTTCACATCTAGTTGATATAATTCCCACTCCTTCTGAGCTGCTAATGCCACAAGGATCCTTATTGTGTCTAGTCTTGCAACTAGTGCAAAGGTCTCGTTGAAATCCACTCCTGGTTTCTGAGAGTATCCTTTAGCAATCAATCTGGCCTTATGTTTCTGCACAGACCCATCTAAGTTCAGCTTAGTTTTATACACCCACTTAACCCCTATCACAGGTTTAGTTGTAGGTCTCTTCACAAGTTCACAAGTTCTCAAGTCTCATTCTTCTCCATCGTTTGTATCTCTGCCTTCATAGCTTCCTTCCAGGCTTGATCCTTGATAGTTTCTCTGAAGCTTTCAGGTTTTATCATGCTCATGTGACATCTGTCATAGATGTCACTGAGGCTCTTCAACTTCACAGGTGTAATCAGTCATGAGGAATCACTTGACTCACTACCCAGTGATGGGCTAGAGCTTGAAATAAGATATGTTCCTGTATTTGAGACAGATCCTGAAACTTCTGATGTCTGTGTTGTAGTTCCTGGTTCAGAGTAGAGGTTTCCTGAACTGAAACTTAGAGGAACATCACTTGAAAGTTCCTTATGTTTCTTCCAATCCCAGTGTCCTCCTTCATCAAAGATCACACTTCTTGAGACTACAACCTTCTTAGTCTTCAAATTGAACACCCTGTACCCTTTCTCATAACTTCCATATCCAAAAAATACCCATTTGCTACTAGAGTCATTGTAACGACCCGTCCCGAATATCGGGATTTAATAATATTTAATTGTGATTTACTAATCTGGGATTAGTTGGGCGATTTCGGACAAATTGTGCAAAATGACCGTTTTGCCCCTGGGCGTGGGCAAAACGTTGACTTTTATTTCGGATGGTCAAATGGACTTTGACCAATGACCGTGACGTAGTTCGGGACGTCACGAGTTCATAAACAGGTGGCACGTTCGATTCCGACGTTCGTGGTAAAAGTTATGATGTGCGGAAGTTCAGGGGCGTTTTCGTAATTTGGACGAAATAGGGGCAAATGTTGACTTTTTGACCAGGATGTCCGATGGCCGAGGGCCAAGGACCGTTACGTAGGTTTCGTCGATGCGAATCCAACGACAGGCGGCACGCCGAAATCGGAGATTCGACGACGAAGTTATGGGTCACGGAAATCTGGGTTTGTTATGCACGCATTACGAGGCGGGGACACGTGGCATTTTCTGATTGGTCTGGGATTCTGAGTGGGACACGTGGACCACTAACCTTTAATTATGAACTCAGATCTGGATTGGTGGGATTGGATTAAATTATTGGAATAAAAAAAATATAAAGAATTCCCACTTATTGCATCTTTTAATCTGGACCTTTAATCTCATTGGTGAGATTGAATCTGGGTCGTTGATTCTGTTCCCTCTCTCTCTTTAATTGTATCAGACTACATCCTCTCACTCTCATTTCTCTCAAACCCGTGAGCACGTACACGGCTCACACTGCACACCACCACCATATCTGTATCCATGGGATCGTGCGGAGGGTTGTGGGATGTCTACTGTGAGCTGGGCACGATGGGAGACGGCGGGAGCCGGCGGAGACGACGGCGGAAGGAAAAACAGGGGAGGTCCGAAACTCAAAATTGGGAATGTCGATGTAGACTGTTTGTGATCGTGTTGAAGGGTGATGGCTGTTCCTGTGATCAGTCCAGGCGTTTCGGTGGCCACGGGGGTGACCACGGCTGCGAAGGGAGCCTAAACCCGCGAGTCCGATTCTCGGGTCTAAAATGGCAGGATGGGTTTTACTGTCTTTCGATCGATCTAGTAACCAGGATGATGACTCAGAGGATGAGACGAGTCTATTGGGACCGTTTTCATCGAGAATGGTGGTCGGAGCTGAGAGCCGTCGACGGTGGAGTTGGCCGTGAGCTTCTCGATCGGGGAGGTAAGGATCTTGACGTTATTCCTTGTTTTTGTTTCCACAGAACTCCTAGTTTAACTTAGACGAACTTGTAGGAGGAAACCCTGTCGAAAATGATCAAGGAACGGCGGAGAACCGATCGGGTTGGCCCGCGGGTCACGGCGACCCGTTTACCAGTCGTTCGGGTTGAACGACGGTGAACAGTACCCGGCGCGTGGGTTTCACGCGCAGGGAGTTCAACCGGCGCGTGGGGGCGCGTGTGAGGTAATTTTGGGAAACTTCCAACATGACTTTTGTCCTACACAATGTAACGAACATTTTAGCGTTGGTTTCGTGTCGATCGGATCCCGTTTCTTTATTGTTCGGGATGTCCGAAGGTTTTAAATCCAGTTTTAAAATACTTAAAAATTCGGGAAAATTACGGGACTTTGATAGAATGTTAATGAAGGGGTTAGTAATCCTCTAATGTGATTTGGACAGGATTAGGAGTCCCGGTGATAGTGGTGTGGCCCGGGAAGGCCTATGGCACGCGTATCGAGGCACTCGGTTAAACGGTCTGTGAGTGGACATTGGTTTCATAAATTCGATGCATGCATAACTGTTTTATGATTGTTATAATTATGATTAGATGATTTACTTTGGATATCGGTGAATTTAAAATGATTTCACGTATTTCGAGGTGAATTACGTATGTGCACGTAAACCGAGGTTTTCTGGATTTGCACCGATTTCCATAAATGTGGTTGGATATGATTTCATGAAACGGTTACGAACTTAAATAATGTAAAATCGGGCCAGGGGCCCAGTTGAACTATGAAATCGGGTCAGGGGCCCAGTTAACATGTGGATCGGGCCAGGGGCCCAGTTAACTTGTGAAATCGGGTCAGGGGCCCAGTTGATTTCTACATGTGATTGCGGGTCGGGGACCCTAAAATGGAATTGAATAAATGTTTCCTGGTTTACATTTTATAAATGTTCACATGCTGGAATCTATAAATGGTTTTGATGATGTTTCGGTCATGGCACGTTTTACGGTTTTGGGCATGAGACCCGTTTGATGAAATGTAACGATCGGTTCGGATTTTACCTATGTATACCTATATGTTTTGCATGTGGATATCGATAAAATGTATTTAGTACTGCACTGTATAGATCCTTCCATATGATACTGTCTCCTTCGGATGAGGTACCCCGGAGAGGTCACGGACGTCTAGTACGTCCAGCGTCTATGACGCTAAGCATCGGGGATGCTGTACCCGAACGGGGTTCGGGGATTGAACTCGGAAATTGAGACCCGAGTGGCACGCGTAGCCTTGTGATTGTGACCTTATTGACGTCAGGGACGTCAGACATCAGGGATGTCGGATTGGAGTGTATAGTGCAGTGGCTAAAATTATGGTTATGGTTTATATTATATGCCTTATGGTTCATATTATTGGATTTATGAAATAACTCTTGGATTGACTTTTGGAAATTGAAACTATGCTTTGGTTTCCGGGCTAAGGCCCTAATGGTTATTTCTAAATGAATGTGTGATATTTGGTTTTTGGTGCATGCATATGATTTTACTGAGGGGCATAAATGTCTTATAAATGTTTTAAACAGACTTGTTTATTTTCGTCCACTCACAGCTTTTGTTTTCAATGCCCTTCAGGTTGATTCCGGGTACGACTGCAGCAGAGACTTGAGCATCATACACCTCCTCCATCGATCCTTACGCACTCTGGAAGCCCGTTTGGGCAGTGGCAATAGGTTATCCCTTGTCTGACACCTCTTGTCAGACGGGAGCATGGCACATTCCATGGTAATCCTAGGGGGATTGGGATGGGTCGTGTCAGTCATCTAGCTTCTGTCTTGTTTGTTTTGGAATGTGAGTATAGCACAGTGATCCAAATACTTTTAGATGAGACACCCCTGGCCTTCTTCCTGAAAAAATCTCAAATGGAGTTTGTCCTGCACAACCTTGGTAGGACATTTGTTTAGCAGATACACAGTAGTGTTCACTGCTTCTCCCCAAAACTCATAAGACATATTCTTGTTGTGAAGCATTGATTTGGACATTTCAACAATGGTCATGTTCTCTCTCTCAGCTACCTCATTCTGCTGAAGGGAATAGACAATTGTCAACTGCCTTTCAATCGCATTTTCATCTAGGATTCTCTGGAATTCAGCTGATAAGTACTCTCCTCTTCTGTCACTTTTGAGCTTTTTATCTGAAAACCACTTTGTAGTTCAATCATGGCTTTAAACTTCTTGAATACATTCAACACTCCAAATTTATGTCTTAGGAAGTACACCCAGCACATCCTGGAATAATCATCAATGAATGTGAGGAAATATAGATTTCCTCCCATTGTTTATGTCTGCATTGGGCCCACACATCAGTGTGTATGAGCTCCAGTGGTGAGGATGCTCTTCAGGCTCATTCTGTGTCAAAAGAGCTCACATGATGTTTCCCTGCAATGCATCCTTCACAGAGTTCCTTATCACCTTGTAAACTGGGCAAGCCTATCACCATCTCCTTCTGGTTGAGCATCTTAAGACTTAAGTAGTTTAAGTGTCCAAACCTCTTATGTCATAGGTCTGAAGCCTCCTTAGTCTCAGCTTTCCTGACTTCAACATTCTCTGGTTTCCTGGTCATAGGAGTCACATAGTCTAGAGAGAGTTTGAAACACCTGCTCCTTGTCATAGGAACTTTTGCAATCATCTGCTTCAAAGTCCCATCTTCATAGGTTTCTGCATACTTATTTCCAAACACCAAGCTTTATCCATGTTCCACCATTTGTCCTACACTGAGTAGGTTTTCAAACCAGGCACAAGCATCACTTCTTTGATGTACTTGATACCTTGGTCTGTATAAACTAACAATGAACCCTTCCCTACAACTTGAACCAGGTCTTCTGTGCCAATCTTGACCTTCACATTCAGGTTTCTGTCAATGTGAGTCAGTAAAGACTCATATCCAGTCATATGGTTACTGCACCCACTATCCAAATACCAGATAGTCTCATCTTTCTCTATTGAGGCTGAATGGCAAGCATAGAACATGCTTCCTTCTGCTTCTTCTGCCTTCTGTGTAAAAACAGCAACAGATTGCTTTCCTAGACAGTCCTTTGCCATGTGTCCTAGCTTTGAGCACTTAAAACATTGGACCTTTCCTCCATTGAGACATCAATCTCCCCAGTGGTACTTGTTGCAAACTTTACAGAACACTTTGGTGGCATCTCTCCTCAGAGTTTCAGAGAATTTATCCTTCCTAACATTTTCTTTGCCCTTGGACCTATCATTGACCCAGGTTTTATATCCTGGTCTGTTTTGTGACTTCTTAGGCTTCCAGGAAGTATAACTTTTCTGTGTTTGTGACTTGTTTGCCATACTCATGCTAGAGAAAGCCTTTTCAACCTCATTTTCAATGTGCATTTCCAATTTTTGGTCAAATGCCTTGATTGATACTTTTATACTCTCTACATTGATCTGATCTAGATCTCTTGTTTCTTCAAGAATTGAAACAATAGAGTCATAGTTCTTAGTAAGGCTGATTAGAATTTTTTGAGAGAGTCTCTTCTCAAAGATCTCCTCTCCATCGGATTTCATTTGATTCACAATTACTAACAACCTAGATATGTAGGCAGAAAAGGTTTCATCTTGTTTCATATGAGTGTATTCAAAGTCTCTATGTAGGGATTGCAATTTAACAACTCTCACATTAGGATCTCCTCTGAATTCTCTCTTCTGAATCTCCAAGGCCTGCTTAGCAACCTCCACATTCGAGATCTTGGGAAAGATATCCTCAGAGACTGCATTCTGAATCAAGTTCAGTGCCTTGGCATTCTTGATCAGATCAGCATGACTTACATTAGGCTCAATTTCTTCATCCTCACTGTCATACTTAGTGTTTGGTAGTCCTTGAAGCACTATAGATCATATATCACATGCCTTTAATGCCGTTTTCATTTTGATACTCCAGAAGTCATAATTAACTCCTGTGAATACATGTATCTTCGGATCTCCTTCAGAGCCAACCATCGATGCCTTGGATTCGAAGCAATCGTCTAGCAAGAACTCACACGTTCAAAGTCAGATCGACTCCACAGTTAGAAGCCCCAGATGAAGCAGATCTTCACAGCTCTGATACTATATTGGCAATCAGAAGGTTGGAGGATGATCGTGATCACTGCTTCTCTGCACAACATTGTTCCATTGCCTCAAGTAAGCTCTTCAACTCGAACTCCTAGTTGAAAATGACGAGAGTAGCTCGTGTGGTTTTAGGAATAGAAAAGCTCTTCTTCTACTCAAATTCTAGGTTCAGATTATTAGAAAAAATCAAATTGATTCAAATAGTGAATTGATGCTCACAAGGTGTTTGATAAAATGCTAGAGTGACTTTCGGTTTATGAATTTACTCTGAGAGCTGAGTTTTTTTTTTCTTTTACTCAAGCTCTCTGTATCTTTTCTTCTCTGATTCACTTTGATTAAGTTGGAGGACGATTACATATACATTCACACTCTCATTTCTCTCACACTCCTCATACACTCACTGTGATCCTTCTTTCACAGATCATATTACACATCACTACCTCACCTCTAACTGAATTGCACACACACACATCACTCACTCATTTTGTCTTGCTGCCACACTTTCCTCAAGAATTGACTGCTGGCCACTGCCAAGTCATTTCCAGTGAGCTGCTTATCTTCCAACACACACAGCTTACAATTAACCTTGGAAGTGATCTATACGTATATTTCATGTAACAAAATGATCAAGTATGGACCTACACATCTACGTGTATTGAATGATAATAAAATGAAGTAAATCTTTTACTGTAGGAGGTACACTCAGTAGCTATAGGTCATTGACATTGAGTTGGCCCCTCATACCAACGACATATCATACTACCATGAATACTCGACCAATCAAACTGTTATTGACGCTCCGAAATAATTATTTGCTACATTAACGAGGAACAAATGTATTTATAAATTATAAACTAGGTCCATATATACTGTACGTTTTACTGGAAACGTACACCAGCAATATTGCAGAAAACAAGCTGGAATTTACAACAACTATTTATGGTGGATAATCATTTTATTTTTTGCCACACCCACCTTCCTCAACTGCCGAAAGGGTGTGAAATAAACCATGTATTAATTATACATGATTAACATTTATAAGACACCAACAAAAAAAAAACCATGCAAATTACCTTGCACGTGAAAATCATTTCACTGCCCAGATTCAGTACGAGCTGATGAACAATGAAAAGTCTCAATTATAACAGGATGAGCAAATATAAAAATTAGTTTAATTATGCAATCTCCCAACAATGTGAATAATTAATAATTACTTTTTCAAGGTCGGATGTTATGAGTTTGGGAATTATATAGTTTTGATGTCACGTGGCGTTGGTTCTTTAGGGTTTTTTAGATTGTTTTAGGGTTTTAGTTGTTTTGAGTTAATTTTGGGGGCTTCGGCTTCTGCTTATTTTAGATGATGTGGGTTGTTTTTGTAACTTAATTTTGTTCACGTTAGTATTATTGCATGGCTTTTGCCTTTTAAATATGATGTTAACGATATTATAATTTTATTATTTTACATAAAAAAAACTTTTCGATTAATGTCTTTTAGGGAACATCATGTTTTACGGAAAATGAAAAATAAAGATTTTGGTCTAAACATATGTATGCGCGCGGTATAAAAATATGAACCCACAAATTACGAAATACACAAATATAAATTCACTCTAACCACTACTAGACTCGAAAATATCTTTCAAAGCAATTTTCTTTGATGTAAGTGTATGAAACAGTGTATTTATAAGATGGGGTTGATGAGTTTATTGTATGCCCTGATATACTATTTAATTACTCACCTCTCCAATCCAACACCATTAATTCATTCATTAATTAAGTAACGCAGATTTGTTAATGTATTTTCATAAATTATTAACCAACGCATTTACTATTTTTGTAATTTGTAATAAGGATACATCCACAAATCTTGTCCTATTCACATTACGGACGGGAGATGTTGTTAATGTACGTACGTATGTTACAACTAAGTAATTACTGATGATATATATATATATAGCTAAATATGTATACGTGAGTACACATTTATGGCGATTTAGCAGTAAATGCATCCACTGTAACGATAGTTGTAATATAGTGATAATGGCAATATCAAAATTCAATTTTGAGATTCTCATGATTCGCCGAACTCACTCGCTTGTGAAAAAACTCAATAAAATACCATTTTTTTCCTTCTAAATCTTTCTGATTCACTCTTCCTCTTTCTAATGATAGCCAAATTTCAGAACTTGAATCTAATTAAAACTGAGCTTTCATGTGGATAGATGGATGAGAAGCCACATTTCAGTCGCAAAGGAGCAAGCTAATTTTTTAGAAATACGTATCAAACAAACCCAAGAGGATCAATCATACCCAAAATAAATTAAACTAGGAATTATATTTAATTGATTTCATTCATGCCCTTCTCTGTGCCCCTGGGGAGGATTAAATGCATCAAGCGATCGATTAGCCATATATTTGTGAGATGGATTATGGATATGACAACTAATTGCTTCCATCTCGATGGCTATATATGACGATGACGGTGATGAAACCTTTGAAAGATTTGATCATGACATCACACGATGAAGATAAAGATGATGATGACAAATTCAATCCAGGACATATCACACAATATTGAAGATGAGGATGACGTACATATATCTTTGTTTGCTGATGAAGATCGATTTTGATGAGATTGGTGGTTGCGATGATGACGGCGTAGAACGATGAAGCTGATGGCCGGAAGATAAGATCTTACCTGAGACGATGATGATGAGCCTAAGCGGCATAGGGTACACCTTAGGTGACAGGACCCTCCCCCAATCCTCCTAGATTAAGGCTAAGTCCTGCTCCCGTCTAACTTACGCATGACACGAAGGCTAAACAGACGTCCAACCTCCATGTGACACGTAAGTCGGACAAGGGATTCTCGATCCAACGTCATAAAAGCTTCCGGACTTTCCAGAGCGCGCAGAAACTACTGTGGATCACATATGTGATGTCTCCGTCTCTCTCGACCAACAGCCTGCACCGCAACAACTTGGAGGGTATCAAAAACATGAAAAGACTGTGAGTGGACAAAAATAAAGTATAAGTTCAAAAACAGTTATTAGAAAAAAAACATTACATTTTTACCCTCCACACAAAAACCAATGCATGCATATCAATTCAAGTCATGAAACCATTCATATTCCAAAACCATTAACGAAAACCATTCTTGAAAACCTGAACGAAATCCGTTAGTCAGAACCAGGCCTCAGCCTCAAATCACAAATCAATCTCAAGGTACGGTAACTCAGTCCCTAAACTAGTCAAATCCAAAGCATCCGGGCCTCTGCCCAAAGCATCGGAAAACCAGCGAAAAACATCAATCATGCGAGTTTGCTGGATCTCAAGTGCACCCGAGTCTTTAAACTCAAAACTATGATCAATAATCAGACCTTCCCGGGATATCAACGAGTCTTTAAACTCAAAACACAATCATAAGCCTCCGGGGGGGGGGGGGGGGGGGGGGGTAGGTATCACAATCACCGAGTCTTTAAACTCAAAACATATACCGAGTCTTTAAACTCAAAACATATCAATCCAGGACCCCTCCCCCCGCCAATCAACCGAGTCTTTAAACTCAAAACCAAATCCAGCGGTTTTTCTTTTCTTTCCGGGTCTTTAAACCCAAAACCATTTTTCAATCCACAGTGAAAACCATAGAAAATCCTTATCCGAATTCGCAAAAATGATTTCGTAAGCCGGCATCCGGAACCACTGTCCCGAACCCAAATCCAGATTTCCTTTCCGAAATCCAGTTTCAAAACCGAAAACTCGTTTATCGAAATCTCATGAATATGGCTCCAAGCTCGAAATCACTTTTCCAAAATCCATTTCAAATCCTTGAAATCAAATCATATTTCAAATCTCGAAATAAAATCATTAAAACCATGATTAAATCACAAGATCATTTGAAATCTCGTAAAACGTGCAATTATGTAAATATCTCGGAAATGGTGCAAAACTGTAAACCATCAAGATCATAAATCAAATCATAGAATCACGTATGAAAACATATTAAACCATATATGCATGCATCATAAGTTAGAAAGAAAATTCCACTCACAAACCGTTTCGCTACTGCCTCGATACGCGCGTACTTATACCGTTCCCGGCAAATCCGCTATCACTGGCTTTTCCGAACCTGTCCAAATCCCATAATACGGTCACTAACTACTTTATTAAGTTTCTACTAAGTCCCCGTAATTTTTCCGAATTTTTAACTATTTTTGACCTGGCTCTAAAACCTTTGGACAACCCGAAACATATCGAGACGATGTCTGATCGACTCGAAACCAGCGCAAAAATGTTTGTTACATCGAATACTTTAAAAGTCGTGTTGGAAACTTCCCCAAAAGGAGCCCCCCGTACCCTCACGCGCCGCCCAAAGGGGCTGTGCGTGGGAGCCACGCGCCTACTGTTCATCGTCCCCTTCCTTGAGATGGACCCGGTTTGAACCAGCCCGATTCGACGGAACCAGCGTCTACGGTTCAACCTCCCAAACCGTCCAATTCTTCATCTTTTCCCATCCTTTTGATCCCATTAGAGTCGTCCTACTATTCCTAATCGACTTACATGATTTAAACACAAGGTTAGCGTTCGAATTATACCTTCCCGATCAATGTTTCCTTCCTTCGAATTCTCCCGTTCTGTTTTTCATGGTTCTGGCCATTTCTGCCTCTAATTCCACCTCTAAAAATCTCTTTTTAACGTCCAAACCTGCACCCAATTAACCATTTCGATTAATAGTTATCACAAACAAAACTGCCATTTTGAATTTAAACGAAGGTTTTACAAGAAATTGTCATACCGTTCAACTGAGGCTTCGAAGACGATCCAATTCATTCCTTACGACCTCAGATGCAACATCCCGTGCACCAAGTCGATCGTCTGCCCTTCAGTCTCTCTTTACCATTTTCAACTCCAACAGAGACTTCAGTTTTTTTTTTTTCTTTTTCACCACCCCTCGCCGTCCACCGTCGTGATCGCCGTTCTCATCAGCTCTCAACCACCTTCCACACATCACGGTTTAAAGTTAAGGATTGGTTCACCGTCTCACCTTCTATCCCCTATCTCAAGCTCAATCCTCTGTTTTTTCCCCAAAACCTTGCAACTTCATTTGTTTTCAAACACGAGTAGGTCTGCTAGAAGGGTTCCACAGACCTCTAGAGAAGGGTCATGTGTCCAAATCTCAGCAAACAACCACCCTTAGGCAGCCACTTGTCCATTTTCCACTGGCACAAATCCCAATGAAACCAATTACCATTTTGCCATTCTCATGTACAAATTACCATTTTACCCTTCACTTATCTAGGCCCAAAACTAAGCCGTCTGATGTCCAATGACGGCGTGCCGCCTGTCGTTGTACTCAGGAAATCGAGATCTACCCAACGGTCCTCGAATTGCGTGAAAAATACTTGTCATGTAAAAAGTCAACAAATTCCCTCTTTTAACCTAATTACGACGATACCCTCGAACTTCTAGACGTCATAACTTTTTTTTCGAATGTCGGAATCGGACGTGCCACCTGTCTATGAACTCGTGACATCCCGAACTACATTACGGTCATCGGTAAAAGTCCATTTGACCGCCCGAACGAAAAGTCAACATTTTGTCCCACCCCAAGGGCAAAATCGTCATTTTGCACCGTCCATCCGAACGCCTCCAACTGATCACCGATTAACTGCACTAATCCGTCATTAACACTAATCTAATCCCGATTTGCGGAACGGGTTGTTACATTAGGGTTGGCGTATGCTCCAGTTCATCCGAAATTGAATATTCGAGGAAAAAATTTATGGAATGTTAATTTATAGCACAACTTATCTATTTGTTTAATATATACTTAAATAAGAGGTTTGGAGAACCAACTCAAAATACAAACTTATTACAATTTAAGTGTTTTACATTGTATTTATTAATTGCATAATTATTTATTATATATATGTATTTAGCTCACTTCATTTCTAAATTTGGGTTCGTGATTTATAACTGTTTGATCCAAGAACGGGGCATATTAGTAATGTAGAGTTTCAATAAGGTAAAAAAGTCAAGTACTTAACTACGAATCATATAAACTTGATCTTCAAATGAAAATTAGAAAGTTTTAAGTAAAGGTGTTTTAAACATTCACAAATTTATTATATCCTATGTAAAAAAGAATATATATTTTATCGTAAAACTAAAGCCGGTCACAAGGGGAGGCTCAAGGAGCACAAGTTCAGAGCCCAAAATATTATAGGGCCCATCATAAGTCGAAAATTATTAATATATATTATATAAAATTAATTAATAAATAAAACATGCAGATAAATAAACAATCTATGAGTATGGAAGTTTGATGTTAGTTTAAGTTGTTTAACATAATTTTTCCCCTAAAGACTAAATGCTTGTTTACATATGAAAGTTGTAGTAATAGCCTTGAATGCGGATATTTTTATCCATGTACAAGTTCGAAATATATAATTTATTTTAATGTAATGTTTTGGACATGAGGTCTTCTTTTTCCCTTGTTAGGGATTTTGTCCCAATAGGTTTTCCCTAATAAGATTTTAACGAGATCTCAGAATATAAAAATGAAATAATCAGTCTATAAAATTTACGTTTTTAATGGTTCAATGTGTTAATTAACTCTATTAAGAATACATTTTCTATTTTTGCCCCGATTCTTCAAATATTTGGACCGGTTTTACATAAAACAATTATATATATATATACTAAATGGTTATAAATAGTGTGAAAGAAAAAAAAAAGTAATCATTAGGTATATATGGTGCAATTAGTAAATTATCATCTCTAATGGATAAATTTCATGTGCCTAATTAATTTAATTAGAGTTTGAACTTGTTCATTAACATACCCAATAACATGTACCAACTAAGTAGCATAAATTCACACGTTATCTAACAACTAACAAAATAACAAGCCACAGTCCACACTATGCTCCCCATTTCTCTTAAATGCACGTCCACCAATATATTTACGTGTTTCTGTGAAAACTTAATTAATTTTTTTTTGTCAAAGAAAACTTAATTAATTGGGGGTGTAGTTCTTTACTTAATAATTTCCAATTTCGATATTGGTCGATATAAAAATTATACTGTTTTAATTCAGACACGTATAAAATTTTATTATAAATTTTTTGATTTTATTCTCAAAGTGAAATTGTATTTATTCTTTATATTTGTTGACCTAAATTGATGTTAGTCCAGGGTATATTGGTCACAAACAATGCAATTTTTTTTTTTCGAACAACTCCAAGATAGTGTTATATTTGAATTATTATTGACTGTTGAATTAAGTTTCACACAGATTAATGCAATAATACACCATCACGGTATCCTACCTAACCAATATTAGTTTGATTTTAAGAAAAATATATCAAACCATAACTTGAAAAATAGCACGCACACACAAATTCGTTTTAATTACCTTTTTTGCACTTCTGTACATGTGCATTTAATTCCTCGTTATTGTATGTCCTCTATAAATGTTGGCCTTACCCTTTCGGGTTATCCAACTTTTTGTTAGAGGCAGCAAGATATATACAGATTTTAGAGTTGAAATTAGATATGGGGAGGTCTCCATGCTGCGAGAAGGTGGGTTTGAAGAAAGGACCATGGACCCCAGAGGAAGATCAAAAGCTGTTGACCTACATCGATCAGCACGGCCATGGAAGCTGGCGAGCTTTGCCGGCAAAAGCAGGTGAGAGATGATTTTCAATGCCAAATATACATATACATATGCTAGCTATATCAAGAGAAAATTTTGATTTGATTTCGCTTTTGTTCTGATGACTGTTAAATTTTGGTGATTTAGGGCTCCAAAGATGTGGGAAGAGCTGTCGACTGAGATGGACTAACTATCTTAGGCCTGATATCAAAAGAGGAAAGTTTAGTTTGCAAGAAGCGCGGACCATCATTCAGCTCCATGCTCTTCTCGGAAACAAGTAAACTAACTATAACTCCATTTTTTTTGGGTACGATTCTTAATTATATATATTTAAACTTTACGGAGGAAAAAGAAAAATTGATAACTAGTGTTATACAAAAGTACAAATTTGTGATAAATTTTCACTTGTATTTGGATAATATATACTTGCATGCCATTGTAGTATTACTTCATTCTACCACTGTGTCGAATTATCGAATTGATTTTTGTATATATATTATAATCAGAATTTTTTATTCTTTAAATCATTATTTTAAGATCATTTTCATAAAAAACATCAATAAAATTAAAAGTCATTTAATTATTTTTAAGATTTTTATGACGGACTAAATGGATGATTTCAATTATAATATATTTATAACTAAATAGAAAGAATGATACGATCATAGCACATTTTTTTTTAACAATATTAGAGATATCACATTTATATACCAAATTTGTAAACTACATAATTTTGGATATGATGATGGTCAGGTGGTCGGCTATAGCAACTCATTTGCCGAAGAGGACGGACAACGAAATCAAGAACTACTGGAACACGCATCTCAAGAAGAGACTAACCAAAATGGGCATCGATCCGATGACCCACAAGCCCAAGCACGATGGCCCCGGCAGCGGCCACGCTAAGGACTCTGCCAACATAAGCCATATGGCTCAATGGGAGAGCGCCAGGCTCGAAGCCGAGGCCAGACTAGTGAGGGAGTCCAAGCTTATGGTAGGTGTCCCCGTCCAACACCCCCACGACGGCCACCAACAGCTCATGACCACCGCCACCACCTCCTCCAACCCGCCACACGTCAACAAAGCTCCCCCAGCTCTGCCGTGTTTGGATGTGCTCAAAGCATGGCAAGGGGCATGGTCGACAAAACACGCAATCAAAAACATAACAATGACGTCAGGTGGTTGCTCTATGGTCAGCCCCATGGACGACCTTGAGTCTCCGACATCCACGTTGGACTTCCCGAAAATTAACACGTTTATTAATAATCCAATCCAGACCGTTCATCATTATGGGACGTTCAACGAAAATGCCGGGGTAATATTGCATGACAGTATTCTAAACAATGATGTCACGTATGGTTGTACGGACGGTGGTGCTAGTGCTACTACAGGTGCGTGGTTCATAGACCCTACATTGACTAGGTCGGCGATCGTCGATGACGATCATGAGGAGAAAGTGATTATGCCGGAAGAACTTTCGAATATCGTCGTGGAGGATTTTGTGGATGTTATGGGCTACAACTCCGATGATCAACAGAAGTACACGGTGGCGGGGCAGATTGGTAGTGGTAATGGTGGCGGAGATGGAAGCTGTGATGGCGGTAACTTGGAAGAGAATAGGATCTACTGGAATAGTATACTGAATTTGGTGAATGCTTCACCATCTGGATCACCTATATTTTGAGAGATGGACGTGTATTAATTACTCTAGTGTTAGCTAGGGAGATGATATGAGTTCGATAGCTAACAAGAGTTCATTAATTATTAGCAACTAGTTAATTAAGCGTAACAAAGGTTAGTTGATTTAGTTTTGATAACAAGTTTCATTAGCATTGCAGATGTTTTTACTTCGTTATTTGTTGATTATTCAAATCTTCGTGATAAACTATCAATTTTAGTTCTCTTTAAGTAATGATTAGTGAAATGCGTAGATAAATAATAATATTTTCATTTTATTTTTGAAGATATCTTCTTATACCACCCATTTAATTTATAATTGCTCTAAGTTATTCTTATACATAATCATAATGGGAACAATAAAACTCCTAAATTATCATTTCAATATTATTTATGTTGAAAAATTAATAAAATTAAATACATTTTAGTTATTCATATGAAAGATATGTGTCATCAAAATAGAGAGACAAAACTACCCATGCACTTGGATATCTGTAGGTATTAGTCATATGGGCATAAATTGTACCGTGTGAAAATTACTCGTCGTCACCTAATAGGATAGGGAAAAGGTTTACCCGCTGGGTACCCTTACCCATTCAACAAAACTGGCCTCTCCTTCTTCGGTGACTCAACGACTCTCCTCCTCAACTCCTCTTCTAGACGTTTATTCTCGCTCTTTGACTCTCCTTCTCACTATCTCTTTTCCGAACAATGACAATAATGATTTATGAATGACCCTAGGGTTTCATAGCTCAAACCATAGCTCATTGCCACTATCCTCTTACCAATCAACAACCTTGACTTGAAAATCGAAACCATCTTCGAGAACGCTCCAGCTAGTGACAAGAATTACCAATAAATACCAATTGTGTTATATGTCTTCTAGATCTCTCTGCTTTTCCCAACTATTGCTCTGATCGTCATTTTGTTTGCAATTTTCATTTATGTAATTTCGGCTTTCTTGGTTTTGATTGTTTTCAATTAAGTCAAAAAGTGAGTTTACAATTAAGTCTGCTTATACTTATCAAGTAAAGGGTATAACCAAGCATCTGGAAGCTACGTGTCTCAACAAGATTTGACACCTTTGCTTTCCTCCCAAAATAAAGTTCTTTGCATGGCTCCTCCTAAGACAACGTTTGAGCACTCGTGAGCATCTAAGTTGTCATATGCCTAATATTCCTTTTGACTGCCCCTGGTGCGATGGTCAAATTGAATATCTTCAACACTTGTTTGTTGAGTGTCGTATTGCTAAAGAGACATGGAGACCAGTTCAAGATTTGGTGAATAGCATACGTCACGACTCACTTCTTACCTAAATCACGTCTCTTAGTACTATTAAAAAACCTAGCTGCCAAATTTAGGTAATGCCCTTTCTGTTTGTTGGATCTTAAGGAAGGCATTAAACGATAGGATTTTCTCTAGTAAGGAATCTAGCCCTCTGAGTATTAGTTTGATTGCTAGATCATGGATTAAGTCATATTTTATAGGGGTGGACACGGTTCGGTATGGTACAAAATTGATCGATACCAGAATCATACCATTTAATTTTAATCGGTTCGGTACGGTTCGATATTCAATATTTTGAAAGTGAAACTAGATCGTACCGTACCAATTAAGTTCGGTACGGTTTCGGTATGGTTTCGGTTTTGAGCCAAAATTTTGTTTGTGATTATAAAGCAAGGAAAAGACTAAAGAAAAAACAAAACTACATTTATGAAGGACTTAAGTTTTCAAATATGTATTGAAAAAGTTGCACTAAGTTGAAGATATCAACTCTTAGAAGCTAAATTAAGACATGTATGGTCATATCAACTCTTGAAGAAGGCCTAATAAACCAATAAGAAATAAATTTAATTATTAAAAAAAATATTCTAATTCGGTACGGGACGGTTTTTTAAAATATCGATACCGAAACCGTACCGAATTATATCGGTACGGTTTCGGTACCGTACCAATCATACAACGGTTTTACTATTTGGTTTTTTTTCGGTATGGTTTGATCTGAAACGGTACGGTTTCGGTATTTTGGTTCCATGTGCCCAGCCCTAATATTTTAAGGCTAATTATCTGAAAAATAGGAAATCTTCTTCTGCTTCTAGCTACATTAATTGGAAGCCTCCTAATGACTATGCAAAGCTTAACTTTGATGGATCGGTTAGTCATAATGGTAATGCGGCTTTTGGATATGTGATCCGTAATGATAGACGTTTACCTATCTTTGCTGCTTCCAAGAATACTGGATCTACTGATGTTATTTTGGCTGAAGTTCATGCTCTAGTTGATGGGTTTATGTAACACCCCGGAAATTCGAGGATTTTAATATTGTAAATTAATGTTTGAATTGACACTTTTACCCTTGCGTTGGGTATGACCAATTGTTGACTTTTTGATTTATAAATTAAATGGACTTTGACCTATGACCGTGACGTAGTTCGGGACGTCACGAGTTCATAGACAGGTGGCACGTCCATTTCGAACGATCAGGGAAAAAGTTATGACTATCGGAAGCTCAGGGGCATTACCATAATTTGGACATTTGGGGGTGAAAATGTTGACTTTTTCCTTGGAAACTATTTTTCAGTTGACTCAAGGACCGTTGGGTAGGTCTCGACGTCCTGAGTCCGTAGACAGGCGGCACGCCGAAATCGGACTTCGTACGGGGAAGTTATGGTCACAGAAGTATTTCGCATTTAACCGAACCAACCGAGAACTGGATTAAAATATTATTTTATTAATGGAATCTGGTTACTTTAATCAAATCATTCTGGACCCTTGGATGAGTGACAAGTGTCACTCATCCCCACACTCCCTAAAACATGGATCTCTGTTGGCCATTGGATTAAACAATTAATTTCCTCTCCTCAAATCCTCACCATTGATCCTATGCTGAGATTGAATCTTAGCCCTTCAAACCATCCAGCCAACCTGTTTATTAATTCTCAGAATTTTCACTCTTCATTCTTCCATACCGTGTGCACGGCTAACCATTCGAACAAACACACCAGCCCCTCACCTTGCAACCTCACCCTCACGGCAACACCAGGCGACCAGCAGCCACACCCCAGACGCCGGCCACCACCCCACGGCCACCTGCACGGTCGAAATTCCTCCCAGACCCGAGAAGGAGACCCGAACAGCCCAAGTCACCAAACCGTCCAAACCTTCACTCTGAGGCTCGAACCAACGTACGGTTGGGATCACTGTGACGGCAGGACGACCCTCTGCTGGACTGGACGACGTGCGGCGGTGACACGGCGGCGGTAGGTTGAAAAACCCGTGAGACCCGATTATCTTCCCTTCTTCGAAACGATCGTTTTTGACGTTGATTTTGTTTGTTTGCTTCTAAGACACACTTAAGGGACCCAGACGACCATTTTAAACCAAGGTTCGCGGCTGGAAGCTGGACGACTCGCCGGAGAAGACGAACCAGAGCCGGCAGCCGGATTTCTGTCGATTTTCAGGTAGTTCTTTGAACCTAGAAACTAGTTTTGAGTCCGTAGAACCATAGAACACTTTGTGACGAGTCCATAGGAACAAATCCCATCAGAAATGGTGGTCGGGTTGGAGAGAACTGATCGGGTCGAACCGTGGGTCTGCGGTGACCCGGTTCTCAGACCCGGTTACTGTAGCGGATGACGTCATCATGCTGACGTCAGCAGTGACGTCATGATGACGTCATCATGTCAGAATTCAGTCAGCCCAGGGACCAATGGACTGCTGACACGTGTCCTCTGACACTGTCAGTGATGACGTCATGCTGACGTCAGCAGTACTGTAGCACCGTTGACCAGAGGGTTGACCAGGCGCGTGGGGGCGCGTGAGAACAGTAATTTTGGTGGGACCACCACCATTCTTTAGGTTTCGACGATCCGGATCCAATGGCGGTGGTTTCGGGTCGATCGGAGATCATTAAGTTGGTCAAAATGAGAGTTTTTGCCTTGGAAAGCGTGTTCGGGCGGCTTTTCCGGACCGGTTTCGGTCTAGGGTTTCATGGTTGAATGTTAGGGGTTTGTATTTACCCTTACGTATACTTTGGATGTGACAGGAATTTTGTAATTGTACCAGATCGAGGGTAAATGCTCGGTTTTCAGCAGGACTGTACTGTGAGTGGGCCATTTTCTTAAACCCTTGCGTGCATAAACGTTTTCTGGTTTTATTATACTTATTCACATGCTGAAACAATGATGTTTTTGATGATATGGAAAATATGGTTATGGCACGTTTCACGGTATTTGGGCTTGAGACCCGTTTGATGAAACTTAATGATTGATTCAGATTTTATCTAGGTATATATATACCTTGCATGTGGATATCGATAAAATGTATTTGGTACTGCACTGTATAGATCCTTCCATGTTATATTGTCTCCTCCGGATGAGGTACCCCGGAGAGGTCACGGACGTCTAGAACGTCCAGCGTCTATGACGCTAAGCATCGGGGATGCTGTACCCGAACGGGGTTCGGGGATTGAACTCGGAAATTGAGACCCGAGTGGCACGCGTAGCCTTGTGATTGTGACCTTATTGACGTCAGGGACGTCAGACATCAGGGATGTCGGGATTGGAGTGTATAGTGCAGCAACTAAAATTATACTTATGTTTTTATTACATGCCTTATGGTTTATATTATATGGTTTATGATTTTAAATAACGATGCATGCATGTTTGGAAAACAGAGGGGTAAATTATATGTTTTACTTATCAAATGATTTTATAAACTTGAGTTTCGGTCCACTCACCCTTACTGTTTTGATAACCCCTCCAGGTCGGGGAACTGAGGTAGAGGAGGAACCAGAGGCTGAGGCATAGATCTACTCTGCGTACCTGAACCCCTGCTGGGCGATGTACCCGCAGGATTACTTTAGAGTCGTGCTCACAAATTTGTAATTTTGGATTATATCCCTTGTCTGACATTCGTTTAATTCGGATATTATGTATGACTTTAATTTGGTTATTTATGCTTTTAAATGTTTGGAGGTTAAAATTGGTATGAATTATTGGGTGTCAGACGGGAGCAGGGCACGTCCTCTTGTGATCCCTGTGGGATCGGGGCGGGTCCTGTCAGCTTGGTATCAGAGCACTAGGTTGTGGTCAGTACTAGGGTATTGGGCTGCATGCTAGACTAGCGATTAGTACTAGTTACTTTTCGACTTTTCAGAATATTGTTATCTGATCTATGCCTCTTGACAGTTGGTTATGCCTCCTAGGAGAATTCCTCATACTCGAACGGACGAGGATCTAGAAAGGGAGATGGAATGCGCGAGCATTGAAAGGGCTCAACTTTTGGGAGCCACTCCTTTCTGCGGGAGAGCAAACCCCGAGGATGCTCACGACTGGATCACCAAGTGGGAGAGGATCTTCTCGGTGATGCACTGCCCTCCGGGCGAACGAGTGACTCTGGCGGCCTTCTTGCTGGAAGGAGGAGCCTACCAGTGGTGGCACGGACTCGAAATGTCTGGGTGGTCTGTCCATACCACTACCTGGGAAGTTTTCCGTTCCAGGTTTCTGGATCAGTACTACCCGCGATCCTTTCGCGCGGCGCGGGAGGCGGAATTCCTGCGGCTGGAGCAGGGTGACATGTCTGTTGCAGACTACGAGCAAACTTTCGGGAAACTTTCCCGGTTCGCTGCTTCATTCGTAAGCACGGAGGAGGACAAATGCCAGCGGTTTGAGCTTGGACTCAGAGGGGAGATCCGGGCCAGTGTGACTGCTACCACTCATGCTTCTCTGAGAGATATGGTCGACGCAGCGGTGCGTGTCGAGGCCAGTCTGGCGGCACACCAATCACGACAACCTTCGGGCGAGGGGCGACGTCAGGATCGCCCACACCATGGGCCATCGGGCCGTAAGAACAACAAGGGAGGGAGCTACAGGGGAGCACCCTCATCCTTCAAGGGTCGTGGCTGGTCAGGTCGACGTGGAGGCTCTCAGGGCAGAGGATCTGGTTATAACTCTGGGCAGCGTTCATCTGGGAGCGGTGCTTCTGGTGGGCATTCAAACTGGCCGAGGTTTGTAACCTGTTTTGCTTGCGGGGAGGAGGGCCACTATGCCAGTGATTGCCCGCAGTTGTCCAAGAACAACGACGCTGGGGGCTCTAGTGTGGTGCAGAGCACGGCTTCCCACACTAGTGGAGGTCGCGGTCAGGGAGGTGACCGTGGTGCTGGGCGTGGCGCGCGCGGGCGCGGACGGAACGGAGGGCCGAGGGCCCAAGTGTTTGCAATGACCCAGCAGCAGGCGAGGACTGCCCCAGGCGTAGTCACAGGTACATTACATATCTTTAACCTTCTTGTACGTGTATTGATGGATGCGGGGGCTACACATTCTTTTATTTCGAAAAGTTGTGCTGGTATGCTTGATTGTGTAGTATCAGCTTTAGATTGCGAAATGGGTGTTGGCACCCCGATGGGTATCGTGTACCTTGTGAATCAGGTGATTCGGAGGTTCCCGGTAAGAATTGAGGATGTGGATTTACCAGCAGACTTAATTATTCTGGATATCCACGACTTCGATATAATCCTAGGGATGGATTGGATGTCGGAGCACGGATCGCTCATCGACTGCTGTAGCAAGCAAGTGATTCTGCGGAGCCCGGATTTGCCGGAGGTTATCTTTCAGGGGGAACGTGATGGTTCGCCTCCTGAAGTGATTTCTTCACTTACTGCTACCAAACTTCTACGGAAGGGATGTCAGGGTTATCTGGCGCATGTCATGTCGGAGCAGGTTGGTACTCCGGGTATCGACGAGATACCGGTGGTATGTGAGTTCCCGGATGTGTTCCCGGAAGACTTACCTGGATTGCCACCATCGCGGGAGATCGAATTTTCAATTGAACTACTCCCTGGTACCCGACCTATATCCCAGGCACCATACCGGATGACGCCGGCTGAGTTACGAGAACTCAAGGCTCAATTGCAGGAGCTGGTGGATTTGGGATATGTTCGACCGAGTACTTCACCGTGGGGAGCACCGGTGTTGTTCGTGAAAAAGAAGGAAGGAAGTCTCCGTTTGTGCATTGACTATCGACAACTCAACAAGGTGACACTGAGGAACCAGTATCCTCTACCCAGGATCGATGACCTTTTTGACCAGTTGCGGGGAGCTCAGTGCTTCTCGAAAATTGATTTGCGGTCTGGGTATCACCAACTGAGGATTTCGGAGGAGGATATTCCGAAAACTGCTTTTCGAACCCGTTACGGACACTACGAGTTCCTTGTTATGCCATTTGGTTTGACGAATGCTCCAGCAACATTCATGGATCTGATGAACCGGGTCTTCCGACCCTACCTGGATAAGTTCGTGATTGTGTTCATCGATGATATTTTGGTGTACTCGAGGAGTGCCCGTGCACATGAGGAACATCTACGGTTGGTCTTGGAGAGGCTGAGACAAGAACAATTGTACGCCAAACTGAGCAAGTGTCAGTTTTGGCTGAGCAGTATTGGTTTTCTGGGACACGTGATATCGACGGATGGGATTTGCGTGGATCCCCAGAAAACTGAAGCGGTGACCAACTGGGCTAGACCGACAACAGTGACCGAGGTGCGGAGTTTTGTCGGATTAGCAGGTTACTACCGGAGATTTGTGGAGGGTTTCTCCAAAATTGCTGCACCATTGACTCGTTTGACTCGGAAGGGAGTAAAGTTTATCTGGGACGAGCAGTGCGATCGGAGCTTTCAAGAGTTGAAAGATCGATTGACCACTGCACCTGTCCTTGCATTGCCAGATGGCAGTGGAGAGTTTGTGGTCTTCAGTGATGCATCGCTGCAGGGTCTGGGCTGCGTGTTGATGCAAACTGGCAAGGTTATCGCCTATGCATCCCGGCAGCTGAAGACTCATGAGTTGAACTACCCTACCCATGATTTGGAGTTGGCAGCGGTGGTTCATGCTCTAAAGATCTGGAGACATTATCTATTCGGCGCAACGTGTCGGATTTACACCGACCACCAGAGTCTTAAGTACTTATTCACTCAGAAGGAGCTCAACATGAGACAACGGAGATGGTTGGAGCTGCTGAAGGACTATGACTGTACGATCGAGTACCATCCGGGTAAGGCCAATGTGGTGGCGGATGCACTCAGCAGAAAATCAGCGGGATCAGTTGCACACCTGGGGATGGTGTATCTTCCCTTGCTGGTGGAACTCCGGAAGGCGGGAGTTATTTTGGGTACGGACGAGCATGGAGCTTTGTTGGCCAGCTTCCATGTACGACCAGTACTGATTGATCGGATCATTGAGGCACAACTTCAGGATCTGATACTCTGTATTTACAGAATTGAGGTCGATGCGGATGGGATACAGGATTTTACCATCCGGGACGATGGAGCACTTGTGAAGTTGGGCCGTTTGTGTGTACCTGCAGTGGCAGAGTTGCGGGCCGAGATTCTTGAGGAGGCCCATAGTTCGGCTTATGCTATGCATCCGGGAGGTACAAAGATGTACCGTACCCTCCGGAACCATTACTGGTGGCCAGGAATGAAGAAGGATATTGCTGAATTCGTGAGTAAATGCTTAACCTGTCAGCAGGTTAAGGCGGAACGGCAGAGACCTTATGGGGCTATGCAGCCACTTCCGATTCCCGAGTGGAAGTGGGATCACATCACCATGGACTTCGTCTTTAAGTTACCAAGGACTCAGAGTGGAGTTGACGGAGTATGGGTGATCGTGGACCGGTTAACCAAGTCAGCCCATTTTCTGCCCGTTCTGGAGACTTATAAACCTAACCGACTGGCTCAGTTGTTTGTGAAGGAAATCATACGATTGCATGGTACGCCGGAATCGATCGTGTCCGATCGTGATCCGCGTTTCACTTCCAGGTTCTGGCGGAGTTTGCAAGCTACTTTGGGAACAACCCTACGTTTCAGTACTGCGTTCCATCCACAGACCGATGGACAGTCTGAAAGAACTATTCAGACCCTGGAGGGCATGATGAGGTCATGTGTACTACAGTTTCAGGACGCTTGGGATACTCATTTGCCATTAATGGAATTCGCCTACAACAACAGCTATCAGGCAAGCATCGGAATGGCACCCTATGAGGCACTGTATGGTCGACAGTGCAGGACACCTATCTGCTGGACGGAGGTAGGAGAGCGAGCGGCTGTAGGGCCGGAGATGATGGACTTAACCATGGAAACTGTTCGCGTGATCAAAGAGAGGTTGAAGGCGGCACAGGATCGCCAGAAGAGTTATGCTGATCGACGGATTCGAGACTTGGAGTTTGAAGTGGGAGATTTTGTCTTCCTAAAGTTGTCTCCGTGGAAAGGGATTATCCGTTTTGGCCGACGGGGGAAACTGAGTCCGCGTTTTATCGGACCGTACGAGATCGTGGAGAGGATTGGGAAGGTTGCTTACAGATTGGCGCTACCTCCAGAACTTTCTAGAGTTCACGATGTTTTCCACATATCGATGCTGCGAAAGTACGTACATGATGCTTCGCATGTACTTGAGGAACAACCTGTCGAACTACGGGAGGATTTGAGCTTCGAAGAACAACCAGTACAGATCTTGGATCGGAAGGACAAGGTACTACGACGGAAGACGATCCCTCTCGTGAAGATTCTCTGGAGAAACCAGAATGTGGAAGAAGCCACATGGGAGCCTGAGGCTCAGATGCGAGAACAATTTCCTTACTTGTTTCTTTGAAATTTCGGGACGAAATTTCTTAAGGGGGGAAGGTTGTAACACCCCGGAAATTCGAGGATTTTAATATTGTAAATTAATGTTTGAATTGACGCTTTTACCCTTGCGTTGGGTATGGCCAATTGTTGACTTTTTGATTTATAAATTAAATGGACTTTGACCTATGACCGTGACGTAGTTCGGGACGTCACGAGTTCATAGACAGGTGGCACGTCCATTTCGGACGATCAGGGAAAAAGTTATGACTATCGGAAGCTCAGGGGCATTACCGTAATTTGGACATTTGGGGGTGAAAATGTTGACTTTTCCCTTGGAAACTATTTTTCAGTTGACTCAAGGACCGTTGGGTAGGTCTCGACGTCCTGAGTCCGTAGACAGGCGGCACGCCGAAATCGGACTTCGTACGGGGAAGTTATGGTCACGGAAGTATTTCGCATTTAACCGAACCAACCGAGAACCGGATTAAAATATTATTTTATTAATGGAATCTGGTTACTTTAATCAAATCATTCTGGACCCTTGGATGAGTGACAAGTGTCACTCATCACCACACTCCCTAAAACATGGATCTCTGTTGGCCATTGGATTAAACAATTAATTTCCTCTCCTCAAATCCTCACCATTGATCCTATGCTGAGATTGAATCTCAGCCCTTCAAACCATCCAGCCAACCTGTTTATTAATTCTCAGAATTTTCACTCTTCATTCTTCCATACCGTGTGCACGGCTAACCATTCGAACAAACACACCAGCCCCTCACCTTGCAACCTCACTCTCACGGCAACACCAGGCGACCAGCAGCCACACCCCAGACGCCGACCACCACCCCACGGCCACCTGCACGGCCGAAATTCCTCCCAGACCCGAGAAGGAGACCCGAACAGCCCAAGTCACCAAACCGTCCAAACCTTCACTCTGAGGCTCGAACCAACGTACGGTTGGGATCACTGTGACGGCAGGACGACCCTCTGCTGGACTGGACGACGTGCGGCGGTGACACGGCGGCGGTAGGTTGAAAAACCCGTGAGACCCGATTATCTTCCCTTCTTCGAAACGATCGTTTTTGACGTTGATTTTGTTTGTTTGCTTCTAAGACACACTTAAGGGACCCAGAAGACCATTTTAAACCAAGGTTCGCGGCTGGAAGCTGGACGACTCGCCGGAGAAGACGAACCAAAGCCGGCAGCCGGATTTCTGTCGATTTTCAGGTAGTTCTTTGAACCTAGAAACTAGTTTTGAGTCCGTAGAACCATAGAACACTTTGTGACGAGTCCATAGGAACAAATCCCATCAGAAATGGTGGTCGGGTTGGAGAGAACTGATCGGGTCGAACCGTGGGTCTGCGGTGACCCGGTTCTCAGACCCGGTTACTGTAGCGGATGACGTCATCATGCTGACGTCAGCAGTGACGTCATGATGACGTCATCATGTCAGAATTCAGTCAGCCCAGGGACCAATGGACTGCTGACACGTGTCCTCTGACACTGTCAGTGATGACGTCATGCTGACGTCAGCAGTGACGTCATGCTGACGTCATGCTGACGTCAGCAGTACTGTAGCACCGTTGACCAGAGGGTTGACCAGGCGCGTGGGGGCGTGTGTGAACAGTAATTTTGGTGGGACCACCACCATTCTTTAGGTTTCGACGATCCGGATCCAATGGCGGTGGTTTCGGGTCGATCGGAGATCATTAAGTTGGTCAAAATGAGAGTTTTTGCCTTGGAAAGCGTGTTCGGGCGGCTTTTTCGGACCGGTTTCGGTCTAGGGTTTCATGGTTGAATGTTAGGGGTTTGTATTTACCCTTACGTATACTTTGGATGTGACAGGAATTTTGTAATTGTACCAGATCGAGGGTAAACGCTCGGTTTTCAGCAGGACTGTACTGTGAGTGGGCCATTTTCTTAAACCCTTGCGTGCATAAACGTTTTCTGGTTTTATTATACTTATTCACATGCTGAAACAATGATGTTTTTGATGATATGGAAAATATGGTTATGGCACGTTTCACGGTATTTGGGCTTGAGACCCGTTTGATGAAACTTAATGATTGATTCAGATTTTATCTAGGTATATATATACCTTGCATGTGGATATCGATAAAATGTATTTGGTACTGCACTGTATAGATCCTTCCATGTTATATTGTCTCCTCCGGATGAGGTACCCCGGAGAGGTCACGGACGTCTAGAACGTCCAGCGTCTATGACGCTAAGCATCGGGGATGCTGTACCCGAACGGGGTTCGGGGATTGAACTCGGAAATTGAGACCCGAGTGGCACGCGTAGCCTTGTGATTGTGACCTTATTGACGTTAGGGACGTCAGACATCAGGGATGTCGGGATTGGAGTGTATAGTGCAGCAACTAAAATTATACTTATGTTTTTATTACATGCCTTATGGTTTATATTATATGGTTTATGATTTTAAATAACGATGCATGCATGTTTGGAAAACAGAGGGGTAAATTATATGTTTTACTTATCAAATGATTTTATAAACTTGAGTTTCGGTCCACTCACCCTTACTGTTTTGATAACCCCTCCAGGTCGGGGAACTGAGGTAGAGGAGGAACCAGAGGCTGAGGCATAGATCTACTCTGCGTACCTGAACCCCTGCTGGGCGATGTACCCGCAGGATTACTTTAGAGTCGTGCTCACAAATTTGTAATTTTGGATTATATCCCTTGTCTGACATTCGTTTAATTTGGATATTATGTATGACTTTAATTTGGTTATTTATGCTTTTAAATGTTTGGAGGTTAAAATTGGTATGAATTATTGGGTGTCAGACGGGAGCAGGGCACGTCCCCTTGTGATCCCTGTGGGATCGGGGCGGGTCCTGTCAGTTTATTAAAATCGTGTCTCTTAACTTCTCTAATCTTTAAATAGAGGGAGACTCTAAAATTCTTATTGATGCTATTAATGGTCGTGTTTTTATTCCCTGGAGGCTGCACACTATGATTGTTCGCATTAAGGGACTCTCAACGAGATTCAACTTCATTTCTTTCAAGCATATTTACAGGGAAACTAATTTTGTGTTGACATTCTCGCCAAAATGGGTCACAGTCAAGAAGGTTTTACTGGGTTGCTTCTCTTTCGGATGCTGCAAAAAAAAAACGTGGCTTTTTTATTTTGTTGATGGTAACTCTTTTAGGGATTTTCTTTGTAATTTATTTTAGTATAAAAAAATGAAAAGCCAAAGAAATTGAAAGGGGAAAAAAATTAGAAGTTAAAAAAACAAAATGAAAAGAGAAGAAAAATATTTAAAGGAAAAAAAAATCAATGTAATATTGTGATCATACCTATTATTCAATGTGTAGAATTTGATTAAACTCTTAAAAATTGAGAATGAGTCTAAATATACGTAAAATTTAACTGTACACATGAATTTATTCATGTCCTAAAAAAAAACTTATTTAACCATCCTTACATCAAAATGTAGTTTTTAAAGAGATGAGAAGTTTTCCTATTGAGCCAATTGTTTGGTCCAAACGGTGTTTTGGCATAAAAAATTTCAAGATTTCATATTTAAAAAAGGAAAAAAAAATTACTAGAACTTTTATGCTCAACAAACGAATCTATATTCTATAATATTGTCCCTCAAGACATAGAGACTCGCTTCAAAAGAGAGTAGCTTTGCACTTGCAAGCATAGACAATCCAATGCATGAAACAAGGCCAAAAAAAAAAAGCCACACCTAAAAAAAAAAATCCACACCTCAAAAAAAAAAAAAAAATCCACACCTCCAAATAATAATAAGCAAACAATTTATTCAATATGATCCTTACGATTAAGATTACTTAACATCAGTTTGGCGATAAAATCTGTCTTGCAAACTAAATCCTGCCCATCTTCTAAAACCTCCAACATCACCCCCTCCTGAAATTGCCATTCCAATCCCACTCCTCCCTTCATTCCCAACACCTCTATAATACAACCTCCACTCCTCTTTCTCCCCCTCCATTTGAACCAAACATGGAGATCCAACCCCTTTGCTATCCCACCCTCCCGCGGCCGCCGCCGCCGCCGCCAAAACCGCCTCATTCTTCAACCTCCTCCAACCCCTCAACTCATCTGGAGACACCGCCACCCCAATGCTCCTCCGACCATCTGCCCCAACCCCTTCATATGCCATCAAATACTCCCCATCTTTCTTCCTCCTCACCACACAAGGATTCATTGCCCTCATCTCATCAAAACACCCACTCCTTCCTCCCCCAATAATTTTCCCCAATTTCACCCACTTTATCCCGTCCCTTATCTTGCCATCCCAACCCCATGGTGCCCGGTTTCCAGATCAAATGCATGGTAATACATTCTGAGATCACCATTTTGATGAAACACAACATGAGGTGATGAAATAAATGAAGAATGCCACTCTCCGGGTATCCCCACATCAAAAAGAGCCCCGCTGTGATGCTCCCCTTCAATTCTAGCCCAATGCCGCCCATCTTGGCTTATTGCCAATCCAGACAATGACTTGTAAATCTTCTCACTACTCCCACCATTTCCAAACCTTTCTGGGTTTTTGATTTTGATTCCCCAAGAATGATCAGAAATCCCTGCCTCCTCGGCGCTGTATCCAGCATAATAGAGTCAGTAGACGGCGCTGGAAGCTCTGACCTTTGAGCTAGACATGATCACGACCTCAGAGGGCCTGATGCTCAGAGTGTCAAATAGCCACCGATCTTTGCCGCAATTGATCACCGCACCCACATCCTGGGTCGACTGGACCAGACCAACCCCCCTTTCCCAATGACCACCATTGCTTGAAATTGCGAACCCAATTGAATCCAAACCCGGCTTTGAATTCGATTCGGACCTTCCCCCATAGTACCACATGTACCACCTCTCTTCCTCGTCGCCTAAGAACCTCTTCACGACAGGTGACCCGACTTCTCCACCGTCCCATGAACCTTCCCGACCCGAACCGAAGACCAATCCTTGAGTAGAAGAAGAGGAAGAACATGGGAATCGCATTGGAGAAAAGACAACATCTTTTGAAGAGGCTGTTGATGGATTTGTGGGATTCGGATTTAAAACTAGTTCAACGGTCAAATTTTGCTCTTTCTCATTGTCCGCGGTGTCTAGCTTAGTGGAGCCGCGAGTGATCAGAGAAGTGGCTCTGCTTCTGGGGGCAGAGTTAGGGACATAAAGAGTCCGTATGTTTGGTTTGGTGTGAGGGTGAGGGTGTGGATAGGCTAAATTAGTCGGGGCAACTATTCTTTGGGTAATTGGGGTTGCAAGGAAGTTGATAGCCGTCATCGTTGTAGCAGAAGCTACTGCATCCATGGCTGCCGCAGACAGAAGGAGGAGTTCTGTGATGGTGGATTGGGTGATGCTTGAATTGCAAACCAATTACACTATGGCACGTTTTCCAATTGAATGGCTCTGAGTTCTTGAGGAGCATGGGAGTTTAGAGTCACAATTTTAGTTTTTATCTCTTAATTATGAGCTTGTCCCTGTCCTTTACGAAGAAGTAAAGTGAAAGCGTTTGTATGTAGAATATTTTTGAGATTTTAGAAAGTCTTCATCTTTTCTTTCGTCTATCTTCTATTCTTCACAATGAAAGAATGAAGGAAAAGTGTTGGTCCATTTGCAATGGACCTGGTTTGATCATATATTTTTATTAGAATAATACACAAAAGTGAAGAAAGCAAAATGTTCTTGAACCATGAACATAAGGAAGGTATATGTAATTATCTTTTTGAGTCCTTTTTCCAGACGTACCTAAAGCTTTATTTTTATTTATGTGAACGATCACAAGGATCGGTTTGAACCATGAACCAACCATCTATGTCTAATTTTGGACATAGCTTATTGGGACATAGCTTTTTGCCACCAACACCAACTTAGGTCTAATTTTCAACTAGGAATGGCTTCCATTCCATTATGCATTTTTAATTTTCGTCTAAAGAACAATTAATTACTAACAAACTAAACACATCAACGGACGATTAGACGGGGCATCGATTGTGTCTCTTATCATCATTCGGTTTGTGGACATGTTTTATTTCTATAATACAGTAGTATATCACACGATTTATTAATAAAAAAATTTACATTTAAATTAAATAATTTAATTAGGAAGAAATTGGAATTGGAGCCCAAAAAGCGTTGAAATGAGTGGTATTTATATGGACAATACTTACATCCTATTCTGGTGATACCTCTTCATACCATTATTTCATTTTATCAAATTTTATATGTATGTATGTCAATGTCATAATTAAAATCGTTCATTCTTTAAAGTATCATGTCAAGATCATTTCTGTAAAAAATCAATAAGATTGGAGGTCGTTCAATCGTTTATATATATATATCAATTAAATTGACGGTTCACCATGAAAATTTTAGTTTTTACAAAACCGTTCATTTATTTGGTACATATGAATGACTAAACTATCTCAAATATTGTTGATTTTTTTATGAAGATGATTATGACATGATCATTTAGAGAATGAACAATTTCGATTATGATAATATGTATAAAAAAAATTATTAATTAAAAAGAAGGCATAATGAGATACCACCCGGAAGAAATGTAAGTATTATCCTATTTATATTAACCCCACGAGTTTTACTTGTTGCAAGAATAAGTGAGTAGAATTTACATCAACCGTAGGTGGAAAATCACCGAACAAGAAAAGTATGTGAGGAGCTGAAGTGAGGAGCATGGAGTTCTTCACAAATATTTGAGGCCGTGCAGAAATAAACCAAACAAAACCTGGGCCTATTCAAAAGGGCTCTTATTACGTTATGAGATCCAAACTAACCCTCAAAAGGGCTCTTATTACCTTATGAGTGTCATCCTATTACAGTACTCACCCTCTTTTTCTAGTCTCCAAAAATTCCCGAAGTCCAGGCAGTCGTTGGGCACCAAATGCAGCTGAATTGAACCCAGAAGAACCCACGCAGTTAACAGTCCAATTGGTAAGCTTTAAGATTTAATTCGATTAAAGATAAATCTTTTCGGTGTCTGTTTGGGTTTTAATTTTAGGGTAATTGATTAAAGAGATGGGGAAGGACGCGAAGGCAGGAGGAAAAGGGAAGGGGAAGGCAGCGGCGGGTGGCAGCGATGACGGTGGCTCAAAGGGAAAAGGAAAAGCAGGGAAGGCTGATGGGCTTGGCACCTGCACTTATGTGAAAGCAAGGCACATACTTTGTGAAAAGCAAGGCAAAATCAACGAAGCCTACAAGAAGTTGCAGGATGGGTGGCTTGAAAACGGCGACAAAGTCCCTCCGGCTGAGTTCGCAAAGGTAGCAGCCGAGTACTCGGAGTGCCCATCTGGAAAGAAAGGTGGGGATCTTGGGTGGTTCCCTCGCGGCAAGATGGCTGGCCCCTTCCAAGATGTGGCTTTCAATACCCCAGTTGGGGCTACCAGTGCGCCTTTCAAATCAACGTATGTCTTTCCTTCCAAGTTCCAATCTTTCACACATTTGTTTATCAATTACCTTTTTGCTTTGTGTTAGATAGTCCTACTATTGGCTCCTTTTGCTTATCCAATTCGTTTTATAGTCCTGTTTGCTTTCCCAATTAGCTAGCCTGTGTTGTTGATGACGGATTCATTTAGCCAATTAGAAAACTTGTGTTGTTGATGATGGATTATCCAGCCACACTACAAACTCGTGGTAAATACAGACACTCGGAAATACCACACTCAATTTTTGGGTCATCACTCCCCACTGAGTGGCACATTTTGCACATTGAGTAATGTAATGCGACTTCAAGTGTCTAAAACACCATCTGATTGTTAACCATTCCTAAGTCTAATTGACCATCTGATTGGTAACCATTCCTACTTAGGACGTGCTTGTATGGTAGAAAAATCTTTGTAGCTCATAACTCGTTTCATGTTTATGAGCATCGACCTCACATGGAATACCAGTCTGTTGTGACAATAAATGTCCATCGATTTTGGTTTCATTATGGTATTGGATTGTCTGCATTATGATGCCCTAGAGTTGAACTGTAATTGTGTCCACAGAGTCAGCTTATTTGGTTGTTTTGGGATAATTATGCAGGCATGGTTACCATATTATCTTGTCCGAAGGCAGAAAGAATTGAGGGCTCGATTTCTGACGGAGTAAGTCCAGAGCTTTGGCCATATGAGTGATGTTTACTACTTGGATACTGCCTGGTATTATGTTAATGACTGTTGAATGCTTATTATGTTTTCTTCCCCCCTCTCTCTCATAGTGCCTTTTTTCTTATTCTCTCTTGGGACAGCAAGTTTGTTCGTTAATATTTATATTTTCTTGTGATCAAATGCAATCCATAAGAAAAGTGTGTGTAAATTACTTTCTTTTAGGTAAAGTTTCAAGTATGACAACTCTATTGCATTAGAATTTGGCATGCTGAATGACTGGATTATCAGTCATTGATACATTTGATACCATGGCAATAAGTTGTAGTTTCAATTTTGGAGGAGATAGCCTTTCACTTGGAAATGCATATCAACAGATACATTACTAATCTATATTCGGAATCAAATTACAGATTACTCCCGTGTTTACAATGTTTTGAATGTCAATAGCATGCAAAATCAAGAATTCAGTCGGTGATTTCAGAGGAAGTTGGATTCTTGGGTAGGGTTGGTATTGTAATTCCTTATTTGGTGGAATTCAACTCCTCCATTAGTTTCTCATCGCCACCATTACCATTGGCATAAAAACATACAAGCTGAGAGTCGAGTTTTTTATTTTTTTTTTTAAGTTTCTTATAAGCCACTTGTACTATGGTAAAGGCGTAGAATGAGGTCAATTCTTAATGGGTATAATTTTTCTCTCGTAATATCGTTTTATTGCTATTAGTTCCATGGTTTTGGTTGTATTTCCCTATGTTGTAGATTTTCGGGTTTATCTCGCCAGGAGAATATTCAATACTCAATGCATCTAATTTTTTTCCTCTAATATCATTGTATCAAAATATAAATGTAACAAATATTTCTTTGAGAAAAGTATCAATGATGTCCGAAATTAAGTACATTAAACCAATCAAACAATATCAACAACGATGTCCAAAAGAATTTGTCCCATTACAATCAACTGTTCAAGAAAAGCATCAGCTATAAGAACTGATCATGAGGTACGCGACTATTAGCCAGCTTAAGTCCCCAGCTCATATCCTCACAATGCCTCACATGAGGTACAATTGCACCTGTATCAGCCCCCGTCTTTGCCTTGCAGTCATAAAACGGTGGAGCATGAAAACAAGGCTCCATCGACATGACCCGTTGGCAAGCTGGATCCGGCGTCGTTTTATTTTCAGGCTTGTAAAGAATCCATGGCTTCAGGCCTCCCAGACCCTGAGCCACATATCCAAATGTAGACCAAGCACTTGTCACCAACACATCACTCAAACTCAAGAGATACATTTCAGCCCAGGCCTTTCTGTCATGAAGATTCTTCTCTGTCTGCTGATGCCCTTCATGGCTTGGCTGAAAAATCCCAATTACGTCCCCATTCACAGATGGATGCTCCCAGTACAAATTCCTCATGGTCTCAGAGTACCCTGAGGTCAAAGATGTTATCAGAACAGATTTCGATTTCGGGTTCCCTGATGGAGCTGTGACTATGGGTTGCTGCATAACCACCCTAGGCAGCAATTTCTCCTTGAAAACACAGGCGTAAATTTGATTCATCACATGTGGAAGGGGACTAGGCCCGGATTCGAAAGTTCGAACTTGAATTCCAATTTTCTCATCAGCTTTTGCTAAGTAAGCTTGATAGTACCTTGTGATTAGCCCCCACACATGATTTGAAGGGTGAAAAATATACCTTCCCAAATGGTGAAAAACAGTTTCCTTTTCTGGAAACAGGTTTTCGAGTTCTTGCTCATAAGATGGCATCAAGAAAAGTGATGGGACAAAATAGTTGTCTGTTTTCATTATCAGCCAAGGCACCTTCCCGACAAGAATCTGTTCTTCGTCGCAGAAAAAGAGTTTATCTTGGTCATCATAGTCATGAGCCAGATGGAGATACATAAATGATGGGACCGTATTCAAAATGTTGTGGTTTTTTGGGTTCTTCAACATGTTGCCATGGCAATGTGGAGATTTCTGATCAAACTGGCCGAATTGATTCTTGATCGGGAAGTCATCGGGTAAAATCCATGAGTTTTCGGGGAAGGGCTCACAGAAAAGGTCAGGCATGTCCTTTCCAGGGTCAACAAGAAGGACTCTGTCTGTGAGCAGGGCATAGAGGAAAGTAGAGGCTATGGTCAATATCTTGTTCCCCAAGCCACTGTAAGACATCCAAACAACATACTTGCACTCTGTTGAGATATTATTTGCCATCAAGCCCTTATTTTTTGAGTTGAGTTGTTTTAGGGCTTTGCCGTAGGGTTTGGTGTGGGGTCCACATCTCTTGTGAAGATCTTCATAATTTCTGAGTCTGGAGAGAAGATAAGAAGATGGCTTGTGCGGTGAAATTTTTCTGTAGAGATTCGATTGGTACCTGCTTAAACAAGAGGCCTGGTCGAATCCAGGAGTGATTAGTCCATCGTGTAGCCTGTCTTTGGGGATTTGGGTGACATCAGGGAAGCCATCTTCTGCAAATAAGTGAAATATTTGAAAAGATCAAATTTTGATATTAACCAATTTTCGAGCACAAATAAATTTCCAATCTTTGCATGCAGGAAATGAATTTTACGAATTTGAAGTGTGAAAATTCATCACTTTTATAAGTTTCCTTGCATTTTATCAACCGCCAAACAGAGAGTAATGGAGTATTGGCTACGATACCTGAGTTGGAGTCTGACTCTGTCTCTGAGGTGCCGTTTTGAGCGACTCTTTCGATGACTCTGGCGTCTGCGAAACCTTTGATCCGATCGGCATCCGGGCTGCGGAGGACGAGAGAGAGGGTAACCAGAACTGGGAGAGAGACCAACAGAGCTCCCAGAATCTTCATCAAATTCATCGGACTGATTAGTAGCCCTGATTTCGATGGGCCGACCCGGCTGGCTAAAACACTTTTATCACGACCTACGGTGGTGTTTGGTGATGGTGATAATAGTCGCCTTTTGCTCCTGGATTCGCTAAGATCCATTCATAAATGGAAATTTTCCATTTTGATTTGAAAATTGTACGGTTCCATCAGCACCGTATCTCAATCTGATTTTTTTCCATTAAATGAAATTAATTGCAGACGGAGGCAGTGAAAGAGGCGGAGGCGGAGGCGGAGGTAGAGACGGAGGGGGAGGCTTCGGGCTGTGTGGTGTTGCTGAGGGAGGTTGGAGTGGACTTGGAAGGATGGCTCTGTTTCGGAGATGGTGGTTAAATTCTTTAGAAATGAGCGGGTTTCGTTTCGTCTTCAACAGTCCAACGTGGGAGGCGGGGACATTTCATTCCCGTCTAATTTACAATCCTGCCACTGATTGACCAAACCAATCTGCTCTGTTGCATCGTTAGTGGTTTGCAATTTACAACTTCGCCACTCCCTTGACCAAAACAATCCGCTCTGTTGGCTGTTGCATCAAAATATTGCCAAATATGAAATATCAATAGGTATAGAAATTGTGTAAAAGTGTGTTCATTATTATTATTTTTTTTTTGCCAAGACAATTCCTTCTAATATTTTTGTGTAAAAAATAACAAATAAAAAATTCTTGTTATGCAAAAAGATTTCAAAATTATTAGTCAACTATATGACATCCCAAATTTTTTCCTACCCCATAATTGGATTTATGGGCAATTAACAGATGGTAGAATAATCAATGCAATATTTCCTTATTTAATCTTTCCACGAAGGACGATGAGTTTAAAGTCATAAATTAAGAAAAATACTAACGACCTGTTTCTAAATATGATGTTGTATTCATACAAGTATATAAAATTAAAAAAGAGTAAATTCACATTAGACCATATTTTCTAAACTATAAATTTTGAGATGACGATAATGTGAATGGTGATAGTAGAGATTGTGGTAGTGTGACGAGGTGGAGGTTAAGGCGGTGATCATGGTAGTGTGGAGGCGAAGGCGGTGGTCGTGGTAGTTGGAGTGGTGGTGACGATGGTGGTTGTGGGGTGGTGTTCGAGGTAGTGGCAATGACAGTTGTGGTTGTTGGGAGGGGGGTGGTGTGGTGCCATATGCAGTGGTCAAGGCAGTAGTGGTAGCGATTGTGGGGGTGGCGGCAATAGCGATGGTCATGGTAGCACTTGCAGTGGCAATGGCTACAATGATATGGTGATGGTGGGAGTGGCTGTAGTGGTGTTGATGGCGGCGACATCTCTAGTTATTATGGTGATGGGGCGGGACAACAATGGTGGTGGTAGTGGCGGTGGTGATGGGGTGGTTGCGGTGGGACGATGGTGGTTGTGGTAGGGAGGTGGGGGTAGTGGGGTTGATGAGTGGTGGCAGGGGTGGTGGTGGCTGAAATGGCAAAGGTGGTGGCAACGGTAGTAGCAACAATTGATGTGGTGGCAGTCGTGGTGGTGATGAGGAGGTAGTGGGGGTGGTTGTTATAAGGGTTGGTAGTGGTAGTAGTGGTAGGGCGATGGCATGGGTGGTCATGGTGATGGTGGTGGACCTAGTGGTGGTGGTGGTGGTGGTGTTGGATGGTGGGAGGTGATGGTGGTGGTGGTCGTTTCTAGGGTGGTGGTGGTATAGTAATATTGTGCTAGCATTTTACTTAATATTATATATATATATATATGTGTGGATTGTATCATAAAATCAAAAAAAAAATTATTTTATAAATTGTAAGGAAATTATTGCATCTTATGGCTTTCATTTTCTAAATTCATTTTGTCGTTGTTGTATGTGTTACAAACTATTTTAAATATATGAATATATGATCTTTAATCTAAAATTAAATTTCCAAAGTCTCTAGCTAGGCAGGCCGTTAAGAGTTTGACCTAGACGTTGAGAAAAGGCAGCTGAAAGTTAGGCGGGCGCCTTAGACGAGTTGGGCGGAGCCTAGGCGAGTAGAATGGGCTGGGTTAGGCCTCGTCATTGGGCCGGGTCGGGCAAGCCCGGCCCAAAATTTTTGGGCTTGGGCTGGGCCGGGCCGGGCCTATTTCATAATTTAAAAAATACCGGGCAGGGTCAGGCGGGCTTGATCATAAATATGAAAGCCCATGCCCTTTGTCGGGCCGGGTTTGGGCCGGGCTTTTATCGGGCTTTACGGGTCGAGCCTACTAAGCCCACTTGGGCCGGGCCTACTAAGCCCATTTGTACCTACCTAATTGTAAAAAAAAAAAAGTGAGTTGAGCTTAAATATTATTATCGAATATTGAAATAAACTAAGGAGGGGTACTATTGGATTTGGAGAATTGACTTAACTTTTAGACCATAAAGCCGAGATAGGATAAGGAGGTCGATAAGAGAGTTAAAGACCTAGTGAGTTTTTTTGAATTTAGGGTTAGGGTTTGGTTTGGGCATTGGGCTTTTAAATGACACTAGGTTGAGATTTGGTTGTAGTTTTGGATTTTGGCTATGATAGTAGTAATAAGATTGGATTGGGTATCAATTCTTAATTTATAATTATTTTATATTTTCGGGTTTATGAGTCGGGTTTACCTGGACGGGTCGGGCTGGGCTTACCGGACTTTATCGGGCTCGGGCCTATCGGGCCTAGCGGGCTTGAATACCCTAAGCTCAAGTCCAGTCCGTCAACATGCGGGTCGGGCCGGCCCACGGCTCATATCGGGCCGGATCAGGCTTTTTGTCATCGGGCCTATCGGGTACCCATAAGTCCGTGGGCTTCTGGGCCAAATGATGAGGGCTAGGCTGGGCTTTCCTTCTTTTTTTTTTGGTTGCACAATGCTGAAGATATTATAGCCTTCATGAGTATTTTTTATGCTTCTTGTTACTGAAAGTTCAGAACTTCAATCTTTTATGAAAAATAAAGAAACTTGCTACTAACCGTGAAGAATGAAATTTGGGAAGGAGTTCAAGAAACAAATGGTGCCTGAGTGGGCAGAAGCCTATATGGATTACAATGGTCTCAAGAGGATACTGCGAGAGCTCAGAGAATACAGGCAAAAGAAGCACACTGTGACAGTTCCCTCTAAGGACACAGTAGAAATTTCATCCTTCTGGCAGAAGCTGTTAGGAAATTAATCCTCCACCACGCAAGTGCTAACAATAAAGATGAAAAAAGGAAATAAAGAAACCAAGAACACAAAAGATTTAACGAGGTTCGGCCAATTAACTTGCCTACATCCTCGGAGAGTTTTCTCCTTCACTATGAAAGAATACAAAATACAAGATTACACTACTCAAGTTTATACCCAACTCGAGCCCTTGTATCCAATAGGATACCCCTTGTACACCCTCTCTCAACCCGAGAAAATCACTCTACCCCAAAGAGCTATACACACTCTTTCACCTTCTCTTAATTGAGAAGATCACTCTACTGCAAGAGCTATACACACTCTTGAAGTGCTCAAGAAGATCACTGACACGACCCATCCCAATCCCCCCGGGATTACCATGGAATGTGACGTGCTCCCGTCTGACAAGAGGCGCCAGACAAGGGATAACCGATTGCCATTGCCCAAACGGGCTTCCAGAGTGCGTAAGGATCGATGGAGGAGGTGTGCGATGCTCAAGTCTCTGCTGCAGTCGTATCCGGAATCAACCTGAAGGGCATTGAAAACAAAAGCTGTGAGTGGACGAAAATAAACAAGTCTGTTTAAAACATTTATAAGACATTTATGCCCCTCAGTAAAATCATATGCATGCACCAAAACCAATAATTCCATAATTATTTAGAAATAACCATTAGGGCCTTAGCCCGGAAACCAAAGCATAGTTTCAATTTCCAAAAGTAAATCCAAGAGTTATTTCATAAATCCAGTAATATGAACCATAAGGCATATAAACCATAACCATTATTTTAGCCACTGCACTATACACTCCAATCCGACATCCCTGATGTCTGACGTCCCTGACGTCAATAAGGTCACAATCACAAGGCTACGCGTGCCACTCGGGTCTCAATTTCCGAGTTCAATCCCCGAACCCCGTTCGGGTACAGCATCCCCGATGCTTAGCGTCATAGACGCTGGACGTACTAGACGTCCGTGACCTCTCCGGGGTACCTCATCCGGAGGAGACAATATAATATGGAAGGATCTATACAGTGCAGTACTAAATACATTTTATCGATATCCACATGCAAAACATATAGGTATACATAGATAAAATCCGAACCAATCGTTACGTTTCATCAAACGGGTCTCATGCCCAAATACCGTGAAACGTGCCATAACCGAAATATCATCAAAACCATTTATAGATTCCAGCATGTGAACATATATAAAATGTAAACCAGGAAACATTTATTCAATTCCATTTTAGGGTCCCCGACCCGCAATCACATGTAGAAATCAACTGGGCCCCTGGCCCGATTTCACAAGTTAACTGGGCCCCTGGCCCGATCCACATGTTAACTGGGCCCCTGGCCCGATTTCATAGTTCAACTGGGCCCCTGGCCCGATTTTACTTTATTCAAGTTCGTAACCGTTTCATGAAATCATATTCAACCACATTTATGGAAATCGGTGAAAATCCAGAAAATCTCGGTTTACGTGCAAATACGTAATTCACCTCGAAATGCGTGAAATCATTTTAAATTTACCGATATCCAAAGTAAATCATTTGATCATAATTATAACAATCATAAAACAGTTATGCATGCATCGAATTTATGAAACCAATGTCCACTCACAGACCGTTTAACCGAGCGCCTCGATACGCGTGCCATAGGCCTTCCCGGGCCACCTCACTATCACCGGGACTCCCAATCCTGTTCAAATCAATTTAGAGGATCACTAACCTCATCATTAACATCGTATTCAAGTCCCGTAATTTTCCCGAATTTTTTAAGTATTTTTAAATTGGATTTAAAACCTTCGGACATCCCGAACAATATCGAGACGGTGTCCGATCGACACGAAACCAATCCCAAAATGTTCGTTACATTGTATAGGACAAAAGTCATGTTGGAAGTTTCCCAAAATTACCTCACACGCGCCCCCACGCGCCGGTTGAACTCCCTGCGCGTGAAACCCACGCGCCGGGTACTGTTCACCGTCGTTCAACCCGAACGACTGGTAAACGGGTCGCCGTGACCCGCGGGCCAACCCGACCGGTTCTCGGTCATTTCTCCATCATTTTGGACGGGGTTTTCACCTGCAAGATCGTCTGAGTTCAACCAACAGTTCTGTGGAATCAAAAACTAGAAGTAACGTCCAGATTATTACCTCTGACTCGAACCCGAAACACAGAATTTTCCGATCGTCCTTCCTCCCGATTCCGGCCGCCTCGAGTCCCAAAATCACGTCCACAAGGTTTGTTTAAGCTCAGAGAACACCGTAGGATCAATTCCAACGACCAACACCCATCTAAAACCCGATCACCATTTTTGGTTTCGAACCGGGTTACGGGCACCGCCGTCCCCGCCGTGCCCAGCTCACTTCGAGCTTCGAAAACCAGTCTCCCGTGTCTGTTTCTGACCCCAAGTCCCAAAGGAGTCGAGAAGGAGCTCAGAAACACGACGGATCGTCGATTTCCAAAAACCTGGGCAAAACTTCCTCCCGGGTTTACACGGCCGCCGTGGACCACCGCTGCCGCCGCCGACGTCCCGCCGCCTCCCGCTGGTTCTCACAATTTCAGTGACCCACACATGTGCACAGAGGAGATGTGTGAAGGTTTTGGGTGCACGGTTCGAATGGTTGTGCAGGTAAGCAAATATAAAATGGGAAGGGAGATGATAAGGAAAATTGATGGTCCAGATTCAATCTCACCATTGAGATTAAGGGTCCAGATCAAAAGATGCAATAAGTGGGAATACTTTATATTTTTTAATCCAATAATTTAATCAATCTGACCAATCCAGATCTGATCCCAATAATTAAAGGTTAGTGGTCCACGTGTCCCACTCAGAAATTCAGACCAATCAGAGAACACCACGTGTCCACGCCTCGTAATGCGTGCATAACGAAACCAAACTTCCGTGACCCATAACTTCGTCGTCGAATCTCCGATTTCGGCGTGCCGCCTGTCGTTGGATTCGCATCGACGAAACCTACGTAACGGTCCTTGGCCCTCGGCCATCGGACATCCCGGTCAAAAAGTCAACATTTCCCCTTCTTTCGTCCAAATTACGAAAATGCCCCTGGACTTCCGTACATCATAACTTTCATCACGAACGTCGGAATCGAACGTGCCACTTGTCTATGAACTCGTGACGTCCCGAACTACGTCACGGTCATCGGTCAAAGTCCATTTGACCATCCGAAATAAAAGTCAACGTTTTGCCCACGCCCAGGGGCAAAACGGTCATTTTGCACAATTCGTCCGAAATCGCCCAACTAATCCCAGATGAGTAAATCACAATAAAATATTATTAAATCCCGATATTCGGGACGGGTCGTTACAACCTTCCCTCCTTAAAGAATTTCGTCCTCGAAATTACCAATCACCTTATTCCACAACCACCTTGTGGAAAACAATTCGACCACACATCTGTGTACACTTGTACACCCACATACTGGGACAACACCAGTCACGTTTGTACCCAGACATCCCATCACAGTCATACGTCATAATCAACAACACTCGACCACCTCGAGTGGACATAATCACCTGATTCGCGATAAAATCGCTCAACCATTAAGCTGACTCCTTCAGCTAGATGGTTCCCTTCCATTATCAATAAATCCTTACATTTGCTCCCGTCGGGAGTCACCAAATCTCATTTGTCAGTCCATGCTGACACCACTAGTCAAACTGTCATCACAAAACTTTACCATCCTAGTAAAGCCCCAACCATCTGTCCGTCGGTGACACACCACGTACTACATCACTCCCGATGTAGCGCAAGCTCAACCACATGATCTCAATTCGCAGGGCAAGCCCATTCCTGCGACACAAAATAATCTCAATGTCCATAATCGCTGACTCCCGCAGCGAACCAAGACGCTGGGAAATCACGGTGTGATCAAGTCACACAAGGCTACTCGTGGTTACTCAGACCACCAATTCACTCATCCTGAGTGTACGTATATACCGTCAATTAACCCAATCAAGTGGTGCAACTGGAACACATTGGATACCAGCCCCAGCAGTGAACACACATCTCAATACTAGGGTTCCACAAGCCAACCACGGCTAAGAGCACCTGCTCATAAAATCACTGAACCCGACAAGATCAATCTGCCCAGCGCACAGTATCCAATGTCCAGTCCACAATATAGCCAAACAAATGATATCAGAACCAAGCCGATTACCAACACATTAGTTACACACCACTGGTACATCCCACGTACCGCCATTAGGCACCACTCAGCCTATCAAACCTCGTACCACGTACCCTGTACGTACCTCAATCCATCAATCTGACTATAGCCACCCAGGTCATAGCCAAACACGTTCTAGTAATGGAGTACATTTGCTCAAACCAACATGAGACAAAACGAACTCCACCCGTCATCTAATTCCAATTCCGAATCCGAATCCGCAATTTCGTAAGAAATCCCGAACCCGAACCCAACATCATATTTTTATTTCCAGTTCCAGATCCGAATCCGAAATCATTATTCCGTAAGCTAGCATTGGAATAATCATTCCGCACCCAAATCCGGTAATCCATTTTCGAGCTTCGCAATCGAATCCTGAATCGTCACCCAGAAATTCGATTCCAAAACCCAAAATCTTGTTTACGTCCATCAAGACGTAACATAACCGAATCTATCGGTTGCCTGTACAAAACACTCGATTGACTTCATAGGGAAGCCAATCCCAATATTCACACGTCAAAGTTTGACAAAATCCGACCACTTCGGAAACCTACTCAACCGAGTAACAACCATATGGACTTCACTCCGAAAAGAAGTTCAGTCCCGTCATTTACGACTCACATACCAAGGTAGGAGTGATAAACTCTCCACCCATCTGGATCATCAAGATCACAATCCATATCCATCGCTACGTCACCCGACAAGTAATATCACGATCCTAGATCGTCACATCGACCAAAGTCGACAACATCGCAAATCAGATCCACCTAGGATCCACACATGCTCACATAGCTAACAATCCATCTGAAAGCTGATCGTAGGGTCTTACACCCTCAATTGAATCCTTCGCCAAATTTCCCTTGGTGGAAAGATGACCACGCATACCACCACCAATTCCAAAATCATACACAACTTCTTGTGTCCAATGACCCCAAGCCAAGCATGGGTCCACCAACCAATACACACTCAACGTACTGGTAGCAAAAATCATCATCTGCCACGGCAGGAAATAAGAAGTCAACCCCAAAGACTTCGGAATACCAATCACCGGTGTGGAAACGAGCACTCTTCTCGTCTCCCAATCACAACTCTCCCCGAAACGGGAGTTCCAACCATGTTGGAAACAGACATGCTCCCAATGAGATGTCAAGTCCAACCACTGGACTGCCCACGTCCATACCTCACTTGGACCACCACGTGTCCAGAATCAATTCATTACTCGGACCTCACGTCCGCCAATACACATGTATGCACACATCCCGATTCCGAACGGAAATTTCCTCAACTCTGCCTGGATGTGCATACCCAACTGCCTTCGTCTCTCATCTCAACCTTTACAGGTTCAATCCTCAGGTTCCAAGTGATTCACAATCACCAAATCCCACATCAATACCACGAATGGTTTCCTCGACTTTTCCAATTTCAATAATTTCCTTGTACTCTCAGGGGATATAAGCAGTACACAAACTTACCAATCTCGGAGTTGATCACAACTCCCCAAATCCACCAACTCGCATGACATAGGGAACATCGTCCCTAGATTCCCCAAGTTTTCAATCATACCTTTTGGTCCATTCATCACTTGTCATCATATATCTGTTAGGACTTATCCCAACACGACACAACCTCCACTGGATCCCATCCAGTCCAAGACTCAACCACCACTGAGTCGCATATACCAATCATCGGTCCATTATGACAGAGTCACACCCCAACTGGTGGCTCATTGTCAACACAATTTCTGACACCAGCACCAGCGCTAGTACAGCACCATCGCACCATCATCAACACTAGTATCAGCACACAGGCATCCACACCAGTATTGGCATAAAGGTATCACCATACCGACATCCATACATAGCACACGAACATCCATGCTAGCACACAGCGTGCAAAGTTGTTACCCTGGATCTCCGTTCATTACGAACGACGATCCCGTAACACCACTCGTACCCCACGACTATGGGTACCTCCAATTTGACCACTGGCACATCAGGATAATGGACGTTCCCTGAACATCCCCAAGTATTAAAACCACACTAAATATCCTCGATAGCCAGTTATCTCGACACAACTGTCGACCAACAGTCATCGTTGTCAAGATCCGTAACCACACCTCACACTAATATCCGATCCAACACGGGATTCCATATTTTATCTCATAACCGCATCCGTGGATCGAATCCCATAATCCAGACTAGACTCACTAGAGTCATCCACATGGTCATCCATGACCTCAGCCGCTCGTCGCAGCACAAGTTCTCACTTAAGGTTCACCTTTCGGTCCATCAATTACAAGTTAGGGTTCCAAAATCACACCCTAGGGTTCCACCGAACCCAACTGCCCTCCGCAGTAGAATCCACAACCTGACCGACCCCGCGGTCCTGACATCGTATAGACGTCCAATCCAATCCAATCGTCAACTCAACGTGGGTTCCATCGTGGGTTCCACCACGAAGGTCATCGGCTAACTCCGATGCACCAACACCCCGAACATTAGCCAACACTACTAGGGTCCAAAACTTAGACCAATACTCAACTGAGTTTCGCATTTCCAATCAAATGGGGTTCCCTGAACCTAGCTGTGCCCAGTGGCACAACAATCCATCGTCACATGACCGAACCGACGGTCCCACATTACCAGTTAATCGTATACAACCCCACCTGGGTTGAATCGCAACAATGCACGGCGTATCGGGCCAAACACACCCAATTCACCATACAAACCCAAAACTATCTATCAGGTTGACAACGGAACTACAGCCCAAAGAGACATCACACCCTCGTCCTTCGCGCACAAAAGAGCAAAACCTGCTCTGATACCACTTGACACGACCCATCCCAATCCCCCCGGGATTACCATGGAATGTGACGTGCTCCCGTCTGACAAGAGGCGCCAGACAAGGGATAACCGATTGCCATTGCCCAAACGGGCTTCCAGAGTGCGTAAGGATCGATGGAGGAGGTGTGCGATGCTCAAGTCTCTGCTGCAGTCGTATCCGGAATCAACCTGAAGGGCATTGAAAACAAAAGCTGTGAGTGGACGAAAATAAACAAGTCTATTTAAAACATTTATAAGACATTTATGCCCCTCAGTAAAATCATATGCATGCACCAAAACCAATAATTCCATAATTATTTAGAAATAACCATTAGGGCCTTAGCCCGGAAACCAAAGCATAGTTTCAATTTCCAAAAGTAAATCCAAGAGTTATTTCATAAATCCAGTAATATGAACCATAAGGCATATAAACCATAACCATTATTTTAGCCACTGCACTATACACTCCAATCCGACATCCCTGATGTCTGACGTCCCTGACGTCAATAAGGTCACAATCACAAGGCTACGCGTGCCACTCGGGTCTCAATTTCCGAGTTCAATCCCCGAACCCCGTTCGGGTACAGCATCCCCTATGCTTAGCGTCATAGACGCTGGACGTACTAGACGTCCGTGACCTCTCCGGGGTACCTCATCCGGAGGAGACAATATAATATGGAAGGATCTATACAGTGCAGTACTAAATACATTTTATCGATATCCACATGCAAAACATATAGGTATACATAGATAAAATCCGAACCAATCGTTACGTTTCATCAAACGGGTCTCATGCCCAAATACCGTGAAACGTGCCATAACCGAAATATCATCAAAACCATTTATAGATTCCAGCATGTGAACATATATAAAATGTAAACCAGGAAACATTTATTCAATTCCATTTTAGGGTCCCCGACCCGCAATCACATGTAGAAATCAACTGGGCCCCTGGCCCGATTTCACAAGTTAACTGGGCCCCTGGCCCGATCCACATGTTAACTGGGCCCCTGGCCCGATTTCATAGTTCAACTGGGCCCCTGGCCCGATTTTACTTTATTCAAGTTCGTAACCGTTTCATGAAATCATATTCAACCACATTTATGGAAATCGGTGAAAATCCAGAAAATCTCGGTTTACGTGCAAATACGTAATTCACCTCGAAATGCGTGAAATCATTTTAAATTTACCGATATCCAAAGTAAATCATTTGATCATAATTATAACAATCATAAAACAGTTATGCATGCATCGAATTTATGAAACCAATGTCCACTCACAGACCGTTTAACCGAGCGCCTCGATACGCGTGCCATAGGCCTTCCCGGGCCACCTCACTATCACCGGGACTCCCAATCCTGTTCAAATCAATTTAGAGGATCACTAACCTCATCATTAACATCGTATTCAAGTCCCGTAATTTTCCCGAATTTTTTAAGTATTTTTAAATTGGATTTAAAACCTTCGGACATCCCGAACAATATCGAGACGGTGTCCGATCGACACGAAACCAATCCCAAAATGTTCGTTACATTGTATAGGACAAAAGTCATGTTGGAAGTTTCCCAAAATTACCTCACACGCGCCCCCACGCGCCGGTTGAACTCCCTGCGCGTGAAACCCACGCGCCGGGTACTGTTCACCGTCGTTCAACCCGAACGACTGGTAAACGGGTCGCCGTGACCCGCGGGCCAACCCGACCGGTTCTCGGTCATTTCTCCATCATTTTGGACGGGGTTTTCACCTGCAAGATCGTCTGAGTTCAACCAACAGTTCTGTGGAATCAAAAACTAGAAGTAACGTCCAGATTATTACCTCTGACTCGAACCCGAAACACAGAATTTTCCGATCGTCCTTCCTCCCGATTCCGGCCGCCTCGAGTCCCAAAATCACGTCCACAAGGTTTGTTTAAGCTCAGAGAACACCGTAGGATCAATTCCAACGACCAACACCCATCTAAAACCCGATCACCATTTTTGGTTTCGAACCGGGTTACGGGCACCGCCGTCCCCGCCGTGCCCAGCTCACTTCGAGCTTCGAAAACCAGTCTCCCGTGTCTGTTTCTGACCCCAAGTCCCAAAGGAGTCGAGAAGGAGCTCAGAAACACGACGGAACGTCGGTTTCCAAAAACCTGGGCAAAACTTCCTCCCGGGTTTACACGGCCGCCGTGGACCACCGCTGCCGCCGCCGACGTCCCGCCGCCTCCCGCTGGTTCTCACAATTTCAGTGACCCACACATGTGCACAGAGGAGATGTGTGAAGGTTTTGGGTGCACGGTTCGAATGGTTGTGCAGGTAAGAAAATATAAAATGGGAAGGGAGATGATAAGGAAAATTGATGGTCCAGATTCAATCTCACCATTGAGATTAAGGGTCCAGATCAAAAGATGCAATAAGTGGGAATACTTTATATTTTTTAATCCAATAATTTAATCAATCTGACCAATCCAGATCTGATCCCAATAATTAAAGGTTAGTGGTCCACGTGTCCCACTCAGAAATTCAGACCAATCAGAGAACACCACGTGTCCACGCCTCGTAATGCGTGCATAACGAAACCAAACTTCCGTGACCCATAACTTCGTCGTCGAATCTCCGATTTCGGCGTGCCGCTTGTCGTTGGATTCGCATCGACGAAACCTACGTAACGGTCCTTGGCCCTCGGCCATCGGACATCCCGGTCAAAAAGTCAACATTTCCCCTTCTTTCGTCCAAATTACGAAAATGCCCCTGGACTTCCGTACATCATAACTTTCACCACGAACGTCGGAATCGAACGTGCCACCTGTCTATGAACTCGTGACGTCCCGAACTACGTCACGGTCATCGGTCAAAGTCCATTTGACCATCCGAAATAAAAGTCAACGTTTTGCCCACGCCCAGGGGCAAAACGGTCATTTTGCACAATTCGTCCGAAATCGCCCAACTAATCCCAGATGAGTAAATCACAATAAAATATTATTAAATCCCGATATTCGGGACGGGTCGTTACAATCACTCTAGCCCAAGAGCTATACACACTCTTGAAGCACTCACTCACTTGTGAGGTGTTCTCGGGTTGAGAGAGGGTGTACAAGGGGTATCCTATTGGATACAAGGGCTCGAGTTGGGTATAAACTTGAGTAGTGTAATCTTGTATTTTGTATTCTTTCATAGTGAAGGAGAAAACTCTCCGAGGATGTAGGCAAGTTAATTGGCCGAACCTCGTTAAATCTTTTGTGTTCTTGGTTTCTTTATTTCCTTTTTTTCATCTTTATTGTTAGCACTTGCGTGGTGGAGGATTAATTTCCTAACAAGTGGTATCAAAGCTTCGGTTTATCGATCGTGAGCGGTTTGCCATGGCAAGTTCTAGCGGTTCACATTTCAAGGTGGAGCAGTTTGATGGAAAAGGAAATTTCACTCTATGGCAAAGGAGGGTGAAGGACATCCTAGTTCAACAAGGCCTTGCAAGACCGTTGAAGGGGAAGGATGCGAAGCCAGAGAAGATGTCAGATGAAGATTGGGACGAGTTGGAGTCCAGGTGTGTCAGCACTATTAGGCTTTATATTGCTGACAATATTATAAATAATGTTAATGATGTAGATTCTGCACCTGAGCTTTGGGAGAAAATGGAGAAGCTTTATCTTGGGAAAGGCTTGCAAACGAAGCTGAATTTAAAGCGGGATCTCTACAAGCTCAAGATGGGAGAAGGTGCGAATCTCATGGAGCACATGAATGTGTTCAAGGGATTGATAAATCAACTATCAAGAGTTGAGGTTAAAATTGAGGAAGAAGATCAAGCCCTTTTACTTCTTACCTCGCTTCCCGATTCATATGAGAATATTGTTACTACAATTGTGTATGGTAAGGATACACTGAAGATGGAGGATGTAGAATCGACTCTCTTATCACATGAGAAGAGAAGGAAAACCGATGATTCTCAAGGTTCCGTCTTCATTGCTCATGAACAGAATCGTAAGGGAAGGTCAACTGCGAGGGAATTTAGTGAGCATAGCAGGTCTAAATCCAGAGGCAGAGGAAAGGGCAAGCAATGCTACAAGTGCAAGGAGTGGGGACACATAAAGCCGGATTGTCTATTGATGAAAGAGAAGGACGATAAGGGCTCAGATTGCTCATTGGCTGGTGTAGCGGAGATGTCTAGAGATTTTGGAGAACTTCTCACAGTCTCCAAAGGTAATTACATTTTTTCTCAAGATTATTGGATATTAGATAGTGGTTGTTCTCATCACCTTTGCTCTAGGAGAGAATATTTTGATACGTTCCAGGAAGTCCAAGGATTTGTGACTTGGGGTGATGGCACAAGACGTCGTGTCATGGGTACGGGAACGGTGAAGATCAAAATGTTCGATGGAGCAGTTCGAACATTGGGTGATGTGGTGTATGTCCCAAAGTTCCGGAGAAATCTAATATCCTTGAGCCAACTAGACTCCAAGGGCTGCAAGGTTTCGTCAGCAGGGGGAGTTATGAAAGTGTCACGTGGCTGCATGGTCCTGATGAAGGGAGAAAAATGTAAAAGTATGTTCCGTCTGATGGGAAAAAATCAGACCTCGAAGGTTGTTGGGAAACAGGGTGCACAGGAGAACAGGTACCTGAAGCGGGTCTCGTTTGCGGGCACAGCAGAGACGCTATCTACATGTTTCCAAGTTTCAGACGATGGTGAGAAGGATAATCCTGCTAAGGAAGAGGCAAAGTCGAGGTCCCTCTTCGGAGCCAACTGGTAATTGTTGACTCGGAGCAGCTGCACATAGCATTGGCCATTTTGAATCAGGGGGAGCTAGGATCGTATGCAACTGATTCGGGGTATGTGTAGTTGGTACAAGAATAAGGCCAATGGAATGCTTGTGGGTATATCAAGCGGTATCTCAATTTGAGATGAACTTCAGGGATTGAAGTGGTGATGCAACATTATCCACCTAAGTCGGCAGGGGGAGATTGTTGAGTTAATGCCTCCTTAGTGGATTATTAATGCATTGAATTTGATTATGTATTGGGAATAAATACATGGTGTTGTTCATTCAACCTTGTAGGAAAAGATTGATGTGGAAGCTTCATGAAGAAGAGCATTAATTGAAGAAGGTGCATGAATGGACTTCAATGAAGGATGTTGAAATGTGAGGAAATTGTCCCACATTGGAAAAGCACAAATACAACTTGTGCCTTGAGCACTATATAAGGTGAAGAGCTTGGCCACATTTCAACATCCTTCATTGAAGTCCATTCATGCACCTTCTTCAATTAATGCTCTTCTTCATGAAGCTTCCACATCAATCTTTTCCTACAAGGTTGAATGAACAACACCATGTATTTATTCCCAATACATAATCAAATTCAATGCATTAATAATCCACTAAGGAGGCATTAACTCAACAGAAGCATCAGTGAGATAGAGCTGCAGATTAGCCGTGGTAGTAACGGAGATATTGAGGACCAAGTAATAGATGTAAAGACATTGCACAGAGACGGTTCCAGAGAGGTTTACAAGATCATGTTCCTGAGGCATTCCGAACAAGGTGGAGAAATTGAGGTGACATTCTTCACAAAACTTGATGAAGAGCTCAACAAAGTCAACACCTTTTACAAGGACACGGTGGAGAAGGTTAAGCAAGAAGCAAATAATTTGGATAAACAAATGGAGGCTTTGGTTGCACTGAGGATAAAGGTAAAAAATCCAGGCCATAATGGCTCTAATTCAAAGAGGCATAACAATTCTGCAGTGCCCCTGACAAGTAACAAATCAAGTGAAGCTGAGACTTCAGGTAAATGCAGATATACGATCTTTTTGTTTTATCTGCATATATCTGTTAGAAGCCTGGATTATAAAGAAGGCGTGCAAACTATGAAATATAATATATGCAAGCATCTGTCCTAAATGATCAGAAAAATGATCTGTTAATCTTATCATCTAAATAATGTCAAAAATTAAAACTTCCTGCCAAATGTTTAGGAAATGAGCCTATGGGTTTGACATCTGAACTGAATGTAAGTGATGCGCATCAAAAAACAAGCTCTGTTGCTTCAAATGTCAATCCAACCCTTATCAGCAATTCTAGTAGTGAAGGCAGAGAGGTGTTGAATAGCTATGACTACATAGAAGATCCACAGCAAGTTCTTGAGCATTTGAGGATTAACAATCCACCTGAATATCCAATATCAACCATAAAAGGCGTTTTTAAGGACTCCAGAGAAGATTTAACATTTGATAAAGAGGAGCTGAAGAGCGATTAAGACTTGTGTTCATTGGATTTTACCATAAGCTTCAACCCGTAAAGCATTACAGGTGATAAATAGTAATCGTGTCAGCATGCCTTCCACTTTGGATCATGGTCTTAACTTTTGGTTTGTCAAAGTATTATGTACTTATTTTTGATATGGGATGAACCAGCTATACGAAACTCTCAGCATTTTCGAAGATTGTGAAAAAGTATGAGAAGGTAAGGCATAGAATTTGAACCTAAATGTGTCAGAACTTTAAGCTCCATATCCTTAATTTTATTTTAACGAATTATCATGATACATCTATTCTAATTACACAGATCGCAACAAGAAGAGCAGCCAGGTCATACGTGATCATAGTAGACAACTCCATTCTTGGCAGTTCTGATGAGGTTTGTCAGATGTATTTGTTGACTTCTATTGTTTACGATGTCATCATCTAGAATTCAATATAGGAACTTACTGTATGATCTCTTCTCCAATAATTCCTTCCTCTAAACTTGTTAAACATGTGGGATGTTGTTCAGTAATTGGTTGATTTACATTTGTTGTAGGTTACTAACCTCTTAGAGAGGGTGGAGGCTACCTTCATACATCAAATCGTAGGGAAGGTATGAAGTCACTGAAGCCAAGAGAAAAAAGAGAAAAGCATAGTGTAACAATTTTCTGCGGTAAGTATTTACGGTTCCAGTTTAACTTTTTGTTGAGCGTTTCTATACAATGACGACGGTGGAAACATGTATTTCCAGTGCTCTATGCAACTATTTTGAGTATGAAAAGGAGGATTTTTAAGCGTCATGCCTAGGTTCTCCACTAATACATTCCTATTTTATTTTAACATTTAGGTTTCTTTTCTGGTTGCTCAATTGCACTATTGGTTGCTATTGTTTTAAGAGTAGAAGCTCAAAAACTAATGGATAAGGAGGGTGTAAAGTACATGGAAAATATTTCCCACGTTACAGGTAACTGATAGCCCGCTGGTGTTCAACTATGAAGAGTTGTAGTATTCATTTGGCCTGTCTTATCTCTAACATTCAAGTGGGTTTCCTTGCAGTTTATTTGGATATATCACTCTACATATGCTCATGTATGCAACAGATACATACTTCTGGAGGCATTATCGAATCAATTATCCCTTTATATTTGGTTTCAAGAAAGGAACTGAGTTGGGTTACAGAGAAGTTTTCCTCCTTGGCTCTTGTCTTGCAGTACTTGCATTGGCTGGTTTCCTGGCAAACTTGCACTTGGACATGGCCTCAAGTGCTGAAAAATAAGTTGCTAATGTATTCTTTAAATTGATTATCACAATTCACAAATAGTTTATGCTGCATAATCTTCTTTTTCACTTGACTAAAGCCGGTGTCTTTGTTATACCTAGTTTGTGCAAATTGATGTGTTACCTTTCTCTGTGCAGTTGGTCCTTGCAATCACTTTCTGCTCCTTCAACATCATATACCGTTTAACTTGTTTCTTCTTTATCCGGTTCTTATTCCGCTGCTTATGTGCCCCTCTTTACCCGGTATTGCATGGCAAAGCAATTTGAACATAAATTACTTGACCACATAGCTAAAATAGTGTAATTTCTTGATTTCTTTTCTTTGCAGGAGACATTTCCCGACTTTTTCTTGGCAGACCAGCTTACTAGCCAGGTTTTAATTCTCCCCCTCATTTCCAGGCTTCAATTGGTTTTAACTTATGACTCCATTTTCATTAAGCAAGTGTCACAGTCATGGTGTCTACAATACTTTATATTTCATTATTTCTGTTATACCATTTTGGATGCGCTTCTTACAGGTCTTGTCACATTTATAATTAAAGGAAAAAGAAAAAGAAAAAAGATCTCTGCTTCGTGTGTTCTGAGGCGTGTGGTACATTTAGTCAAGCTGGAAATGTATATAGGATTTGAGATATTATCACTTGATAACATATGTTGTTTTGCAGTGTGTTCGTCGGTTCTGTGATGAGAAGGATGTGAAGCACATTTGCAATGGTTTAAAATACTTTTCAACAATTGTTGAAGTGATTATAAGAACTGAATATGAAATTAAAAAAAGGAAAGACCTCCTTGTTGGTGTTAGCTTTGGTCAGCTCGGCTGTTGCAACGACAATGAATACATTCTGGGACATTGTAATCGACTGGGGCCTCCTGCAAAAGAAAACAAAGAGCATGTTTTTGATAGATAGACTTCTATTTTCACACAAGAGCGTATACTTTGTAGCCATGGTAATGTTTAAGTGACCTAATTCATGAGTTTCGTGGTTTTATATTACAGTTTCTACTATTGATTCCATGTATATGTTTACTGGAATCCATTATAGGTCTTCAATGTAGTATTGAGACTTGCTTGGATGCAGTTGGTGTTGGAATTTAAACTGAGCTTCGGTCATAAAATGACAATAACAACCATCATCACGTTCCTAGAGGTCATTCGTCGTGGCATTTGGAGCTTCTTCAGGTACAACTTTTCCTCTCATGAAATTCAAAATTGCAACTTTACAGTTTTTCTCCATTCACCGCATTCTGCAAAGCAAGAAAGAATGCATTAGTCTAAACTGTTGTATCTTAGGAAACCCTAACCCTAGTATCATGTGTTATGGTTTTAGCTTATGCTTGGGTAATTAATGTGTAAAATTCAATCAGGTTAGAGAATGAGCACTTAAACAATGTAGGCCAGTACCGTGCTTTCAAGTCAGTCCCTCTTCCTTTCAATTACTACGATGAGGATGCCGACAACAAGGATGACTAAACATGACACAACTGCCCTCCACTCATGCTAGTCATGGAATTTTGTACTGCTACTGCTAGCCTTTGTTAATGAAAAGAGGACAGTTTAGGCATGACAAGTATCATTTATAAGCAAAGAACTAAGTACAAATTTAGGACCTGTGGTTAAGATGGAATTTGTGAAATCTTCTCACAGGTTGTTTGTTTCATTTCTTATGAAATTGTACACTTGAGAACAATGAGAAGTTTGAATCTATGAAACTTCTCATCATCTAGCTGAGATTTTGATCTATCCTTTCATTGAGTTAACAAAAGACAGGTAGATGCGCAATTTCTATCTCTAAATGCCATGACTCAGATCCTCTGTTAAATTAATCTTCAAAATATCATGAACTTCATTTACTACATTCCCAAAAGAATGAAGGAACGAGAGCTGTTGAACCGTATTTTCTTCTCTTTTTCTTTTAAATCAAATTAAATTAACTTAATATGGATCACCATTGCTGAAATATAATCGTGAAGGAATTTAAGCTCTTATTTTTTCTAATGAAAATAATAAAATTAAAAGAAAAAAGTAGGGAGGAAAGAGGGAGAAAGACTCATCCTCGAGCATGACTCCCACATCATCCTTGAATCAAGGCCACCTTGTGTGGTTCCTGATTATCAAGTTGCCTCAAATACGAGGCTGAGAGAGAAGAGATGCTGCAGAATTTTCATGAGAAAGGCCGAGGAAGAAATACGGCGCAGAAGAAGAAATACGACGCAGAAGAAGAAACACGATAGAAAAATATAATGTAGAGTTTCAGAGAGGACTGGAGAAGAAATTCAGCAAACAAAATTTCCATCCTGCTGGAATTGAGTAAAAGGAGGTCAATCACAAAGAAGAAGAAGAAATAAGACGGTCGCAGAGAGGAAACCAGGGTATTGAATCTCTATATTCTTTTCTCTAATCACATATCATCATAAAGTGTATTTTTCAGGTTAAGATACCATCTAGAATATAAGATGCATGCATCAAGTTGACAATGAAATTGCTCCCCGGAAACTGCAAAGAAATTACTCCCCTGCCAACAAAAATGCCAAATGCAGTCCCGAAATCCATCTCATCTGCATCTCATCATCAGTTAATCCCTCAATCCTCATGGTACGCTAAACAGGCATTAATATTCAGTATAATACAGCTCGCCAGTCGCCACAAAACCCCAATCTTGTTGTGTAAATCACGGACGTGGTTTGTAACTGTTGGAATGTAAGTTGTGCACTGGTGATGACTTGGCAGTAATCTTGCTGCCAACTCGAAGAAGACAGGTGTCAAAAGCAAGGAAAGGAAGAGCAAATGAGAATTGAATGAGGTGGATTCTGTTAGAAATAGAGTGACATGTTAGTGTGATGCACAAGTTAATGAGATGTCACTGTCATTAGTTAACTGTCATGTAGTGTGTGTGAGCAAGTAAGTGAGTCAGTGCTATATGCATTGTAATCGTTCATTTTGTGACTTAATGAGAATGAGAAGAGAGGTACAGTGAGATCAGAGATAGAATCTGAGCACTGTGATACCAAAACAAAGCATTCACATTCATTTTACATTTTATCAAACACTTATAATGCATTCAACAATTCTGTGAATATCAACAAAATTACTTGATCAAATCAATCCAGAATTGAGAGAGAGAGAGAGAGAGAGAGAGAGAGAGAGAGAGAGAGAGAGAGAGAGAGAGAGAGAGAGAGAGAGAGAGAGAGAGAGAGAGAGAGAGAGAGAGAGAGAGAGAGAGAGAGAGAGAGAGAGATATCCTAATCCACACAGGCTAATCCCGTTCATTTCAGCTAGGGTGATTGAGTTTAGAAGCTAACCTATGAAACCAATGGAATAGTGCCATCTAATGTTGTGATCGACTGTTTTCTCTGATCGTCTGATGTCCAATATGGTATCAGAGCAGGTTGATCTGCTGGTTTGGGGCGTCTGACTGTGTTGCTTCTTCTGTGAATTGAAATCGATTGAGCACGTGAAAGCATCTCTGTGAAATTCCAGTTTTCTTCGAGAACAAGAAACTAATGGCGGGTGGGTGCTGGAGATCCAAAGCTACCTGTATTCAAAGGGGAGAATTATGATTTTTGGAGTATCAAAATGAGGACAACATTGAAGGCTTTTGATCTGTGGATTATTGTTACTCAAGGACTGCCTGAGCCTGAGTATGATAGTGAAGATGAGGAAATTGAGCAGGATGTAAGCCATGCTGATTTGATCGAAAATGCTAAGGCACTGAATCTGATTCAGAACTCATTTTCAGATGAGATCTTCCCAAGAATCTCAAATATTGAGATTGCAAAGAAGGCATGTGATGTTCTAAAGAAGGAGTTCAGAGGGGATCCTAAGGTACGGGCTGTAAAACTTCAAGCTCTTAGAAGAGACTTTGAATATACCCGTATGAGACGGGGTGAAAGTTTTTCTGCTTATCTTTCTAGGCTGTTAGTTATAGTCAATCAAATGAAGACATATGGAGAGGAGATAACAGAGAAAAGACTTACTCAAAAGATACTAATCAGCCTAACTAAAACATATGATTCCATAGTGTCAATCCTAGAGGAAACTAGGGATCTGAATCTAGTTAGTGTTGCGAGCATTTCTACTTCAATCAGGGCCTTTGATCAAAGGTTGGAAATGCATAATAAGAGTGAGATTGAGAAAGCCTTTACAAGCATGAATGTTTTTGGAAAGTCACATGGACAATCCAGGGCTAGTTCTTGGAAAACTAAGAGATTTCAAGGTAAGTCAGGGTCTAGACCTTGGAATCCTGATAAAGCTAAAGAGACTGTGAAGCAGAAGAGGACTGTAGAAACTCAAAGAGGAGATGTTATGAGAGTTTTTTGCAAATATTGCAACAAGCATCACTGGGGAGAGTGCTGGTTAAAGAGTGGCAACGTGAAGTGTTTCAAATGCTCAAGGTTTGGTCACATGGCAAAGAACTGCCCAGGGAAACAACCTGTTGCAGTGTTTGCTCAGAAAGCAAAAGAGACTGAAGGGAGCATGTTTTATGCTTGTCACTCAGCATCAATAGAACATGATGAAGCTGTTTGGTACCTGGATAGTGGGTGTATCAATCATATGACTGGTCATGAGTCTTTGCTAACCAACATTGATCGAAATCTCAATGTAAAGGTAAAGATAGGCACAAGAGATCTTGTTCAGGTGGCAGGGAAAGGTTCCTTGCTTATTCACACTAATCAAAGGGACAAATACATCAAGGAAGTCATGCTTGTACCTGGATTAGATGAAAATCTATTGAGTGTAGGACAGATGGTTGAGCATGGGTACAGTTTGGTGTTCGGAAACAGATTTGCTGAAATCTTTGAAGATGGAACATTGAGGCAAAGAGTGGCTAAAGTTCCTATGACAGGAAGCAGGTGTGTAACAACCCGTTCCGAGAATTGGGATAAGTAGAGTGATTAAGGTGTGATTAGTAAGGTTAATCAAGGGTTAGGTGGTCCCGAGGGGTCCGGGAACTTAGAATGACGATTTTGCCCCTGGGTTGGGCAGAAATGTTGACTTTTATTTCGGGTGGTCAATTGGGGATTGACCAGTGACCAGGACGTAGTTGAGGACGTCACGAATCCGTAGGCAGGTGGCACGCCTGATTCCGACATCCGTGGAGGAAGTTGTGATGTTCGGAAGGTCGATGGCAGTATCGTAATTTTGGTAAAATAGGGGGAATAGTTGACTTTTCGAATAATCGAGTTTTGGTCGGTTGATCTAGGACGGTTAGATAGTTCTTGTCGTCCTGAGTTCGATGACAGGCGGCACGTGTTCATCGGACTTACGAGGTGAGAGTTACGGGTCTAGGAAGTTTCGGTAAAACCGTAAAATGAGTAAAACAGGAGGGTATTTTGGTCATTGTGGCACATTGGGATTTGTGCAGAGATAAAAGAATGGATGGCTGGGATTTAAACAGATGGGATGTAGTTGGAAGGGATGGTGACACGTGTTGAAGGACTGGAGGATTCTGGTGGAATCCTGTGTGTTCACGGTCCCAAATAATTGGGGTGCAACCGTGCAGTCCTTCGATACACAGAGAAACAGAGTGAGAGCTTGAGGGGAAATCGACTGATCTGGGTGCAAGGGTGAGTGACTGGTGAGTTGTGAGAGTGACAGTGAAGCAAGGAGGAGCTGCTGGTCGTGTTTTGGCAGTGCAATTGTGCACGGCGGCACGGCGGAGGTGAGGAGAAGAATTGGGGGAAACAGGGAGGCCGTGAACGTTTGGTGGTGGCTACGCCGTGAGGCGGTTCAAATCAAGACAAGGAGAGGCTGAGGGGGTTGTAGGGAGTCCAACGACCACCGTGGTAGGCGGCAGTGCGCACGGCGGAGCTGCAATCGAAGGGTAAGTCTTCCTGCTCTGTTTTCCCGTGGAATTTCATTTGGAAAGTCGTGACTCTGGGCTGAGAGTCGAGAGGATTGGAGGTTAGGGTAGTGATCAGGGAGGTCCTAGGTGTCGATTTGGGTGGTCGCCGTGACGGGGCCGTACGCGGCGGAGCTCAGTCGAAGAGGGGTTTCTTTTACCCTGTTTCGGCAGTGGACTTCGAACGGTAAGTCGTGACGATTGGGGTTGTGTCGAAGGTCTAGGAGAGTTGGTTTAGGTTCAGTGAGGTTCAGGGAAGCGTTTGGTGAAGCCACCGTGAAGGACGGTGAGCTGGGTGGTCGGATCGTGAAACAGAGTTTGGGGAGGTTTGATTTCGAGCTTGAGACGACGGGTAGGAGGCTGTGTCGAGGTGATTGGAGGATGGGGATGCTTAGAGTAAGGTTGGACGAAGCTTTAGGTGAAGAGAGGGAAGGAAATCGTGCAGGCACGACGGAGAACCGTTGACGCCGGTTCAGCTGTAGCCTACTGTGTTGAACCGGGTCGACGTGAGGTTGAAGGTGCACTGTAGCTGGCGCGTGGGGCCACGCGCAGCCACTTTGGGCGGCGCGTGGAGGCGCGTGCGGCGGTTCTGGGAGAAACGGTCAACATAGTTTTTGGTCTAGGAGTTGTTGTGAGTTCAATGGAGTTGGTTTCGGGTTAATCGGAAGTCGTTTGAGTGTAGTTCCGCGAGGGTGAATGTGTAGGGTCCCGGGGTTTTAAGTCTTTGGTCCGGGGATTTTTGAGGGCTTTTAGGTGAGTGTTCGTAGACGTGCTAGTAACGTAATTTGACGGTGTTTGACAGGATCGGGATTTCCCGAGGAAGCCGAGGAACGGGCTGGACGTTCGGGACGCGAGTAGGGCTCAGTACTGTGAGTGGACCCTTTCCTTAAACTCGAGCATGCATAACTATTTTTATATACGTGTTTTATGGTTTTACTTATAAATCTATGTTTATTGAATATGAAATGATGATTTTATGTGTTTGCACGTTTTTCGAGAAAAAGACGGTTTTGGCACGGTTTTCGAGAAAATGTTGGTTTTCGGATTTTGATGCCACAATTGGGGATTTCCACCGATAAAGGTTTTCTAATAATGATATATGGGTTATGAAATGTGATTTGTGATTACATGGGGTTTTGGTATGAAAATGGATATTTTCCGGATTTGGGTTCGGAATGACGGTTCTGAACGCCGGAAGGGCTTCGGACCAGTGATTTCGAACTCGGGTTTGGGTGTGGATTTGGTAAATGGTTTTCAAATGATTTTGAGATTGGATTTGCTGGATCTGGATATTGGGTTTAAAGACCCGGATATATGTGACGGGGGACCGGCCGGATTGGGTTTAAAGACCCGGATTGAGTTTAAAGACTCGGGAGTTTAAAGACTCGGATATATATTGATTTTCCCCCGTAGGCCTTGAGTTTAAAGACTCGGGAGTTTAAAGACTCGGATATGATAAGGCCTGGATTGAGTTTAAAGACTCGGGAGTTTAAAGACTCGGATAGGTCCAGCAGGTTTGATCGGGAAATTGATGATTTAGTGTGTTTGATATGGTTTCTGATACGGTTTTATGATTCACCTGCTGTGGTTTTTCTAACTGTTTTATAGTGTTTCTGTTTCTTATGATGCAGTTTATGGTAAATTGATTTATAACTGTGTTCATAACTGTTGGTTATGCATGTGGTTTCAAAACGGAGGGTTTAAACTCGGTTTTCTTATAAAATGGTTTTTGAACTTTTTGTACTTTTTGGTCCACTCACATTTTCTGTTTTAATTGCCCTCCAGGTTGTGGAGCGAGCGCGGGGTCTTGACGTCGAGGCAGTGTTCAAGGCATAGAAGTGACGTGAGGGATCCTAGAAGAGTTTAAAGGCTTCTGTGTGCGTGTACTTTCTCGGTTTTTATTTTCCTTGTAATGTAGTGCTATGCTCTGTAAACGATAAGGATTTTGGGATATTTTATAATTACTCCTGCGTTTGACTGGGGTCGAGTGAGTGTTCCTTAGGTGTTGTGTCGGGGAGTCAGACGGGAGCGGGATTGACCTCGGGTTTCGGGGTGAAACCGGGGTGGGTCCTGACAAGGTGTTTTAAGCTTTCCCTGAACTTTGTGAATTTCAGAACTAAGGAATCTGAAACTGTTGAGGGTCTTAAGGCTAGCACTGAAGAAGGTTCAGAGTTGTGGCACTTGAGATTTGGTCACTTATATCTTGCAAGTCTGTGACAACTCAAACAGAAGGATATGGTGATTGGATTGCCCAGTTTACATGGAGAAAAGGGTGTGTGTGAAGGATGCATAGTTGGAAAGTATTATGTTAGTTCCTTTGACACTCAAGGAGCTTGGTGGGCATCCTCACCATTGGAACTCGTACACACAAATGTGTGTGGTCCTATGCAGACAGAAACAATGGGTGGCAATCTGTATTTCCTTACATTCATTGATGATCATTCAAGAATGTCTTGGGTGTATTTCTTAAGACACAAGTCATGGATTCTGAATGTGTTTAAGAAATTCAAGGCCATGATAGAATTACATAGTGGATTTAAGATCAAGAGAATGAGATGTGACAGGGGTGGAGAGTATCTGTCTAATGAGTTTCAGAAAGTGCTTGATGAAGCAGGAATTGAAAGGCAACTGACTGTGGCCTATTCTCCTCAACAGAATGGGGTTGCTGAAAGGAAGAACAAAACTATAGTCGAAATGGCTAAGTCAATGCTTCATTGCAAGCATTTACCCTATGAGTTTTGGGGAGAAGCAGTTAACACTGCTGTGTATCTTTTGAATCGATTTCCTACAAAGGCTGTACTGAACAAGACCCATTTGAAGTGTTCTCAGGAAGAAGACCAGGAATGACTCACCTAAGGGTCTTTAGATCCTTATGCTACATGCATGTTACAAAATAAAACAGACAAAAGTTGGATGATTCTAGTAGCAAAGGGATTTTTGTTGGCTATTGAAGTTGTGAAAAAGGCTACATGGTGTATAGTTTGGAAAGCATGAAAGTTGTGATGTCCAGAAGTGTGATTTTCAATGATAAAAGTCACTGGAATTGGGAAAAGCTTGAAGAAGTTTCAAGCAGCATTCCTCTAAGATTCACTGTTGGAGATTCTCAGATAAAACCAGCAGCACCACCTCATCCTCTTGACATGGCGAGTTCTAGTTCAAGTGAAGATGATCAGCCTAGTCACAGTCCTGGTTCATCATCTAGCACTACCTCAAGTAGTTCCACAGAGCAGGACAACAATACTCCTGTGAAACTAAGAAGCTTAAGTGACATCTATGCTAGATGTCACATGAGCATGATAGAGCCAGAATGTTTCAAGGAAGCAGTCAAGGAATCAGCCTGGAGAAAAGCAATGGAAGCTGAGATAGAAATGATTGAAAAGAATGGAACATGGGAGCTTATGGAGAGTGTCAGGACCCGACCCTCCTCGGTCAGGATCCGACTCATCTAGCACCATATTGTCCGCTTTGGGCCTCGCCCTCACGGTTTTGTTTTCGGGAGCTCATGGTGCAACTTCCCAGGGGGTCACCCATCATGGAATTGCACCATCCTCAACTCGCTTAACTTTGGGGTTCCAATCCCCCCCAAAGCTACTTGAGCTCCCAAAAGGCCTAGTTTAGATCAGAGTTGCGCAGCGACACCCTCTATCTAACCCTATATTGTCCTCTTTGGGCACACCTGCGCCCGCAAGGTTTTGTTCCTGGGAGCTCACGGTACAACTTCCCAGTGGGTCACCCATCATGGGATTGCACCAGCCTCCACTCGCTTGACTCTGGAGTTCCCTCGGAATCCAAAGCCAGTGAGCACCCAGAAGGCCTAGTTTAGATCAGAGTTGCGCAACGACACCCTCTATCTGACCCTATATTGTCCTCTTTGGGCACACCTACGCCCGCAAGGTTTTGTTCCTAGGAGCTCACTGTGCAACTTCCCAGTGGGTCACCCATCATGGGATTGCACCAGCCTCCACTCGCTTAACTTTGGAGTTCCCCCGGAATCCAAAGCTAGTGAGCTCCTAGAAGGCCTAGTGCTAAATAGGTGTGTGCCTACACCTTTAAGGCACACCACCATCCTCTCCCAGACCATTCCCCCTCGCAAGAATGCGGGATTGTTCACTATTCCCTCTAGGACACGGGTCTTACAATCCACCCCCCTTAGGGCCCAGCGTCCTCGCTGGCACACTTCCGGTCGGGGTCTGGCTCTGATACCAAATTGTCAGGATCCGACCCTCCTCGGTCAGGACCCGACTCATCTAGCACCATATTGTCCGCTTTGGGCCTCGCCCTCACGGTTTTGTTTTCGGGAGCTCATGGTGCAACTTCCCAGGGGGTCACCCATCATGGAATTGCACCATCCTCAACTCGCTTAACTTTGGGATTCCAATCCCCCCCAAAGCCACTTGAGCTCCCAAAAGGCCTAATTTAGATCAGAGTTGCGCAGCGACACCCTCTATCTAACCCTATATTGTCCTCTTTGGGCACACCTGCGCCCGCAAGGTTTTGTTCCTGGGAGCTCACGGTACAACTTCCCAGTGGATCACCCATCATGGGATTGCACCAGCCTTCACTCGCTTAACTTTGGAGTTCCCCCGGAATCCAAAGCTGTGAGCTCCCAGAAGGCCTAGTTTAGATCAGAGTTGCGCAACGGCACCCTCTGTCTGACCCTATATTGTCCTCTTTGGGCACACCTGCGCCCGCAAGGTTTTGTTCCTAGGAGCTCACGGTGCAATTTCCCAGTGGGTCACCCATCATGGGATTGCACCAGCCTCCACTCGCTTAACTTTGGAGTTCCCCCGAAATCCAAAGCCAGTGAGCTCCTAGAAGGCCTAGTGCTAGATAGGTGTGTGCCTACACCTTTAAGGCACACCACCATCCTCTCCCAGACCATTCCCCCTCGCAAGAATGTGAGATTGTTCACCATTCCCTCTAGGACACGGGTCTTACAGAGAGGCCTATAGCTAAACCTGTGATAGAAGTCAAATGGGTATTCAAAACTAAACTGAACCTGGATGGATCAGTTCAGAAGTAAAAAGCTAGGTTGGTTGCAAAAGGGTATGCACAAAAACCTGGTGTGGACTTCAATGAGACTTTTGCTCCAGTAGCAAGGCTGGATACAATAAGAGTTTTGATTGCTTTAGCAGCACAAAGAAGGTGGGAATTTTTTCAGTTAGATGTAAAGTCAGCTTTTTCTGAATGGTGTTCTAGAGGAGGAGGTGTACATTGATCAACCTGAAGGTTTTTTGGTTCAAGGAAGTGAATCAAATGTCTACAAGTTGCACAAAGCCCTCTATGGTTTGAAACAAGCACCAAGGGCTTGTATGATGAGATATATTCCAATCTACTAAGCTATGATTTTGAAAGAAGTACTAGTGAGCCTACTTTGTACTTGAAGGTAAAACAAGGTGTGAGAACCTTGATTGTGTCTATCTATGTGGATGGCATAATTTACACAGGTGATAGCACAAGAATGATGACTGAGTTCAAGCAGGATATGATGAGAAAGTATGAGATGACAGACTTGGGACTTCTACATCATTTCCTAGGAATGGGAATCCTACAGTCTAGTGAGGGGATCTATATCCATCAAAGGAAGTATGTTGCAACCCTTCTTGAGAAATTTGGACTCAAGGATTGCAAACCTGTCAGCATACCAGTGGCTACTAGTGACATGTTATAGAAAGAAGATGGAAGTGGGGCAGCAGATGAGTAGGTGTATAGGCAGATTGTTGGAAGTCTGCTCTATCTCACGGCTACAAGACCAGATGTGATGTATGCAGCAAGTCTACTGTCAAGATTTATGCACAATCCCACTAAGAAGCATCTTGGAACTGCCAAAATGGTCCTAAGGTATGTTCAAGGGACCTTGAACTATGGGATTAAATACAAGAAAGGGAAGGCTGCAACTCTTGTAGGTTTATGTGATAGTGATTGGGGAGGGTCTATTGATGACATGAAGAGTACCTCTGGTTATCGTTTCACACTAGGCAATGGTGTGTTTTCACGGGCTTCTGTAAAACAGTCCAGTGTGGCTCTTTCAACAGCAAAAGCTGAATATGTAAGTGCCTCTGAGGCAACTACTCAAGCTGTTTGGTTAAGGTTTGTCCTAGGTGATCTAGGAGAAGAACAGATAGAGGCCTCTCTCCTTATGTGTGACAACATGTCACCAATTTCCATGGCTAGAAATCATGTGTTTCACTAGAATACCAAGCATATTCACAGGAGATGGCATTATATAAGAGATGCAATATAGAATGGTGAAGTGTCCATTCAATATTGCAAGTCTGAGGATCAGTTGGTAGACATATTCACTAAAGCTCTACCTAAGGAACAGTTCTTCTACCTAAGGGGTCTACTAGGTGTAATAACAGTGAACACCTTAGGAGGGGCTGTTGTAATGTAAGTTGTGCACTGGTGATGACTTGGCAGTAATCCCGTTGCCAACTCGAAGAAGACAGGTGTCAAAAGCAAGGAAAGGAAGAGCAAATGAGAATTGAATGAGGTGGATTTTGTTAGAAATAGAGTGACGTGTTAGTGTGATGCACAAGTAAATGAGATGTCACTGTCATCAGTTAACTGTCATGTAGTGTGTGTGTGTGTGAGCAAGTGAGTGAGTGAGTGCTATATGCATTGTAATCGTTCATTTTGTGACTTAATGAGAATGAGAAGAGAGGTACATTGAGATCAAAGAGAGAATCTGAGCACTGTGATACCAAAACAAAGCATTCACATTCATCTTGCATTTTATCAAACACTTAGAGTGCATTCAGCAATTCTGTGAATCTCAACAGAATTGCTTGATCAAATCAATCCAGAATTGAGAGAGAGAGAGAGAGAGAGAGAGAGAGAGAGAGAGAGAGAGAGAGAGAGATTTATCCTAATCCACACAGGCTAATCCCATTCATTTCAGCCAGGGTGATTGAGTTTAGAAGCTAACCTATGAAACCAATGGAACAGTGCCATCTGATGTTGTGATTGACTGTTTCCTCTGATTGTCTAATGTCCAATAAATGCTAGCTAGCTAGCATGTTAATGGTGGCACGCGAAAAATGTCATGCCAGCAAAAGCTTCTACATCAACACCATATATGTACAAATCATGGATATGTTCCTGACCCTCGACTGAGCAACCATCGGGTACAACAAAAGACGTCACTGCAGGGAGGAAATTCAGTATGTGAGTTAATAGACTTGCAAGGACCATGTTGTTTATATGTATCCAAGTGAAAAAGCCACAATCTCAAGTTCCAGAGCTATCACTTGGATTGTAAATTTATTTCTAACACGAAGGAAGAGGAGGATAAACGACCCCCATCTGCATAGAAATTCTTTGATATTTTGACTTTGAAGTTTTCATTTAGCAATATGCTTGTTGATTTCACATCCCTGTCGATTATAGGTGGCATACAACCAAAATACTGTAGATACTCCAGTTCTGATAAATTCAGAAATTATATTCAAGAACCAACGGTGAATTAGGAAAATTGAAAAAATAACTAAAAAACTGGATACATGTAAGGGTATATGGTAAGTATCTCACCATCAATTATAGTATAATATTTAGAAATTAGGGAAAACTCTTGGTATAATCCGTAAATTTTACACTAATATTAGCTAGATTCTATGAACTTCATTTTTAGTACCAGGTATCCCTAAACTATTCTAAAATGTGTAGTAATCATCTCTCAGTTAAAATTGTTATTTTTTTTTTGGTTAAAAGTAAGAATGAGATAATATTTTCAAGTATATTTATACAATTCCCTCTATTCAACCTAAATGCAAACTCAAATAGTTAACTCAGATATTTTGGAATTTTTGAGGCCATGAATTTAATATTTGATAAAATTAAAAGAAAAAAAAATCTGGAATATCTAAAAAAATCTGTTAAAATTGGAATGTATATGTTTTTTATGTCACTAAAGGTGAAGAACACCTTTAATGATGAAGTTTTTGACGAACATCGTCGAAAAAAGATGTTTTGGCGATGCTATTCATTAGAAAAATTCGCCACTAACGGTGTTGTTGCTTAGAGTGACAAAAATGCATATACATTCAAATTTTCTCTCCAGATTTTTTCTATCTTTCTTTTAATTTTAATCAATTATTATATTAGTTAATGGTCTTAGAAATTCCAAATATCCATGGATTGATGTCTGTGGGAAAATAGAAGTTTTGAGTTTCATTTAGGTTGAATGGAAGGAATTGTATAAATATACTTGAAAAGACCATCTTGCCCTTATTTTTAACATAAAAAGTTAACAATTTTAATAGAGGAATGATTATTGTGCATTTTGGCATAGTTCAAGGACGTCTTCTACTAAAAATGAAGTTCAGGAACTATAGTTAATATTAGCGTAAAGTTTATGGACAATAGCAACAGTTTTCCCTTAAAAATGAATAAAAATTAATATAATCCTGAACGGTCTAATTTGAATTTCAATAGGGATTTCTAAAATGAAAATTCAAAACCGGATCGTTACTAACATAGCAATTTAGATTCACAAATCATTGACTTTTATCCGGTCAAAATCAAATTGTTGGTCGATAACAGTTTGAATCGAATCATATAACGATTTTAACGGATTTATGCCCACATCTAACTACATCCCTCTATGAAATAGGTAATGTTGGGTTGACCTTACAAGGATTCATAGAGTACACCGCCATTCTTATTTGAAGGCACAAAGAAAAGTCGGACATATCTATGAATGCAAGTGTTAGTTCTTCGGAGGAAGCTATGGATCTCTAAGGAGGGCAGTTGAACCACGTCATGACTTGGCTTTATAGAGAAGCTTGGAGGACCTTGCACATGAGAGCGTCGTTATACTTGTACGGGACCATGACTCTATTATAGTATTTGATACTTTTCACTAGGATTAATGTTTTTTGAATCGATTAAAGTTCGGAGTTGTGAACCGTTATGGAAATGGTTCATTTTCAACATCATAAATGAATGGTGAAGTCGATGATATCATTATTTGGAGTTGAAGGTTGTCATCCATGTCTCTATCATGTCGAACTCCTTGAAAGTGTCAATCTAAATTCTTTAGAGCTCATCCGCAAACAATGCACCATGGTGAGTCGAGGAGTCGCGGCAACCAGTGTGGCATTGGATTCCTCGTGTCTCTGTCCCCAAGGCATGTGATTGTGATTGTGAGTAAGTCTCGCCATCTTCATTGCAATAGCTAGTACACCTTGAACTCCCATCGTCTTGTCCCTAGGAGTGAGTGTGTGTTCATTGAGAAGATGCTCAACCTGGTAGGCTTCCTTGTAGGTACTTGATGTGTAATGGAGCTCTGACGCACCTTCCAAGTCGTCTATGCATTGAAGATCACTGACAAAGCTAGGCTCTTGTTGCACAGTTGTAGCTTTCCTTGCTGGAGCTACCTAGAGAGGTGTCATATGACATGATCTGACACTTAAAAATGCTTCTCTCTTGGGCGCTTAGGGATGTCTTCCTGGGCTCCTCAAGGCGTGGCACATCGCTCAATGGTGTGAGATACTCCTTGTCCATGTAGAATTTGTTGCAGAAGCTTTGACTTGGCCTTAATTTGATCGCTCAGCTGCTCGACTTATTGTTATAAGTCAACTTGAGAGGGTGAGTTCCATGACGCTTGTGCATGCTACATGATGCCAAGCACCATTGTCGTGGTGCTACACCACGCTCCTCTTACGCTTGAATGTGTTCTTATGCGTCACATAGGTCATCCACAAACCTGCGAAGATATGAACCCACGTGAAGCCAATTTGGGGTTTGTTGGGATGCCTCTCTGACTAATCGCCTATCTGTATGCTGGAAGGTGATCATCACTGCACCGAATGCGAGAGGTGGATTGACATCAAATAATGTGTAGACCTCAGTTGATATTGGCATGGCATTCGTGTCATGGACGAGGACTTGCGTCGTCTCATATGCCATGGAAAGTGTTGGTTTCAACACAAGTCGCAATCCCTGTTGGGGTGATTTGGTTTAAACTCCGAGATTCTGGTGAATGGGTCACTTTCATCGTGAGTTGCAGTGGCAGAGGTAGTGGTCCTATCCAATCATGTTTTTCTTCATGGTCTAGCCATGGGGGGATGGACGAAGATGAGGTTTTCAGAAAGAATTTTTTTTTTTAGAGAACACGCTATGAGTATTTCTCAACTCGACTCTCAATGAAAGCATCATTTGTTGATGCATAAATTATCCACACAATAAAAAGAGACAAATGGGGTTACAATTGAATCTCGAAAGAAGGTGGTTCAACCAAGAACGCATTGATGCCTAAGTCAAGTTTTGAGAGAATAAACTAACAAAGTGTTTGTATGAGTTTTGAATTCTCTCTAAAAGTGAGATGAGAACTTTTATTTATAGTGTAACTTTGAGAGCTATCGGAACGTCACATTGGTTGAAAGAGATAGTATTTAATAAGTGATTCTAATGAGACAAATCTCTTATTATTAACTATAAATAATAATAAATAATTTGCGAAAAGATTATTTATTATTAGTATTGATCTGATTAAATAATATATTCAGATGGTTGATATATTAAATTAATACGAAGACCGTGTATGCCATCATTGTCTATATAATAGGTAATATCGACATTATGAGAATTACGGGTTACATGACGGTTGCATAATTTCCAAGTAATTTATAATTCCACGAGAGGCAATTTACCTTGCAAGGATCGGATATAAATATAATACATCCCTATTATACACAGGCATTGGTGATGAAATTATGTGGATTGACTATTTGTTCCCAACAAGAGCAATTATGCACATTTACAGCAGTAAACAAATGAAAACAACAAAAAGAAAGAATAAAAATTGAGTTGGTGTGTGATTTCCTCTCTTCTTAAATTTGCCTACTCATTTTTGCCTTCATCTTCATCATAGTTGAAGGGCAGTGGCACCGACTTGAAGGCACGGTATTTTCCGACGTTGTTCAGATGCTCATTCTCCAACCTGAAAAAACTCCATATCCCCCGGCGAATGATCTCCAAGCACGCCACGACCGCCACCATCGCTTGTCCATGCAGAAAAGAAACATTGAATTTCATAACAGTCTGCAACCAGGCAAATCTCAGCAGCACGTTCAACACCTGCAATGTGTTATGTCAATAAACCAATCAGTCACAAAAGATACCATACATATATAAGTCCGACAAGAGAACATTGTTGGTCTATGACACGTACCATGGCGACAAAGTACACACTTTTGTGAGGGACCATGAGTTTGTCTCTCAACCAACGGTTTTTGGAGTTTCTCTGCAGAAGCCCCCAGTCCACAATGAGATCCCAATATGTTCCGTACAATGCTGCAACGATCGAAAACAACCCGGCGAGAATTTTCCAGTTCAATTGGCTGTTAAGACTCTTGAGGTCGTATGCTGTCCTCATGCTCACAGCTACTATTGTGAAGAAATACTTGAGCCCATTATAGCCTTGCATTGGATCTCTCTCTTCAGCCAAACGGCGCAGGCACTGACATCAGCATCAGATTGTAAAGAAACATGCAAGTATAATAGGCTGAGGACATTCGGGAAAAAAAAAAATTAAAATTTCGTTAAGATATGTACCTGAAGGAGGCGAAACCAGTATGGGATACAAGCGACAATGAAGCTGAAAGTTTGGAACACTTCATGTGATCTGCAGGTGGTTTCTCTGCCTTTGTAGTCTCCCGAGCCATAATAACAAACGTAGAATTGCAGGCTTCTAAGGGCTTGCACCTGGCTTGTTAACTGATCTGCCAAGAAGAAATCCGGGAGTGTGACCTGAGAAAGAATCCAAATTTTCGGATTATTAGACCATGAGAATGTTGGGTTTCGTTTGAAGTAAGAAGAAATTAATCTCTCAAGTTTGATTTAATTACCTTGTAAAGAGGGGCGCAGATGGAATGAAACAAGCAAACGAGAAAGAAGTAGCGGCTCGAGCGGTAGATGATCTTGAAGGGGCAAAGTAGTATAACAATTAAAAGCTGCATTGGAAGAGCTGAGTTTATGAGTTTCATTATATGAGCTGAAATGGAATGACTCATGTTATTCCTTGGTGTCACCTACCAGAACTAGGAATAGAGGGAGAAGTTCGGTTAATGATTTATAGTCTTTTGTTTTCGGGTCCATTTCCATGTCAAGATTTGAGAGCACAGACGCGAGTGCTAGCACTGCTAGACCAAACCCGAGAAGAAGAACCTCTCTGTAGCCCAACTCAGTCCCTTTCTTGAAACCGAAAATGAAAGAATAATTCACTCTAAACCGCCTCCAGAAGTATATGTTTCCAGCGTACATTAGCATGTGAAGTACAACGAACCCAAACAAGCTGAAAGATGTTTAACATATTACACACAGAAATTTGGGGAGGAAGAAAGTGAAGCGAATGAAACGCAGCTAAACCCTAATTGTGATTTTACCTGTATAGGGGAAGCATGTTTTGGAGATACCGATCTTTTCCTTTTTCGAATTCAGGATCTCCATAATTTTTAATGTTTCGTGCTCGTACGATCAAAATAAGGGCTAATGTGAGAGCAAGGACGCAGCCAGCAAACAAACCTAATTTTTTCACAGTAAAAAGATTCAAAAGGAGAGAACTTCATTGAAAAACTGTCATTTCCGGGTGTAAAAATCTGAACTTTATGTTCATAGTGGTTGAGCTTGAGGGCTTACCCATGGCAAATGTAATCCTATGTCTTTCTATCTTTGCTTTTGGCCTCAAGACAGACATTCCTTTTCTGCGATTTGAGTTTGAGAAATGCTTGATGAATGTCGTTTCAACCCTCTCCATAAGCTTGGTAATCTGCACAAGTCGGAAGTGACGTATCAGATTTGAAAAAGAAAAAGCAATTATAGAAGCAGCAACAATGCTTGAAGAAGCTTATTCTCACCTCATCGGAGCTGCCAAGGTTCGAGTTATCTACCATTTTCATGTAAGATTTTGATGCATCTCTGGAAGTAATCTGCAGAATTGATGAAGTGAGACTCTGAGTACAAGTAACTAAAACTCAGAAAAATTTCTACTTTTTTAGACGAAGGGAAAATAAACACCTTATCATATTTCTTCATGATTTTTGAAAACGCCATCACATTCAAGAACCTGTTTGATTCATGGCAAAAATAATTAGATACACAGTTAAAAATCAACTTTTACTAGGAAAGTTGAAGTCCTTTATCTTACCCATAGCTCTTGAGAAGCCGAAGCTTCTGGTAAAATTCAGTGAACGCTCCTTTGAGCTGCTCTTCAACTTTTTTCAGATTGTCTCTGTTGAACTTTAGCTCTGTCTGCGGCGGCACATTCAGGAATCCTTTAATCGTCGACCGTGGTGTCTCCACCGTGACATTCATGGTCACATGATTTAGTACGTCCAGTGGCGCAGGCCTAGTGCTGCTGAACTTCTCTGCGTTCTTCCCTTGAATCTTAGCATTTTCACCCTTCCTTTCTTCTTTTTCTTCGTCGCCGGAATGCACCTCTTGGGTATTAGATCCGCTCTCTTCAATCACATCCATCGCTGGAGCAGGTCCTACACAAAAAACAAAACATAAATAAAACGGCTTTAATTTAGACATAAAAACAATATCAATCTGAAAACGTAGTAAAGTGAAGTTAATGCTCACGGCTTGTTCTGGCGCCGCGGGGAGTGGCGGCGGACAAGGCGGCGGTAGAAGTGGCAACATCAGAAGCAAGACGTGTCAACTCGCCGGACCAATCGAACAGCCGGTGAGGATTCTCCACTTTGATTCGGAACGCAATGAAAGCATCCATCTGCTTGTTAAGCAGAGCAGCTTCCTTCATCACTTCCTCGACCTTTGCGCTATAAAATTTGTCGACTTTATTGAACTCATCGTCCACCTTCTTAAAATACTCCAACTCCTGCAGGCCGCCTTCCTCCGCTGCCATCAGAAACGTGGTCTGGTAGCTCTCTGAGCCATTTTGGTTGACGGAGTTGACTAGAATTGCTTGGCTCTCAAGGTCAATTGGGGAAGTAGGGCTGTTGGGTTGCTGGCTGTGTCGACTCTGTGTGAGTCCACTGAAGGCTCGGTACAATGTGAGCTTCCGCTTCAGACCGTGGCCTCGGGGTGTGGCGGCGGCCGGTGGCGGAGGCTTGCTTCTCTGCTTGACGCCTTGTATTTCCTTTACGATGGATTTCAGATAATCATAATTCATGTATGCATCTTTCCACTCCGGCACCATTTGGGCTGTCAATTCTTTCCCAAACTTCATTTTTGGGATTTGTTATTGCTTTGGAAAATTAATTGCTTACGAAATTTGAATGTAAGAAAATTGATCCAAAAAAAACATACGACCATATAATAGGAGAACTAATAAGAACTGAGAAAAGAAACCAATAATGACATTGAGCCAACGAGGTAACTGGGTTTCCTACGTATATAATATATAGATTTGTATAAGGTCGTGTTTGGCGTTGAATATATATATGTGAGAACTTTCTCAACAAGAGAAGTCGTAGCCTCGTAGGACGCGATAAGTTACTAGGTCCATTCATAATACAACCATACTCCCTTCAAAATAAGGGAGCTGAAAAACAGATAAAATAGAGCATGTGGTCGTTGTTGGCCTGTCGGTTGAAGCAGTCGGAGTTGACCAGGACCATATCGATCCGTGCAGCTTTCTATTTCGTACAAAAAGTTTTTTTTTTTTTTTTTGCCTTGGTTTTCCCTAGTCTATAATTTCTCGGTGGTTTCCACTCTAAAAGACATTTTTGTTAAAAATTGCACACGTTTTGTCGGTTCCTGTCTTTGACTTTCTATCTACCAAAGTGTTCTGTTAAACAACAAACTAAAAATGAATATTAAAGTTGAATTTGTAACAATGTTAGATAGGAGCAGCTTTCTATTACTGGTTCCTCTCTGAGACTATTTATCTAAGAGGTTTACTTAAAATTTTGGGAAAACGCTAACGACTATTGTCTTATTTGTCAAAGAAAAATAGAATATGTTATAAAGAATTAATTAATCAGTTGGATATTTGGGAGTCAAAAACTCGTTAATTTGACGAATCATTTTTAATTATTTGATTTATTATATCTTGAATTTTAATGAACTTTTTTCGTTTTCAACAATTCATGAAAGAATGAATCGAGGAAAAACCCATGAATATACCGGCTACAAGAAAAGACCTCATGGTAGTAAATATGGGCCCTCACCACCCATCAATGCACGGTGTTCTTCGACTCATCATTACTCTAGATAGTGAAGATGTTATTGACTGTGAACCAATATTGGGTTATTTACACCGAGGGATGGAAAAAATTGCGGAAAACCGAACAATTATACAATACTTGCCTTATGTAACACGTTGGGGTTATTTAGCTACTATGTTCACAGAAGCAACAATTGTAAATGGACCGGAACTGTTGGGAAATATTCAAGTACCTAAAAGAGCCAGCTATATCAGAATAATTATGTTGGAGTTGAGTCGTATAGCTTCTCATTTTTTTATGGCTAGGTCCTTTTATGGCGGATATTGGTGCACAAACCCCCTTTTTCTATATTTTCAGAGAAAGAGAATTAGTATATGATCTATTCGAAACTGCCACCGGTATGAGAATAATGCATAATTATTTTCGTATCGGAGGAGTAGCGGCTGATCTACCTCATGGTTGGATAGATAAATGTTTGGATTTCTGCGATTATTTTTTAACTAGAGTTGTTGAATATCAAAAACTTATTACACGAAATCCTATTTTTTTAGAACGAGTCGAGGGCGTAGGCATTATTGGTAGAGAGGAAGTAATAAATTGGGGTTTATCGGGACCAATGCTACGAGCTTCCAGAATACAATGGGATCTTCGTAAAGTTGATTGTTATGAGTGTTACGATGAATTTGATTGGGAAGTACAGTGGAAAAAAGAAGGAGATTCATTAGCTCGTTATCTAGTCCGAATTGGTGAAATGATAGAATCCATAAAAATTATTCAACAGGCCCTGGAAGGAATTCCAGGGGGGCCCTATGAGAATTTAGAAATACGAGACTTTGATAGAGAAAGGAATTCGGAATGGAATGATTTTGAATATCGATTTATTAGTAAAAAGCCTTCTCCTACATTTGAGTTGCCCAAACAAGAACTTTATGTGAGAGTTGAAGCCCCAAAGGGAGAATTGAGAATTTTTCTGATAGGGGATCGGAGTGGTTTTCCTTGGAGATGGAAAATTCGACCGCCGGGTTTTATCAATTTGCAAATTCTTCCTCAGTTAGTTAAAAGAATGAAATTGGTTGATATTATGACAATACTAGGTAGTATAGATATCATTATGGGAGAAGTTGATCGTTGAAATGATAATTGATACACCCGAAGTACAAGATATTGATTCTTTTTCTAGATTAGAATTTTTAAAAGAGGTTTATGGAATTATATGGGTGCTTATTCCTATTTTGACTCTTGTAGTGGGAATCACAATAGGTGTGTTGGCAATTGTATGGTTAGAAAGAGAAATATCCGCATGGATACAACAACGTATTGGACCTGAATACGCCGGCCCTTTGAGAGTTCTTCAAGCTCTAGCGGATGGGGCAAAACTACTTTTCAAAGAAAATCTTCTTCCATCTAGGGGGGATACTCGTTTATTCAGTATCAGGCCATCCCTAGCAGTTATATCAATTTTAGTAAGCTATTCAGTAGTTCCTTTTGGCTATCACCTTGTTTTAGCGAATCTCAACATTGGGGTTTTTTTATGGATTACCATTTCATTTCCAGCATTGCTCCAATTGGACTTCCTATGTCAGGATACGGGTCAAATAATAAATATTCCTTTTTAGGTGGTCTACGAGTTGCCGCTCAATCAATTAGTTATGAAATGCCATTAACTTTATGTGTGTTATCAATATCTCTATGTGCGATTCGTTGATACATAGACAGTTCTCTACTCCTTTCTTTCAAGTAAATGGAATGAATTAAGTAGATATCTTCATTTTTTTTAATTCATTATTAGAATTGATGAACTAAATAAAATAGTTATATGAGTGAAAAAAACAGCTTATATATAAATATAAATTCGCAGTAAAAAGATTGAATCTCATTTTTTATGTATAAGAATTGGAGAGTTAAGCGGAAATAAACAGAAGAGACTATTTCCCCCAGGATTGGTTGATTAGTCATCCTGACTTGAAGCGGGCTCAAAAGATCAACCGTGATTGAGTTTTAACTATCGTTTGTATGTATTACCATAACGCGGGGTTGAGCAAAAACGAGTGGGTGGGTAGAAACACCAAGATATGTAAAGGATTAGTAATAGAGATTATGTAAATTCTCAAAAAGGGTATTTTTACATAATATACAAATAAAGAAGACTAATTGGGGCTTTAAGTTGGTAGAAATGATCAGGTAGTACTCCCCACGACACGATTCCAATCCAGAGTATACTCTTATCCACCGGTTAAATGAATAACTATTGGGAACGAAATAATACTTTACTTTATTTTTATTTTGTAAACACTCTTTTTATCAGAAATAGAAAGAAGAATAGGAACGAAAAAAAGAGAAAGAAATCTAACTCCAATAAAAAAATAAAAAGAATATCTTTTTTATTCTTTCCCATATACATATTAATTAAATAGTTAATAGATATATAATTTGTGTCATAATTCATTAATTAATATAGAATAATTTTTCGTAAGTGAAATCGACGGGTTATTGATATTTCTACAAGAAGTATTTTATTCAACAATTTAGTTATTACTCAATAAAAACTAATTAAAATTTTTATTGAAATTATTAAATAAAGGATGAGATCAATTCAGAAGTACTTTTTTTTATTTGTTATTTTTAATTAAAATAATAAAAATTATTATAACAGACAGAATTCTATTGGTCTAATTTTGGACCGTCCGATGGATTTTTTTTTACCTTATACATCTTACAAACATATCAAGATAAAATAATACTGACGTGGTCCTTAGATTTATTTCTGGCCTTCAAGGAGCCGTATGAGGTGAAAATCTCATGTACGGTTCTGTAATAGCGATGGTACCAGTGATGGTATCACCGACTATAATTATCTAACAGTTCAAGTACAATTGATATCGTTGAGGCACAATCAAAATATGGTTTTTGGGGATGGAATTTGTGGCGTCAGCCTGTAGGGTTTATCATTTTTATCATTTCTTCCCTAGCGGAATGTGAGAGATTACCTTTTGATTTACCAGAAGCCGAAGAAGAATTAGTAGCAGGTTATCAAACTGAATACTCGGGTATAAAATTTGGTTTATTTTATGTTGCTTCCTATCTAAACCTATTAGTTTCCTCATTATTTGTAACAGTTCTTTACTTGGGAGGGTGGATATCTCTATTCCGGACATGTACATTTCTGAGCTTTTTGAAATAAATAAAACATGTGGAGTTTGTGGAGCAACAATTGGTATCTTTATTACACTAGTTAAAACTTATTTGTTCTTGTTCATTCCTATCATAACAAGATGGACTTTACCGAGGCTAAGAATGGACCAACTATTGAATCTTGGATGGAAATTTCTTTTACCTATTTCTCTCGGTAATCTATTATTAACAACCTCTTCCCAACTCTTTTCGCTGTAAAGGAACATTCTATATTCACAATTTGTCTCAAACAAGAGAAATAAACCAACATAAAATTATTCATATATATATATATATACATATATTAACGATATGTTCTCTATGGTAACGGGGTTCATGAATTATGGTCAACAAACAGTACGAGCTGCAAGGTACATTGGTCAAAGTTTCATGATTACTTTATCCCACGCAAATCGTTTACCCGTAACTATTCAATACCCTTATGAAAAATTAATCACCGCGGAGCGTTTCCGCGGTTGAATCCATTTTGAATTTGATAAATGTATTGCTTGTGAAGTATGTGTTCGTGTATGTCCTATAGATCTACCCGTTGTTGATTGGAAATTGGAAACTCATATTCGCAAGAAACGGTTGCTTAATTACAGCATAGATTTCGGAGTCTGTATATTTTGTGGTAATTGCGTTGAGTATTTTCCAACAAATTATTTATCAATGACTGAAGAATATGAACTTTCTACTTATGATCGACACGAATTGAATTATAATCAAATTGCTTTGGGCCGTTTACCAATGTCAGTAATTGCCGATTATACAATTAGAAACAATTTTTAATTCGCCTCAAAAAATAGGGAAATCTCTTGATTAAAGAATAGTTTATAATTACTTTACTAATACTTTTTCAGTTTTGATCTAATCTAAAGGAAAGGAAGTAGGGTTTCTTTCATTTTGTTTGGTCAATAACTACAACTACAAATCCCGCCTATTGGTTGGTTGGTAAGAATCACGCCTTAATTTGTATTTAAAATCCATTAATCCGTTAATTAATATATCTGTAATTTTTTTTTTAATATATAATTTCGAATTAGAAACCACTCTTTCAGATAAAGAATAAAATTTGTTCAATAATTGTACTTACATTGATTCAAATCCCTTAGGATTTAAATTAGGAATTGCTCAAAAAATCATAAAAAAATATTTTTTGTCGGGTCTCAATAAGGCCATGAAAAACATTTTGATTTATTTATCTCTTATTTTACATGGATTTGCTCGGACCAATACATGATTTTCTTTTAGTCTTTCTGGGATCGGTACTTATACTAGGAGGTATAGGAGTGGTATTATTTACCAACCCCATTTATTCTGCCTTTTCGTTGGGACTGGTTCTTTTTTGTATATCCTTATTCTATATTATATTAAACTCCTATTTTGTAGCTGCTGCACAACTCCTTATTTACGTGGGAGCTATAAATGTTTTTAATCGTATTTGCTGTGATGTTCATGGATGGGTAAGAATATTACAAAGATTTGAATCTTTGGACTATTGGGGATGGGGTTACGTTGCCAATTTGTACAAGTATTTTTTGTTTTTACTGATGATTACTATTACAGATACGTCATGGTACGAGATTATTTGGACTACAAGATCAAACCAGATTATAGAGCAAGATTTGATAAGTAATAGTCAACAAATTGGAATTCATTTATCAACTGATTTTTTTTCTTCCATTTGAATTCGTTTCGATAATTCTTTTAGCTGCTTTTGATAGGTGCAATTTCTGTGGCGTGCCAGTAATAAATCTATATAATTAGCAACAGCAATCCACATTAAAACTCTGTTCTGTTTTATTCCATTTATTTTTTCTTCAATTACAGCTTGTTTATGCTTAAAATATTTTTTATTCAAGCCATTTATTGTATTACCAATACAATACATTCTTTTGTTCCGTACTTTTTTTTATTCAAGTCAATTGAATCTGTTGAATTATTGTTCAGTTCCTATTGAAATGAATCGAAATTGATAAGGAGTTGTTCAATGATGCTCGAACATGTACTTGTTTTGAGTGCCTACTTATTTTATATCGGTATCTATGGGTTGATCACGAGCCGAAATATGGTTAGAGCCCTTATGTGTCTTGAACTTATATTGAATGCGGTTAATATAAATTTCGTAACATTTTCTGATTTTTTTGATAGTCGCCAATTAAAAGGAAATATTTTCTCAATTTTTGTTATAGCTATCGCAGCCACTGAAGCAGCTATTGGCCCGGCTATTGTTTCGTCAATTTATCGTAACAGAAAATCAACTCGTATCAATCAATCGAATTTTTTTCAATAAGTAGTATTAATCATATAAAGTATAATATTCATAAATTCGAATTACTATGACCATACATATACATTACGTATAATTCGTGTTTTCTAAAAAGTAGGAAATCAAAGTATCTTGGCTCTATTGTATGAGTCAATACAGAAGTGGGTTGATTAGAAAAATTCTGATAAATTATTGATTCATCTAGTGTAAAATATATGATTCATTTACAAGTTTACTCGATCAAAAATTTCGGACATTCAAAAATGTATAGCTCCAATGTCACATTCAGTAAAGATTTATGATACGTGTATAGGGTGTACTCAATGTGTGCGAGCCTGCCCAACGGATGTATTAGAAATGATACCTTGGGACGGATGTAAAGCTAAGCAAATCGCTTCTGCTCCAAGAACAGAGGACTGTGTTGGTTGTAAGAGATGTGAATCCGCCTGTCCCAAGGATTTCTTGAGTGTTCGAGTGTATTTATGGCATGAAACAACTCGAAGTATGGGTCTAGCTTATTAATACGTTCCAGAAAAACCCTACTGGAATACATTTTTTTTTACCTTTACCGACAAAAATCCGCGCTCAAATTTTTTTTTATTTTTGAGCACGGGTTTTTTATGGTCCAAGTTTATCTTGTTTTAACCATGAATTATTTTCCTTAGTTAACGCTAGTTGTAGTTTTTTCCAATATTCGCGGGTTTCCTTAATTTTCTTTCTCCCTCATCGAGGGATCTAGGGAATAAGGTAATTAGGTGGTGGTATACTGTATGTATATGTATAGTGGAACTCCTTCTAACAACCTATGCATTCTGTTATCGTTTCCAATTGGATGATCCATTAATGCAACTGACAGAAGATTATAAATGGATCGATTTTTTTGATTTTTTACTGGAGGTTGGGAATAGATGGAATTTCTATAGGACCCATTTTACTGACAGGATTTTATCACAACCTTAGCTACTTTAGCAGCTTGGCCGGTTACTCGGGATTCCCGGCTATTTCATTTCCTGATGTTAGCAATGTATAGCGGTCAAATAGGACCATTTGCGTCTCGCGACCTTTTACTTTTTTTCATCATGTGGGAGTTAGAATTAATTCCAATTTATCTACTTCTATCCATGTTTTGGGTGGGGGGGGGGGGGGGGGGGGGGTTCGGGGTCGGGGGTGGTTCAGCTACAAAATAAATTTTGTACACTGTAGGAGGTTCCGTTTTTTTTATTAATAGGAATTCTGGGTATTGGTTTATATGGTTCCAATGAACCAACATTAAATTTTGAAACATCAGTGAATCGATCATATCCTGTAGCACTGGAAATAATATTCTATATTGGATTTCTTATTGCTTTTTGCTGTCAAATCACCGATCATACCCTTACATACATGGTTTACCAAACACCCATGGAGAGGCACATTACAGTACTTGTATGCTTTTAGCCGAAATCTTATTAAAAATGGGAGCATATGGATTGGTTCGGATCAATATGGAATTATTACCCCATGCCCATTCTGTATTTTCTCCCTGGTTGATGATAGTAGGCACAATTCAAATAATCTATGCAACTTCAACATCTCTTGGTCAGCGTAATTTAAAAAAAAGAATAGCCTATTACTCTGTATCTCATATGGGTTTCATAATTATAGGAATTGGTTCTATAAGCGATACAAGACTGAACGAAGCCATTTTACAAATAATCTCTCACGGATTTATTGGCGCAGCTCTTTTTTTCTTGGCCGGAACGAGTTATGATAGAATTACGTCTTGTTTATCTCGATGAAATGGGCGGAATGGCTATCGCAATTCCAAAAATATTCACGACTTTCAGTATCTTATCAATGGCTTCTCTTGCATTACCGGGCATGAGCGGTTTTTGTTGCCGAATTGATAGTTTTTTTTTTTGGAATACTTACTAGCCAAAAATATCTTTTAATGACAAAAATATTAATTACTTTTGTAATGGCAATTGGAATGATATTAACTCCTATTTATTCATTATCTATGTTACGCCAGATGTTCTATGGATACAAGCTTTCTAATGCCCAAAATTTTTATTTTTTTGATTCTGGACCGCGAGAATTATTTGTTTTCGATCTCTATTCTTTTACCTATAATAGGTATTGGTGTTTATCCCGATTTCGTTTTCTCATTATCAGTTGACAAGGTTGAACCTATTATATCCAATTATTTTTATAGATAGTTTTCGTGAGTAAACTAAAAAATGAAACTGAAATCCCATGATTTTAAAAACAGTTTATTGTATAATAAAAAAGAAGTCTTCTTTATTCTCTTAAGTTAAAAAAAAATTGGAATTATATTATAACCAGATATATTTGGCTTTTGTGAGAACCATTTGAATCAAGTAATCAAAATGGAATGATTCAAATGGTTCTTGATGTTTTACATGAAGTTTTCTTATATATACACGTATGCCGTCCTATGTTTCTATTCGTCAAGTGAATTAAATTCAATTAGATGTTAATGTAAATGAATCATAACTATGCAACCCTATTCCTAATAGGTTAACCCCAAAATAGAATATCCAAATTATAAGAAAGCCCATTGAGGCCACAATTGCAGAATTGATGCTTTCCAAAATTTTATTTGTTCTAATATGTAAATAAATAGCAAATACGGTCCAAGTAATAAATGCCCAAGTCTCCTTTGGATCCCAATTCCAATACGATCCCCATGCTTCATTAGCCCACACCGCTCCCGAAAGAATACCTATGGTTAAAAGGACGAACCCCAGACTAATAATACGATAACTCCAACGATCCAATTGTTGAATCAATTGATACCTGTAATAATTTTGATACGAAATAAAATAAGTGTTTCGTAAGAGATTGTTCCTTTTGTTCACGTATTGAATCTCACCAAAGTAAAACGACTCGGTTACTAAATTGTTGCTTTTACTCAAAATCCTTATTAATTTTCTAAATGTAATAACTAGAAGAGCAAGTGATAATAATGATCCACACAAAAGAGCTGCATAGCTCAATACCATCATACTTACGTGCATCATTAACCAATGGGATTGTAGAGCGGGTACTAATATTGTAGATTGATGCATTTCAGTTAAAAGACCCGAAGTAGCAAAACCTTGAGTAAAAGTAGCACTTGGTGCGGTTATTGCGCTAAAATGGTTTTTTTTTTTAAAAAAATACGGAATCATATGAATAATGGAAAAACTCCACGAAAGGAAAATTAATGTTTCATATAAATCGCTTAATGGTAAATGCCCAAAATACATCCAACGAGTAGCCAATAATCCTGTTATGGAGAAAAAGGCAACTATCATACCCCTTTCTGACGAATCCTCTAGTCCTACGATCTCATCGACTACTAAAGTTATCAAATGAATTGTAATTACAATTGAAACTATCGAAAAATATATATGAGTTAATATACGCTCTAAAGTTGAAAATATCATAAAAATTACTAAAGAAGGGGCCCTTATCAATTATAGGAATTGAAATGGGAATTCATTATAGGACTAACTCTTTTAGAAGATGCCATGCCGCTACTCGGACTCGAACCGAGATGCTCTAGCACTGCTTCCTAAGAGCAGCGTGTCTACCGATTTCACCATAGCGGCTTATTCGAAATAATAATAACCTATTTTTATTAAATCGTCGAGATTGAAGGGGTTAATTCAATGCAATATTATTTTAGGAAACCTTTTAAATTGATGAATAAAAAATTGTTTAAAAATTAGCGATTTAAACGTTTAAAACGTTTAAATTAATAATTTTTATTATTCTTATTATCTTTTTACTTATCTTTTAGGATGTTAATTTTATTTAACTGAACTAATAATGTGTTTTTTCGGAGGTTATTCTTTTATGCTCTCCTAAAACGTAACGGTTGTAACTAGATAATTTTTATTGCAATCCATGGATAGAACTAAAAAGAATGTTCTGTCTCTTTTGCATTTTTTAATAATTCGTTTCTTTTAGCATTTTTTTAATTAATATTAATCTAAAATATAAAAATTCTTGTTTAGGCAGTTCATACCATCCATACATAATGTTTTGATCTAAGATTTCAATTCTTCCATGTTTCAGCAGTAGTTAGTATATTGTTCCATGGAGCTAAGGTCCAAAATATGGAAGAAAGAGGTGTTTTCACGACTCAACCGCCCAGTCAATTCTGTTCCACTTAATCCCTGTTTCATGGCCACATATCTTTCCGGCTAAGGAATGGGAAACCTTCTCTTGTTACATGAATCCAATTTTCATTTCATCCGGGAAAAGCCATCTTTTTCTCAACAATGTCTTTGTCATTTGATCCAATAGCGTTCCATTAGATAGGAGCAGCTTTGATAAATACTGATAACTCTCGGATGGAGTATTAGAATGGAAAAATCCTTTAGATAATGAACTATTGGTTCTAAACCATCTCTGGCGATGAATCAACAATTCAAAGTACCTTTCTTGCGTATTCTTGATAAACCAGCATTTATATATAGATGTAGGAACATCTGTTTGGGAAGTAAGAAGCCCTTTTGACATCTCTTCATCTGCAAAGAATTCTTGATGCGAAAACACAGAGATAAAAGGCTGATCTTGGAATAGGAAAAAGAGTGGATCCGCAGGGTCCCAAATGAATTGGCTTATTCGAAAAAAGCCTTGTTCTTTGGAAGATCTATCTCGTGTCTGGTACTGTATGGTTCCACTCTGCAAGAACTCCGAATCATTCTCTTGAAGCCCATCCTCTTCATCATAAATGATCCGCTTGCCCCGAAATGACCTAACCCAATCGGGAAATCCCAATTCATTGGGCCTTTCGATACAATCAAATAGAAAGCCCCAAGGGCGCCATATTCTAGGAGCCCAAACTATGTGATTGAATAAATCCTCCTCTATCCGTTGCGGGTCGAGGACTCCTTCCCCTTCTTCAAACTTCGATTCGTATTGTTCATAGAGAAATCTCTGATCAACGATAGAACAAGATCCGTTTTGCATCATATCTAAGGGATTCCTTGGTTTGGGCCGAAAAAGCAGTGTCACTCGATCATTATCAAACTGACTGCAATATTTTTCTGTCCGTGAGGATCCCACTGGAGCGCCTTCTACTTCTAATAGGCCATGAACTAGATCAGAATCATTCTCAACGAGTCCATAAGAAGCGATCCCATTTTTTTCATCGGGTCGGGGTAGAGACCAAAGTTCTTGAGCGACCGATCCGACAGAACAACTCAAAAGATAAAGAAGTATCGTTAATTTCTTCATGCTCGTTCCAAGTTCAAAGTACCATTTGTACAAATAAGAATCCCATTCGTTACATGATTTCTTCTTCATATAGATAGATATAGGATCTATGGAGCAATTACTTAGAAGTACATTTTGTGCAACAACCCTTCCTATCTGATAGAAAAGGATCCCATGATCCTGAACCGATCTTACTTGGGATCGCAAATCCCAAGTTTGTCTATGAAGAGCGGATCTAATTATATTAGTGTCTATAATTGATTTCTTCTGTGTAATACTAATCGATAGGGCCTCATTGGTAAGTGCTACAAGATCTCGTACATTGGGACCCATGGTTATGGACCCGAATCCATTAGTATGGAACATTTTCTTTTCCAAGTGAAATCCCCTAGTATATGAAAGAGTGAAAAAGTGCTTTCGTTGTGGAATAAGAAGCCTTCGTATCTTAATGCATGTATTTAATTTATTCGGAGCTATTAGAGCGGGATCCACTTTTTGGGGAATATGAGTCGAAGCAATAACAAGAATATTTCTAGTGGAACATCTTTCACAATCCCTGGAGAGATAGTTCACTAATAGACCGAGGGATAAGTAATTCGACTCATTCACATCCAGATCATGAATTTTTGGAATCCATATTATGCAAGAAGACATTGCTTTTCCTAATTCGAATTGAAAAGTGATATAAAATTGGTCTATTTCCGCATCATATCCATAGCTAGTGCATTCATCATAGTTAGAAACTCCAGCTTCGTATCAAAGTCACTATCATCACTATCGTCGCTATAATCAATATCGTCACTATCATCAACAAGAAAACCCTTGGGCTTGTTAGCTAGGAACTTGTTCAGAAATACTGTAATGAAAGGAACTTAGGAGTTTTTCGCTAGGTATTTGACCAAATAGGATCGTCCAGTTCCTATAGAACCTATCACTAAAATACCCCTAGAGAGGGATAGGGCTAAGCGGAGCGAAAAGGGTTTTCCATGAGATGGGAAATGAAAACTATTAGCCCCACAGGAGGTTTGTGAATAAGTGATTGTCTGATAATGAGCAAGGAATATCCGTCTTTCTGCTAAACAGGATGTATTGAACTCATAATTCATTAGATACTTTTTATGAATGTCAACTAAGTATCGTAAGTAAATTGCTCCCGGTTGTTCAATCATTTGATAACCAGAGTCATTCTTTGATAAATGATCACTATGAGTCAGACTCAATAGAATTTGATCAATCCTTTTTTCTGTCGTTAACGTTAAGGTGGAGAACTGAACCAAGAATTCTCTTTCTTTATCATCAATCGAATCACTGTTCGAGACCCAGGATTGTATTTTATCATCAATCCAATCACCGTTCACGTTTTTTCTTTTTCTTATTAATGAATAGATCTCTTTACTTGTATGGCTTAGATGTCTCGTATTTCTCAAAAAAAAAAACGATTCGATTGATGGGATTTGGTATGATACTTACGAAATCGATGAGATTGATATTAAAATATTTCTTCTTAGAAAGTATTGATTTGACCCCATAAGCGGGACCACCACCCCATAGCATGTTGCAGCCAGAAGCAGAACCCCATATTTCTTCTAGAGAATCTCCTAATTGTTCCCGAGCAACTAGAAAGAGATTCTTTAACCAGAAAGAATTCAGTGATGTAGGATACCTATCCAAAAGTTTTCGCAACTCAATCATGTATGATGGAATCATCAAAGATTTGAGCCTTTCGAACTCTGTCTGTAACTCACTATAGGCTCGAGAAACAAAGAGAAGGTGTGTACGAATGAGATATCCAGCAACAAGAAGAAGGAAAAGGATTGAATAGAGGAACTCCTGAACATTTGGTGATCTCAGATGTGTCGATATCAATGGTGACTCATCATTTCGATGAATCATTTCTTCGGACAGAAGAAGATTATGCAAACACTTACTCGAAATATCACTTATCAGATTCCATTGTGGAAGACACAATTTTTTCCGAAGAATTAGCCATGATATATCTGATACATGCATAATATCATGAAAAATGGATACAAATTTTTGGCTACTACTTAGTATCGGCAATAGGTCTGAAAAAGTATCTAAAAATATCAAATTTAGATATTTGTATCCTGTCGAAGTAAAGAACCATGGCATATATGTTTGGAATATATTCCATTTTGAGAGAGTTGAAAAAGCACTATCTCGTTGAAAGGTTCTATACATCTGTCCTTTCTCAAGGCATTTCTTTAGACAAAGACCCCGTTTTCGTTTTTCCTCTTTTCGGATGGTAAATATTTATCAGAACATGGAGTGTGAATCAAACCCATGTTTGAATTGAAATTGAGATACTGATGCAAGTTCTTCCCTTCTGAATTAGACAAATTCATATCTGAAAGAGGTTGGCAATAAGTTCTTTCAAAATTGACTATTTGTCCCTCTGTTAGAAGTGTTCCAGAAATGTCTGCGATCGAGTAAATAGCTCTACGAACGAATGGATCGGATCGAATTGGAAAATGGAAAGATTTGTACAAGTTATACCTTTCGTCACCATTTTGTGGAAAATCGTTAGGTATGAATATGTTAGACACCTATAACTCGATTGGTGAAATAGTATCTCTCTCCAAAAAAGCATATTTTTTTTTACCGCCACACAAAGAAAATATTTTGTTGCGAATGAACAAGATATTGAGGAATTGTCCATACGTAAAATCATAATTATTGATACGGGCCTTTTCCACATAAAAAGGGAATCCTTTGTTACATTAGAAGCAGAAGTGATGTGGATTATTCAAGAATCAAAGTCGATTTTCTTTATAAAAAGAAGATATCAATGAACTTCTATGAAATGGTTTCACAGGATTCAGCCAATTGTCTTGATCGTGGGATGTCGTTGAGAAATATGAATCCATGTTATCCAAAGATTTCCTGCGATTATTTCTAGTATGGAATGAGTCAATCATCCACTTTGGTATCTTATTGAACAAAATGGTGATATTGTTCCTCCATTGATCAAGAATTTCGATTTTTGGGAAGTATCATGATCATCCAATAAGAAGGGTTTCAATTTTTTCAAATGAACAGTTTAAAGACCTATTGATTCTAACAACTGATTGCAGAGTTGATCATTCGGACCTTTCAATTCATAGATGTGGATCTCGGACCTATGAATGGGGATATTCCCGAAACTCACAAAGAAAAAAGGAAGTGAGTTAGACAAAACGAGAAGAAACTTGGACAAAAAAAGAAGTAACTTGGACAAAAAGAAAGGAAGTGACTTAGACAAATCTTTTTTTGTCGATAACCTCAGACCAATCAATCGAATATTGATTAATACGTTATCGGTAATAATAAAATTAAGATATAAAAAAAAACTTCAATAGAATTTTTTAGCCTTAATTATTCTGAATCTTTCCAAACTACTTCAAATATTTAAAATCAAGAGGTTATAATTGGTCAAATGATATGAACAATTCAATATTACCAGCTTTAAGTAAAACTTTTTGAAAATATAAAAAATTAGCAAAAAATAGTATTTAATATGAATCATAAAACCCGTAACTTGACCCATAATTTTTTTTTTATGTAATGGGATTGTTCAGAATCATTAACCAATTAGTTTTGAAACTAATTGATTGTCTTCCATTACAATAAAAGTTATTTGTCGGAAATGCTATAGTATCCAACACTTTATTTTACGTAAAATAAAAAAAGGGCAAATAAAATGTCTTTATAAAAATATAAAATATATATAAATATAAAAGATAAAATTATGTATTATGTATGTTGTATCCTTTAATAGATTCAGATTATAATCTCATTCGAATTTTAGGATTTAAATTGGGTGTACTTTTTCTTAGATTTTGAACAATTAAAATAATTAATTTTAAGATAATAAAAAAATTATTAAAGGTTTTCGGTTTTTTTTTTTATTAAGCGAGGTGGGTTGGATTATTAAGCCTTTCCGTAATAGAAATAAAATGAAATGGATATTTTTTTTGTATTGTATTTTTTTATCAACTTCAATCTATTCTAATTGGTATTGCACTATCTCTCTTCAACCCTTTGAGCGAAATGCGGCAACAGGAAGAAAAATCCATGGACCGGCCCCATCGTCTCCACCCCGTAGGAACTACGGGATCACCCCAAGGACGCCTTCGGCATCCAGGGGTTGCAGACCGACCATAGAACCCTGTTCAATAAGTGGACCGCATTAGCTGTCCGCTTTCAGGTTGGGCAGTAAGGGTCGGAGAAGGGCAATCACTCATTCTTAAAACCAGCATTCTTAAGACCAAAGAGTCGGGTGGAAAAGGGAGGAAAGCTCTCCGTTCCTGGTTCTCCTGTAGCTAGATCCTCCGGAACCACAAGAATCCTTAGTTAGAATGGGATTCCAACTCAACACCTCTCCTTTTGAGATTTTGAGAAGAGTTGCTCTTTGGAGAGCACAGTACGATGAAAGTTGTAAGCTGTGTTCGGGGGTGAATTATTGTCTATCAGTTGGCCTCTATGGTAGAATCAGTCGGGGGCCTGAGAGGCGGTAGTTTACCCTGTGGCGGATGTCAGCGGTTCGAGTCCGCTTATCTCCAACTTGTGAATTTAGCCGATACAAAACTATATGATAGTACCCAATTTTTTCGATTCGGCAGTTCGATCTATGCTATGATTTATCATTCATGGACGTTGATAAGATCCTTCCATTTAGCAGCACCTTAGGGGATGTCATAGCCTTAAATAAAGTTAAGGGTGAGGTTCAAACGAGGAAAGGCTTACGGTGGATACCTAGGAACCCAGAGACGAGGAAGGGCTTAGTAAGCGACGAAATGCTTCGGGGAGTTGAAAATAAGCGTAGATCCGGAGATTCCCGAATAGGTTAACCTTTCGAACTACTGCTTAATCCATGGGCAGGCAAGAGAAAACCTGGGGAACTGAAACATCTTAGTAGTCGGAGGAAAAGAAAGCAAAAACGATTCCCATAGTAGCGGCGAGCGAAATGGGAGCAACCTAATCGAATCATATATACGGGACATTGTAATCTTAAATTTCCTGCTATTCTTCGCGATAATTCTGATTTTTTTTTATTGACAAAGAGGCGAAGAAATAGATTCATCATTCCATTTCAATCGATTCAAGAACGAGAGAAAGAACTAATGACCCGCCTCAGCATTTCAATTGAAATACCCCCAAATGGTATTTTTCGTAGAAATAGTATTCTTGCTTATTTCGATGATCCTCAATACAGAAGAAAGAGTTCGAGAATTACTAAATATGGAACTGTAGGGTTGCATTCAATCCTCAAAAAAAGAGGATTTAATTGAGTATCGAGGAGTTAAAGAATTTAAGCCAACATACCAAATGAAAGTAGATCGATTTTTTTTTTTCATTCCCGAGGAAGTTCATATTTTACCCGAGTCTTCTTCCATAATGGTACGAAACAATAGTATCATTGGGATAGATACACGAATCACTTTAAATACAAGAAGCTGAGTAGGCGGATTGGTTCGAATGGAGAAAAAAAAAAGATTGAACTAAAAATATTTTCTGGAGATATCCATTTTCCTAGAGAGATGGATAAGATATTCCGACACAGTGGCATCTTGATACCACCGGGGACAGTAAAAAAAAATTCTAAGGAATCAAAAAAATTGAAAAATTGGATTTATGTCCAATGGATCACACCCACCAAGAAAAGATATTTTGTTTTGGTTCGACCCGTAATCATATATGAAATAGCGGACGGTATAAATTTAGCAACACTTTTCCCCCAGGATCCATTGCGGGAAAGGGATAATCTAGAACTCAGAGTTGTAAATTATATACTTTATGGAAATGGTAAACCAATTCGGGGAGTTTCTGGCACAAATATTCAATTAGTTCAGACCTGTTTAATGTTGAACTGGGACCAAGACAAAAACAATTCTTCTATCGAAGAGACCCGCGCTTCCGTTGTTGAAGTAAGTGCAAACGGTCTGATTCAAGATTTCCTAAGAAACAACTTAGCGAAATCCCATACTTCGTATATCCGAAAAAGGAATGATCCGTTAGGTTCGGGATTGATCTCTAATAATAGGTCGAATCATACCAATATTAATCAATTTTCTTTAATTTATTCCAAGGCAAGGATTCAACAATCACTTAACAAAAATCAAGGAACCTTTTGTACGTTGTTGAATAGAAGTAAAGACTCCTAATCTTTGATAATTTTGTCATCATACAGTTGTTTTCAAATGAGTCCATTAAACAATGTAAAATATTACAGTGGGATAAAACAACCAATTAAAGGAGATCCTCTATCTCCAATTAGGAATTTGTTAGGCCCTTTAGGAGCAGCCTCTCAAATTGATAATTTTTATTCATTTTACTATTTAATAACTCATAATCAGATTTCGTTAACTAAATATTTGCAACTCGACAATTTAAAACAGACCTTTGAAGTATTAAAATATTTTTTAATGGTTGAAAACGGAAGAATTTATATTTCCTATATGAACATACTTTTGAATACATTCAATTTGAATTGGCATTTTCTACATCATAATTATTGTGTTGAAACATCCACAATAATTAACCTCGGACAATTTATTTGTGAAAATCTATGTATAGCCAAAAAAGGATCACACCTAAAATTGGGTCAAATTATAATTGTTCAAATTGACTCTGTAGTAATAAGGTCGGCGAAGCCCTATTTAGCCACCCCAGGAGAAATTGTTCATGGACATTATGGAGAAATCCTTTATGAAGGAGATACATTAGTTACATTTATATATGAAAAATCTAGATCTGGTGATATAACGCAGGGTCTTCCAAAAGTGGAACAGGTCTTAGAAGTGCGTTCGGTTGACTCAATCTCGATGAACCTAAAAAAAAGAGTTGAGGGTTGGAACGAGTGTATAACAAGAATTCTTGGAATTCCTTGGGGATTTTTGATTGGTGATGAGCTAACTATAGTGAAAAGTCGTATCTCTTTGGTTAATAAGATCCAAAAGGTTTATAGATCCCAGGGGGTGCAGATCCATAGTAGACATATAGAAATTATTGTACGTCAAATAACATCAAAAGTGTTGGTTTCAGAAGATGGAATGTCAAATGTTTGTTCACCCGGAGAACTGGTTGGATTGCTATGGGCTAAACGAACAGGGCGTGCTTTGGAAGAATCCATTTGTTACCGAGCCGTATTATTAGGAATAACAAAAGTATCTCTAAATACTCAAAGTTTCATATCCGAAGTGAATTTTCAAGAAACTACTCGAGTTTTAGCAAAAGCCGCTCTCCGAGGTCGTATCGATTGGTTGAAAGGTTTGAAAGAGAACGTTGTTCTAGGGGGGATGATACCTATTGGTACCGGATTCAAAGGATTAGTGCACCGTTCAAGACAACATAACAACATTCCTTTGGAAACCCTAAAGAAGAATTTATTCGAGGGGGAAATGAGAGATATTTTGTTCCACCACAGAGAATTATTTGATTTTGTATTTCAAAGAATTTACATGATACATCAGAACAATCATTTTTAGGATTTAATGATTCCTAAGAGCGGCTTCGTCCTTTAATGATAGTAATAAAGATAATAAAATAACAAAAGGAAAGAAGTGCACGGTTTGGATTTGTATCAACGGCCAATTTCCGTTAGAAGAGAAGGTTCTGTGGGAACAATTATTTATTTCTATTTTCAGAGTACTTCTTCTCTTTTTTTCAAAGAAAAAAAGAGAAGAAAAGAAGAGTGGGGAAAATGACAAGAAGATATTGGAACATCAATTTGGAAGAGATGATGGAAGCAGGAGTTCATTTTGGTCATGGTACTAGAAAATGGAATCCTAGAATGGCACCTTATATCTCTGCAAAGCGTAAAGATATTCATATTATAAATCTTACTAGAACTGCTCGGGTTTTATCAGAAGATTGTGATTTAGTTTTTGATGCAGCAAGTAGGGGAAAACAATTCTTAATTGATGGTACCAAAAATAAAGCAGCTGATTCAGTAGCACTAGCTGCAATAAGGGCTCGGTGTCATTATGTTAATAAAAAATGGCTCGGTGGTATGTTAACGAATTGGTATACTACAAAAACGAGACTTCATAAGTTCAGGGATTTGAGAATGGAACAAAAGACAGGGAGACTCAACTGTCTTCCGAAAAGGGATGTGGCTGTGTTGAAGAGACAATTATTTCACTTGCAAACATATCTGGGCGGAATTAAATATATGACGGGGTTACCCGATATTGTAATATCATTGATCAGCAAGAAGAAAATACGGCTCTTCGAGAATGTATCACTTTGGGAATTACAACGATTTGTTTAATCGATACAAATTGTGATCGGGATCTCGCAGATATTTCGATTCCAGCGAATGTTGACGCTATAGCTTCAATCAGATTAATTCTTAACAAATTAGTATTTGCAATTTGTGAGGGTCATTCTAGCTATATACGAAATTCTTGATTAATAATAAGATAAGTAAATTTTTGGGGGCTCCATAGAATAGATTTATGGAATCGGTTACTATTCTTTACTTGAATAGTACAAAAGAGATAAAAATAACTGGGGATATTATGTGATTAGTTGATATTCAAAATATACAATTCAAGTAAGCAAGTCGAAAAAAGGGTGGTTGAATCAAAATAATTCCTTTAAAAGTTCTATTTCTTTCAGAGGGTAATATGAATGTTCTATTATGTTTTATCAAAACACTAACACTAAAAGGGTTGTACGATATATCCGGTGTGGAAGTAGGCCAACATTTCTATTGGCAAATCGAAAGTTTCCAAGTCCATGCCCAAGTACTTATTACTTCTTGGGTCGTAATTTCTATTTTATTAGGTTCATCCATTATCGTTATTCGTAATCCACAAACCATTCCTACTGACGGTCAGAATTTCTTTGAATATGTCCTTGAATTCATTCGGGACGTGAGCAAAACTCAGATTGGAGAAGAATATGGTCCATGGGTTCCTTTTATTGGAACTATGTTTCTATTTATTTTTGTTTCGAATTGGTCAGGGGCTCTTTTACCTTGGAAAATCATACAGTTACCTCATGGGGAGTTAGCTGCACCAACAAATGATATAAATACTACCGTTGCTTTTGCTTTACTCACTTCAGTAGCATATTTCTATGCGGGCCTTACAAAAAAGGGGTTGGGTTATTTTGGTAAATACATTCAACCAACTCCAATCCTTTTACCCATTAACATTTTAGAAGATTTCACAAAACCCTTATCGCTTAGTTTTCGACTTTTCGGAAATATTTTAGCTGATGAATTAGTAGTTGTTGTTCTTGTTTCTTTAGTACCTTCAGTAGTTCCTATACCTGTTATGTTCCTTGGATTATTTACAAGCGGTATTCAAGCTCTTATTTTTGCAACTTTAGCTGCGGCTTATATAGGCGAATCAATGGAAGGTCATCATTGAATCGTTCTCTAGTCTTTTTTAGCTTAGCCTGACGCAATGTATGCGCGACTTAATGTAATGACCCGTCCCGAATATCGGGGATTAGTTGAGTGAAATCGGACGAAATGTGCAAAATGACCATTTTGCCCCTGGCGTGGGCAAAATATTGACTTTTAGTTCGGGCGGTCAAATGGACTTTGGCCGATGACTGTGACGTAGTTCGGAACGTCACGAGTTCATAGACAGGTGGCACGTTCGATTCCGACATTCGAGGTGAAAGTTATGATGTTCGGAAGTTGAGGGGTATTTTGGTAATTTGGCGTATTAGAGGCCAAATGTTGACTTTTTGATCGGGAGGTCCGATGGACGAGGGCCAAGGACCGTTACGTAGGTCTCGTCGATACGAATCCAACGACAGGCGGCATGCCGAAATCGGAGATTCGACGACTAAGTTATGGTCACGGAATCGAGCCCGATTAACCGAACGAACCGGGATTTAAATAATAATATAATAATGAACAGTACCCGGTGACTGAGCACACTTGGATGAGTGACAAGTGTCACTCATCCCCTAAAATCAGGCATTAAACCAGATCCCATGTTTTGGGGAAGACATAATTGTGATGTTTTATTAATTAATTAATCCTAATTATTTTTAATTCCTCCATTAATCTCCTTTTTTCTTCAAACCGTGTGAAATTTGGGAAGAAAATTGGAGAGTGTTAGCTGCCATTTCTAACTGGTTTTGAGGACAAAATCAAGTGCTTGTTGAGGCTAACTCAACTGGGTAAACACGGGAGATTGAGAGTGAGCTGGGAACTGAAATTCGAAAATTGGGTTTTTGGGAGGAAAAATCGAATTGGAAGAATTGAGCCGTGAGGAGTGGAATTGAAGCTTCAATTAGCTTCCTGAGGTTGAGACGAGTTGAACCAGATAAAAAACGAGAGGAATTGGTGCCGTTTTGGCTCTGAACGGACTTGGTGACAGTAATGGAGTTTGAAGGTCGAGTCGTGATCTTGGAGCGATCAAATGGTGTAATTGATGTGGGGGTTATGTTCCTGAGGATCCCACGATGCTTCTGGGTTCATCAATTGGAAGAAACCGTTGGAGATTGACGGACTTCCATGGTTGCACAGTGTCGGCTGTTCTTCGAGGAATTGAGTTTGAGTCGTGGAGTTTGAGCCATGAATTGATCCAATTGAGTTGGGGGAAAGGTTTACCTGAGATCAATGAAGCTTCTTGATGAATCAATTTAGGAAAATCATGTGGAATTGAGGGAGTTCGAATGATGAACAGTGGCCGGAGGTCCTTCGATTGTTCATCCTTGATCGTGAGGATTGAGGTAATGTTTCAAGTAATTGATGTTACAGAACCCTAATTGAACTTATAACGAAACTCACTGAATGTTCAATTGTTGAAAACAGTGTGGAATTGACAGAAAACCAAACGGGTCTGATCACGGGTTAAACGACCCGTTTACCAGACAAACGGGCATGAACGACGACACTGTAGCTGGCGCGTGGGTTTCACGCGCAGTCACTCACGGCGGCGCGTGAGGGCGCGTTCGGCCTAGTCTCAAGGTGAGGTCAACATGACTTTTGATCCTCTCAGTGTAACGAACATTTTGACGTTGATTTCAGTGAAATCGGATATTGTTTCGATAATGTTCCGCGTATCCGAAGTTTTGTTTTACGAGTTAAATACGTATTTAAATTCCGGAAAAATTGGGGAAAATTATATGATGTATTTTGAGATGTTAGTAACCCTCTATAATGATTTTGGGCAGGAGTTGTGATTTCCAGATTTTACGGAAAAACGTGCAGCTCGGAAACGAACCGTTTTGAATGGTGTGTGTGAGTGGACTTTGTTTTCTAACTGTGATGCATGCATATATGATTTAAAATGCTTTATTATGTGATTTGATATGCTTTGGCATGATTGGTATTTCAATTCGGTGATTTCTCGGTTTTGTGATTATTATATTATTATATTCTGACACGATTTTCGAGAAATCATGAAATTGGTTAAAAATGATATTGTGGGCGTGAGAACCCAAGTAAATAATGATTTTGACTCGGAAGTGGAGTTACATGTGAGTTTGATGAATTTAATAATTTTTGGTATCCTCGTGATTTTGTGATTATTTTAATCAGTCTTTCGGGCACGTTTTACGAGGAACGTGCAAATGATGTTTTGGGCTAAGCCCGGATTGAAAATGATGTTTTGACTCGGGTTATGAGTCAGGAAGTTGAAAATGATATTTGGACTCAGATTATGAGTCAGTGATTGATTTCATGGATTTACGTGATCGTGGCAACTCGGGTTTACGGTTGCACGGATTTACGTGATATTGATATTTTGGGCTTGAGACCCAATGGAATTGTGATTTTGGTTGGAATTGTATTTCCATGTGATGACATGATGATATTGATGATTTTCGGATTTATAAAGTAAATCGGGACTTGGGGCTGAGACCCTGTATTGATATATGATTTGGTTTTCAATGCAACTGTTTTTCACTGGTTTTTGTGATGGTGATATATTGCGGATATTTAGGGCTTTCGGGAGAAAATATGTTTTTCCCCGGAGTGCACCCTGGAGATAACGCTCGCCTTCGGGATGGAAGTGTTTACCCCGAAGAGGTCACGTAGCACGATCTTTGTCTTGCAGCCCAGGGGAGGCTTGACTCAGATCAGATGTGCTGGATTATATGGATCGGTAAGTGATGTGTTCACGAGATCCGGATCGTCGGCTGGTGAGGTTTTTTCCCAGCGACGGATTGCTGACTGATGATGTGTTCACAGCAGCGGATGCTCGGATTTTGAGCGGTCCTTGAGCCTATTGATATGCACGCGTTGCAGGGATAAACGTGACTCTAAGCAACAGGATATGGAAATAAGTCCCGTGGATTATGGAAAATGATTTTGAGGAAACCGTGGTTTAGCGGTTAAAATGATTTAAAGAAACTGTGAACTTTTTGAGATGTTAAACTGATTTGGTGAACATGAGTTTTTGTGGACCATGAGAAAATATGTTTTGATTTTATCGGTTCACTGTTCATACTTGAATGATTTCATACTATTACTCATGTTTTACGATATGCATGCAAGTTTGTGAAAACTGGAGGGTAAGAATGTATTTGGTAAATGTTTTTATAAGAGGTCATTTTTGTCCACTCACACCTTTTCTGTTTTGTTAACCCTTCAGGTCGTGGCGCGTTGATCGAGGCTATTCCAGAGGTGGAGGTATGTGCGGGCACAGGTGCAAAAATTCCCTTGTCTGGCAGGTACTGAAGGGTAGTTTCGGACTTTCAGTTGACTTGTCAGACGGGAGCAGGACCGGGTACGGTTTTTGACGTCCAGTTGGGACGGGTCCTGTCACTTAAGGTAATCCACTTAAGTAAGATAAATATACAAATAAGAAAGAAATAGGGTATAAATAAAGGTAGATACCATCTAGGGTAATAGTAAAAAAGATTACGATATTACGGAATTGTAAAAAAAAAAAGGAAAGAGATCTAAAAGATATTTTTTCTAAAATTGTTGTTTGGCCTATTTATACCCCCTTCCGATGAATATTCTCTTTATATTGTTTTGTTTATTCAATTCCAATATTAAATACTAGGAGTCATAATCTGACTAATAATTTTTATTGTATCTGTTTACGACGTGCGATTAAAAAAAAGTGGTATAGAGAATGATTCTCATTTCAGTTAATTTTATTCAATTTACCGACTGAAAAAATGGAATAACTACTAAATTACATGAATTTAGATCAATCAAATCCTGATATTTCTATTCGGCCTAACAAATCCGTCCATTTTAATTGATTGTACCTATCTATGTGGGATAATAAAAACGGAAGATTAAGAATTTACAAAAGACAAAATTTATAAATACAATATAAAAAGAGATTGGTTCGCGGAGGTAAAGGGGTAAAGGGAGGGGTGGCTGTGGTCGGACTATGTGTATGCAATCTAATCGCTATAAGAGAACTTTTGCCGATGTTTCGAAGGATTATTCCAGAATCCCATTGAATCTAAGATACAATATTTGGTTTACGGTATGGGGGAAAGACATGTATATGTGATATTAGATATTAACTAGGTATATATGAACTAAAGATATATCTAATTTGTCCTACTATTGTGAATTTAGGCAGGGATTCCAACGGAAGTACTTCCTTTTCGTCTGTAATTGTGAATTGAATATTTAAATCATGAAAAAGAACAAAGAATGGTTCAAAAAAATAAATAAATGTAAGAAAAGAACAAAAGTCGTATGGATTCACAAAAACTACGTGTATAGGAACTAAAAAAGCGATTTCGAAGTAGTTCTGCTGATTCAATAATATTATTATTTTAATATTGAAATATTTAAATTCGGGTTTTAGTTAGTTTAACTGGATAAATCTTAGCGATGGAATAATTAATTCATAACTCATTGGTTGATTGTATCATTAACTATTTCTTTATTTTTTTTTGTTTTGGTGCGAGGAACTTAACATGAATCCACTGATTTCTGCCGCTTCCATTATTGCAGCTGGGTTGGCCGTTGGGCTTGCTTCTATTGGACCTGGGGTTGGGCAAGGTACTGCCGCGGGATAAACTGTAGAAGGGATAGCGAGACAACCAGAGGCAGAGGGAAAAATAAGAGGTACTTTATTGCTTAGTCTGGCTTTTATGGAAGCTTTAACAATTTATGGAATGGTTGTAGCATTAACTCTTTTATTTGCGAATCCTTTTGTTTAATCCAAAAAAGAAATATTTTTATTTTTTTTATTTTATTGGATTTGCAGCTCTTGTTTTTTCGAATTATATATCAAGGTTTAATCCCTACAATTTAATTACTTAGGCACAACAACGAGCTGATTTGAGGATGAGGAATTCGCACTCCAACCTGCTTTCTTCCGTTTACCTGCTTAGTCTAATGAAAGAACCTTTTTTTAGGAAGTATTGCAATTGCAACAAACGAGATATTTCGCAACTGAGCTGACATAAGATCTGGTACCTAATTCTATTAAGTATCATTCTTATTGGAAATTTCCACTTATTGGAAATTTCCAATTGAAAAAAAAAGCACATTTACATTTAAAAATCAATATATTTTTTGATTCTATTTAGTATTTAGAAATAGGGAAATTAATAATCAAAATAATACAAAAATAATATATATAATTAGTCTATCTATAACTATAAGAAAGAGGAGATCATATGAAAAATGTAACCGATTCTTTCCTTTCCTTGGTTTATTGGCCATCCGCCGGGAGTTTCGGGTTTAATACTGATATTTTAGCAACAAATCCAATAAATCTAAGCGTAGTGCTTGGTGTGTTGATTTTTTTTTGGAAAAGGAGTGTGTGCGAATTGTTTATTTCAAGAATCGGCTGGGTCCAACCAATTGCATTTTTTTCGTTATAACTAGGAAAAAAGGTGCACGATTCCGCGAATTTCTTCTGAAAAAAAAATGAGAACTATAGCATTTCGCGATTCATTGGTAAATATACTTTGATTCTCTATCAACCAATAATGTAAACCATTAACATGGTTAAAGCTAAACCGTTTGAAGTTCAGATGCATCGTGGTATTCTTTCTACTACTATGTTAGTTAATAAGTTAATACAGAAACGGTTTCAAAAAAAATAGTTGTAATTGTTTTTTTTGTTATAAAACACTCATGTCGATAAAATGATTTGAACCCGTTCTTTGATTGGAAAAAATATAAAAAATGGGTATGAAATACCTCCCTTTTATCTTTTTTTATCCAATGCTGAATCGATGACCTATGTATAAAGTAAGAAGCATTCTTTGGATTTGAAAAAAGAAACAACCTTGGTGACAAGAAATTATTTGTTTGGTCAGAAGAGTCCTCCGAATATTTTGTTCTTGAATTAGTGATCAGTTTCGATATTTTCAAATATAAATAGAGAGGAGATGATAGGCTCATTACTTAAAAAAGAATGTGGGGATTCCCATGCCCCATAAGTAAATTGAGCGTGAGAGCCAAATGAATCGAAAGATTCATGTTTGGTTCGGGAAGGGATCGTGGAAGTTTTGAAATGAATGGAAAGATAATCTACTTTCATTAAGTGATTTATTAGATAATCGAAAACAGAGGATCTTGAAGACTATTCGAAATTCAGAAGAACTGCGCGAGGGGGCCCTAGACCAGCTGAAAAAAGCCCGGGCCCGTTTACGAAAAGTAGAAACAGAAGCGGATCTGTTTCGAACGACTGGATACTCTGAAATAGAACGAGAAAAATTGAATTTGATTAGTTCTACTTATAAGACTTTGGAACAATTAGAAAATTACAAAAATGAAACCATTCATTTTGAACAACAAAGAGCGATTAATCAAGTTAGACAACGGGTTTTTCAGCAAGCTTTACAAGGAGCTCTAGGAACTCTGAATAGTTGTTTGAACAACGAGTTACATTTACGTACCATAAGTACTAATATTGGTATGTTTGGAACAGTGAAAGAAATAACAGAATAGTCCTTATACTGCAGGCATTATTTTTTTTCTTCAAAAAAAATAAAAAATAAATACTTATGGTAACCATTTGAGCAGATGAAATTAGTAATATTATCCGCGAGCATATTAAGCAATATAATAGAGAAGTAAAGGTTTTAAATACCGGTACTGTACTTCAAGTAGGCGACGACATTTCTCGTATTTATGGTCTTGATGAAGTAATGGCAGGTGAATTAGTAGAATTTGAAGAGGGTACGATATGCATTGCTCTGAATTTGGAATCAAATAATGTTGGTGTTGAATTGATGGGTGACGGTTTGATGATACAAGAGGGGAGTTCTGTAACGCCCCGGAAATTCGAAAAAGGAAAATTTGGAAAATGTGAAGGAAAATGACAATTTTGCCCCTAGTTATAAGGGCTGAAAGTTGACTTTTTGTTCGGGACCTCGTTTGGCTTTTCTAAGAGTATCGTTGGATAGGTCTCAAGACGCTGAATCCGTAGACAGGTGGCACGTCGAAAACGGAGTTCGGATGAAAACATTATGGGTCTGGGAAGTCCAGGGGCAAAATGGTCATTTGTGACTTAAAGGGTAAAATGGTAATTGTGACCAGTAAGTTAATTAAATGGGAAAAGTGGCTGCTGTAAACTTAATTAAATGGACTAATTTGCTGAATCAGCCTTTTTCATGACTCAGGAGTTGCTGTTAGTGACACGTGTCACTTGTTAATGAGCATTAGTGGCACTTAGTTTCCTTTTTCATAATTAAATGTTAATTCAAACGGTTGTATTCGGATATGCTGGTAATTATCAGAGAAGATACAGAGAACACCTAGACCGATCCCTATGATCAATTAGTTGCAACACAAGGGAACAAGTGAAATTGAGTGAACATTAAGTGTGCTTCGGAGAGAAAAACCGAAAGGGGAACAAAAAAAATCCTAATCGAATGGTATTGAGAACACCCGAAAATCCACCTAAATACATAAATATCGAATTTGAATTCTTAGGCGGTTTCAATTGAAATTGACGAGAGATTTAGCCTTCTGGGAGTTCAACGAAGCGAACCACCTCAACTGGAACGAAAATTGGTGGAGAATCAACGAAGAATAGGTCCTGCGACTTCTTTGAAAGTTGGAGCTTGAGTTCGATCACTTGGAGGTAAGGAACTCTGAAATTGATGTCACAATTGTATTTAGAATGGACCTAAGATACTTCCTGTGCAATCAATTGAATGAAACAGTGTGGAATTTGGGTAGAACCCGATTTAGAACCCGTCGGGTTTTGATGTCGAGTCGAGGGATTTAGGGCGTGGTTCCATCAAATTGAGGTCACAGAGCAAACATAGATATAGAATAGATGAGAATGAGTGAAAGAACTGGAGGAATTGGGTTCAAATTGATAGAAAACAAACCAGGTTGCACCGCGGGTTGCAGACCCGAATACCAGGGAAACGGGTAACAGGGACGACACTGTAACTGCACTGTTCATAGCACATGGCTTTCACGCGCAGCAGCTTTCGGCGGCGCGTGAGGGCGCGTGGGTCGTTTTCTGGGAAAGTGTTCAACAGATGTTTTACTCTATACTGTGTCACGATCATTTTGGTGTTAGTTTCGAGTCAATCGGACACCGTCTCGATTATGTTTTGAGAGTCCGAAGGTTTATGTTATATTTTGAATTAATATTTAAATTCCAGAAAATTATGGGGAATTGATATGAGGTAAATTGAGTTTTTAGTAACCCTGCATAATGATTTTGGACAGGATTCGAGGTTCCTGGCAAGTGTCGGAAATTACGGAACTACGTGCAGCTCGGGAAGCGAGCGAGTTGAACGATGTGTGAGTGGACGTTTGTTTTATAAATTGATATCATGCATAGTTAAATGTTTTACATGATTGATTGCATGATTTGGTTTGCAATGATGTTATGATTTGTTTGGATGATTATTTATGATTTAATGATTATTTTAATCGGTATTTCGAGCACGTTTTACGAGAAACACGTAAATGATAGTTTGGTCTAGGCTCGAAGTCAAAAAGGTTTCCAAAAGAGTATTTTGACTTAATTGGTGAGTCAAGGATGATTTCTGGTTTATTACAAGGTGTTCGATATGATTTTACGGATCTACGTATAAATGATATTTGGGCTTGAGTCCCAGTTGATAATGATTTTGACTTGGTTTGAAGTCAAAGATTTGATTGAGATGTTTTGGGATATGATCCCGGGATGATTTTCATTGTGATTGTAAGTGTCCAGATGGTCGAAGCTAGGGGTGTTCCCAGACGACCGAAGCTCGGGGATATGATTGTGATTGTTCCTAGGCAGCCGAAGCTAGGGGTGTTCCCAGACGGCTGATACTCGGGGTGATTGTTTCAATCATAATAACAAGCTTTAGTTTTCAAATTTTAGAAATAATTTGATTTACGATTCGTTGGAACAAAAAGGTCGGCCCGACCTGGTCAGTACTTAAGCCTGGTTGTGGAACTAAAAAGCCCCTTCGGATGAAACAAACATTATGAAGGGCTTTTTCAAGCTTTATTTTTTTTTTTTATAATGTAACATAGTATTATCCTTTTTCAATTGGGAGGTGAGATGGCTGAGTGGACTAAAGCGTCGGATTGCTAATCCATTGTACGAGGTTTTCGTACCGAGGGTTCGAATCACTCTCTTTCCGTTTTTGTTGATGGCTTGTTCTTTCGAATTTATCGCGAGCTCTTTTTATTTTTTATTTTACGATGTGTAATAGATAAAATCTTACTAAGAACATTATAAACTCAAGCAAGGAAAACAAAAACCTTATTTTTTATTCTTCACGTCCAGGATTACGTCCTGGATCATTAGATAGGAATCCGAAGATAAAGAGAGAAACAAAGAATATCACTACCGTGTAAACAAATAGTTTGAGAGTAAGCATTACATAATCTCCAAGATTTTTTTTAGTAAAAAAGAGAATAGATTCTCCGTTTTTATACAGCATACCCTACTTTTTATTTTGACACCAAGAAATAGAAATGCAGTGGGGTGATCCAGATTTATCGCAGTTGTACAAGAATTAAAATATTTGAATTGAGGGTGTAAGGCTTGTCTGATCTTATCAATTCTTAGAATTTTTTTTCAGTAAATCATGAATTTGTCTAGACAATATTAAAGATATTATCGAAAACTTACCGCAGCCTGCCAAACGAAGGTTAAGAGAAAAAAAAACAGGGGGATTACTGGCATAACATCTACGTTTGGATTTAAAAAAGCGTATGCCTCAGGAAATTTGGCGACGAAAAAACTACTTGAATAAAGAGCAAAATTAAGACAGATACAGATCAAACTAAATATATTAAGCATAAAAAAAATTTTGTTCTTGAGGATAATTGTATTTTATTTCTTTTGATTGAGTTATTAATAAATTGAGTTTTATTATTATTATAAATATGTTATTATTCATAGAAGAGAAAAATGAATAGAAAGAAAATAAGATATACCAAAAAACTTTCTTTGATTTGAACTCACCCAATAAAAAAATCCTTCAATTCTCAAATCAAAAGAGAATAGAATAAATCATACTTACATACAATATCTTAATTGAATTATATGTAATGATCAATAAATTTAGTTTAATTCTATATCTATAAAAATTGTAGTAATCTATTTTTATAGATAATAGATATTTAGACTGGAGTTGACGAACAACCAGTCCCAATATTAGTGTTTATTAGTGTCGACTAGAAATGGGGTGTGGCCAAGTGGTAAGGCAACGGGTTTTGGTCCCGCTATTCGGAGGTTCGAATCCTTCCATCCCAGAGCATACTTGAACCATGATCATTTTATTAATTTATAATTTTATAATTTTATTAATTTTTTAATATATAATAATTTTATAGATAATAAAATATATATCTATATCATAAAAATATAGATCTATATCATAATAGAATATATCAAAATAAAGATTGTCTTTTCGAACAGCCTTTCCTTTATAGAGTATAATATTGGTATAGAATGTGATTTTCGTTTCTTTTTTATTAATATGCAATCTGAATCATATCTTTTTCACAAATTTAATTGAGTTCAAATAGCACGCATTGCATATTTAATTGAATTTATTTAATATTTGTTAAAAATAATGTAAATAATTTTACAATCTTAAATATGAAAAAATAACAACCCAAACCTTCATTACATCTACCTTTTTTTTTAATCATCGATGGTTTAATCGAATATGAACTTATCTCTCTCTTATTAAATTGTAAAATCTTATGCAAATAACGATATCGGGTAGGAAATGATTCAATCAATTAAATCCTTTATAATGATTTCTTATGAGTTCTTGGGACTCGAAGAAGTTTTAAATTGTTTAATTTATCCTATCATGTTATTTGAAGATAGAGATTCAAAATAACTTGTTTATTTGTGTTTATTTATTCGTGTTATGTTAGTTATTATTATTTTAATAAATTAAATAAAAAAAATTATAAACAATCGGGTTAAGTTTAAATTGATTGAATTCTTGCTCAGACGTCCTCATAAATTATACATTCTTGATATATAAGAAAAAGGTATAGATTACTATGTAACAGCCGAACTGATGATTATTCATGATTCCATAATTGAATCAATTACATACTGGTTCCAAACCGAAGGAATGTTATGGTAAAACTTCGTTTAAAACGATGTGGTAGAAAGCAACGTGCGACTTGAAGGACATGATCAGCTGTGGATTCTTACATCCACCATTTTTTTATATTATATAGGAATGAAAGTGCTCTTGGCTCGACATCGTTTGTTCTGTTCCACTGGAACCTTCATTTTTGGGGTGTTGTGATGTAAATAGTACATGGTGGAGCTCGAGTAGAAAGTATTAATTAATTTCTTAATGGCAAGAATCTAGGATTAGTATCGATCAATAAATTGGAACAACTTCGTAAGTATATTTTCGATATGTAAATCTAAAGGATCCAATTCAAAAAGTAAAAAAAAAAATTGTCGAAATTGTAAAAACCCTTTAGATCAAATCAAAAGTAAAGTGTATTACGTAGGAAGCAACCATTCAGATGATTCTTTGATAGAAATAAATCATAAAAAATGTATGTTGCTGCCATTTTGAAACGATTTAAAGATCACCGAAGTAATGTCTAAACCCAGTGATTCAAGGCAAAGAGAAAGATCCTGGAACAAGGAAATACCGTTTTTTATTGTCTCGACAAGATCAGAATGAAGAATCAAAATAGATTATAAAGATTATAAAGTAGACAGATAAAAAGGGTTAGAGACTACTCAATAAATGAAGTACCCAAAAGGTTTCTTTTGAGTTATTTGAGAGTTATTCAACTTGAGTTTGGAGGACTAATAATTTTTTTGATTTATTTATCTATTTTTCGGTTGGGGAAGAATAATAAAAAAAGTACTTAAATCAATAATTCAATAATATAATTAATTTGATGAGTTTATGGTTATATTTGATATTATAATTATATATATAGACATATAGACATAATTTTAATTTCTAATTTTCTCGAGCTGTATGAAGCTAAAACTTCTTATACGTTTCAAAAGGGGGGTATTCTTCATCTATTCCAATGAGCCATTTATCGAATAGTTGCAATTGATGTTCAATCCCGCCGAGAGGGAAGAGATATTCGTAAAATGGGTTTTTATGATCCGATAAAGAATCAAATCTATTTAAATGTTCCTGCTATTCTATATTTCCTTGAAAAAGGGGCTCAACCTACAGGGTCTGTTCATGATATTTTAAAAAAGGCGGACGGAAGTTAACTTTAATCAATAAACAAAATTCAATTAATGAAATATAAAAAAAGAAGGTATAGATGATTTGTATATAACTGTGTATAATATACGCTTTTTGTTTCTTTGTTATTTCCTTTTTTGTTCTAGTCATATCATACTTAATTTATTATTGTTACTATCGAATGTTGTCTTTTATAACGACTAAAATATATTTTTATTTTATTGATATAAATAAATAAAATAGAGAAAAAAAGATCAAGTGAATAAATAATAAATGATGTAGATGTAACTGGGTCTATAAATATAAAAAATATAAAATTTTGGGATTACTGTCAATGGGGTGGTTTTCGGTAAAACTTTATGAACAAATAAAAAAACACAAAGGATTAAACTTGTTTATTTTACTTATCGAATAAACCTTTTTACCTTATATCTTACTTAATTTTACTAAATTCTGAATTTATTTGCCACCAATATTGTATACCAATATTGTATACCATTGTATACAAATATTGTATATATTTGTATATATCATAGTAATAGTGCCAATCCAACATAAGTCCTTAGTTTTTTATATTTATTTATTAATTTTAATTGATTGCAATTGGAATTGTTAGTTAGATTTATAATTTGTTTTCTCTTTTGTATTATTTTCTCAACATTCATATTGACAACAGTGTATCAAATAAATATAATCTGATCGTTTATAAAAGGATCCATTTATACCTACGTTCCATAGATTTTATTTCATTCAAAGAATTGGTTCTTGGATTTTCTGTGATACAAGAAGCCTTTTTTTGATTAAAATTAAATATTAAAATCAATAAAAATCTATATATACTAAATATATACTAATTAATATATACTAATTAATAAATATATACTAATTAATTTTAATTAATGGATAACATAAGAGACAAGGGTCGGTCTATAAGTATTTTACTTTATCCCTATTCCAAATTTCCCTATATTTCCCTGTTTTATTTTATCTGAGAATTTTTTGTATTTTCATTGGATCCATTTATTTTTATTGTCTTCAGAATATAGAAATCTTAAAATTTTTGCTAATTTAATGATTTTATTTGTTTTGATTGCGTTGTGAAATTCAATCTATTTTTTTATGGGGATTACGATTGTATCTACACATTACTAATTATTTTATTTGGGTTGCTAACTCAACGGTAGAGTACTCGGCTTTTAAGTGCGACTAGCATCTTTTACACATTTGTGTGAAGTAAAAAATTCAACCATAACCTCGGTAGAGTTTGTAAGACCGCGACTGATCCTGAAAGGAATGAATGGAAAAAGCAGCATGCCGTATTAATGGATAATTCTGAGAATATTTCATTCTTACCGAATAGACAAAAAACCTTATTTGAATTGTTTGGAATTCTTGGCGTGTAATAATTTTAATTATTAATTTGGTCGAGTGAATAAATGGGTAGAGCCACACTACGTTTCGAATTATACGGAAACAAAAAGTAACGAGCTTCTGTTCTTAATTTTTTGAATGATTGCCCGATCTAATTAGACGTTAAAACTATATTAGTGCTTAATGCGGGAAAGACTTTTCCCATGAGTGGATTATAAATTTCTTATGAATCCTAATTATTTGCTATTACCCATTATGGGGTAGAGATAAATGTGTAGAAGAAGGCAGTATATTGATAAAGATTTTTTTTTTCATAATCAAAAGAGCGATTGGATTGAAAAAATAAAGGACTTCTAATCATCTTGTTACCTTAGAAAACAATAGATGGAAAAATAGAGGCTAGAGAGTCCGTATGAGTCCTACTTGTTTCCGAGGTATCTAGTCTTTTCTTACTATAATACCTTGTTTTGACTGTATCGTACTATGTATCATTTGATAATCCAATAAATTACCTATTTCTTTTCTGGTTCAAATCTAATTAAAAATGGAAGAATTTCACGTATATTTAGAACTAGATAGATATCAGCAACATGACTTCCTATACCCACTTATCTTTCAGGAGTAGATTTATGCACTTGCTCATGATCATGGTTTTAATCGATCCGTTTTGTTGGATAATGTAGGTTATGACAATAAATCTAGTTTACTAGTTATAAAACGTTTAATTAGGCGAATGTATCAACAGAATCATTTGATTATTTATGTTAATCATTATAACAAAAATCCATTTTTGGGGTACAACAAAAATTTATATTCTCAAATGATATCAGAGGGATTTGCAGTCATTGTGGAAATTCCGTTTTCCCTACGATTAGTCTCTTCCTTAGAAATCGTAAAATCTTATAATTTACGATCAATTCATTCAATATTTCCTTTTTTAGAGGACAAATTCCCGCATTTAAATTATGTATCAGATGTACTAATACCCTACCCGACTCATTTGGAAATCTTGGTTCAAACACTTCATTATTGGATGAAAGATCCTTCTTCTTTGCATTTATTACGACTCTTTCTTCATGAGTATTATAGTTGGAATAATTGGAATAGTACCCCCAAAAAATCCATTTTTCCAAAAAGTAATCCATGATTATTCTTGCTCCTATATAACTCTTATGTATATGAATACGAATCCATCTTCCTTTTTCTTCTTAATCAATCTTCTCAATTACGATTAACCTCTTTTGGGATCTTTTTTGAGCGAATACATTTCTATGAAAAAATAAAACATCCTGTAGAAGAAGTCTTTGCTAATGA